>JAOVVA010000044.1:9158801-9201166 GCA_028565275.1 Leiocassis micropogon
GTGACAGGTTTGGAACTAAAACCTCTAATTTCTTATTACTTTGTGTTTATCTCCTATCTTTTGCGTTTGCTCTCTCTCTCTCTCTCTCTCTCTCTCTCTCTCTCTCTCCCCCTCTCTCTCCCCTATCCCTTTCTCTGTCATACCTTTTCTCTTTCCTTTGTTCTCTGACTTCTTTTCTTCAGTACTTCACAAGGTCAGAGTTCTAGCAGCTCCATTCCCTTTGATTTTATTCTGTCTTTCTCTCATCTAATCATACATCCTTTTCTCTTCACTTGCACATGAATTCTTTCAGGTTTATCGGTGTGTCTGATGTGACTGAGCTCACCCGGGTGAATCTGCCTGTTAAGGTTCACAAAGATGTACATAAACTGCAGGGCTGTTTAGCAGTTTGTTTCACCATGCATTTTCCCCACGGCCTTGTGTGTATTTTAAGTATAAAATCATTAAAATTTGGATTTTGCCTTGGTAACTTTGACGTGAAAATGAGCATGTTTTTATATATCTACTAGTGTAAACTTGTAGTTGATGGGAAAAGAGTTTGTAGAAATGCTTAAAAAGGTCAAAAGCTAAACATTATCTGATCAGATTAAATGTAATCAGTGATATTATTATTTTAATTTGAAGCCCACGTATATGTCTGCTTCTCTTTTTGTACAGCATAACTCTGTCTAACTTATTAATATAGTATTTATAGTATTAATATAGAAATATTTTTTATGGTTGGGCATCTTATGCCTTGTTTACGCTAAGTTGTACTTCTTTCGCTGCAAGCCATCTGTACTATATATATATATATATATATATATATATATATATATATATAGTACAGATATTATTACAGACCTTCTCTTCTTTTGCATCAATCACATTAGATCTGGCAGCACTCATTCTCAGTGTCTGTTTATTGATCATTTAATGGATTTTAATTGAGTATGCATGTGCGCTCGCTTGGGAGGGTGTTGCTTGTGTAACAGCCAACAGTCTTTTTCTAAACCCAAAAGCCTATAAAGTGCTAGTCCAATGCTCCATTTTGGTTGAAGTGAAAGCAGTCACATCTGCCCCCTTATAAATCATGCAGCGGTTTTTTGAACGTGCACACACGTAGATGGAGTGCTTACACACAGACCCACACACAAGTACACAAAAACATGCACGCACATCAACAATAACATAAAAGCAAGCTATGTTCTGACTCTGTTAGTGTTTTGTGCTTTTAAGCAGAGGCATTTCCTGAATGGACCCTTTTTGATACATGCCATGCTCTTTGTGATTGAACCTTCAGCAAAGAAATTCTCTGTAAGCTGTATGTGTTTAAATATTGCATTAGATGTATTTTAAGCACACATTGCATTTACAAGTTTTTTTTTTTCGTGCTCTGACATGTGTATTTATATTTATTGTAGAAAAAACATAAAATCTGCTATATTTTTCATGTGAACATGAAAACATGAAAATAATTTAAATTCAGTCTTTTTTTTTCATAGAATTATGCTTTTTTTATTGTTTCACTGAAACAAATTATATGGTTCTTGCATGAATGTGCTTCAAAATATTGTCCTTATCAAGTTTAATACAGCCGCGATAAAAAGTCTATGGTTGCTATTTAACCAATGTCACATGAGAGGGTGTTCTGTTGTACTGAATATCAGCACGGCTGTGATGCTGTTGCAGATATTAGTCATACTGATATTCAGCACAACAGCATGACCTCAAGTGTGTGTAATATTGCTTTTATACAAAAGTTCCACAAACATCATTTATTATCAACAGATTATGATTATAAACCATGTACAGCAGGTGGTAAACACTCATGAGAAACCTATCTGGTTTACTTTATATTTCCACGTTTCTCAGTGGTCCGAAGTTGAATCCCAAATACTGTAAATAGAAACTAGTGTTCTATGTAGGGTGTACAATCCCTTGTTCCACACAACAAGCCGTGCCCTTGTTCAGGTGTCTAACGATTGTCAGAACACCTGATACACATATTTAAACGTCCCATGCTGTTGTACTCTGTATCAGCACTCTTTGAATGTCTCATGTCCAAACAAGTTACTTGGTCAGAATTAACTGTCGTGTAAATTGCGATAAAGGTGGAAAATGATCTACCACGATTAAACTTTGTTTCAATATTTACATCAGAAAGATGTGGCAGTTGTAACAGGGGTGTGTTTATATTTATATCCAGTGGGTGTACTTGTAATATAAATAATTCAGTGCACTAAGGAGTTGTCTGTAAGCGTTAGCAAACAGTTAGTTAACGGCTATGAGACTAAAAAAAGGATATTTAATAAAGTGTCACTTTTTAACTGCAATTAAAAGTTCACGTCAGTGGCGGTGCACATGTTTGTGGTTGACTGGTAATGTGGTAATACAGAGAAATAATGAATAATAAGAAAATGCAATGCAAAATCTTTTCTGAACATGAACTGAATAGTTCAGCCTGCCAACCTGCTGTACAGAGGAAGCATGTGATTGAGCATTGGCTAAAATAAAATATTTAAAAGAAGATATGTTAAAATGATAGCTTTTACTTCCCCAGGCTGCTAGCTGTTAGCAGGTGGGTATCTGAATGAGGAAAATAAGAAAAGAAAAAAAAATCAAAAAGAGAAAATAAAGTCTCAATGTAAGAGCAGGATCCAAGAATAGCATTGAGAGGGTTTGATAGATACTCCTAAGTATCGTGTCATTTCTGGAATAACTGGGCTTGACCTGCGATACTGCCCAAAAAAAGTACCCAAGATACTGTAAGTATCCAATTTTATATCCAAGATTGTTCGTGGAGTTTGTACTACATTAAAAAGTTGCAGTTTTAATATTTGAATACTGACAGTTCAAGTAGTTAACTGGTTATTTAAAATCCAGTGCACACCCATACGTTTATCATGGTTCAGCAAAAGACAAAACAAGGGTTGTGGAATGGACACAAGTTCATATTAGTTGTTGTTGTTGGTCTTTCGGCTGCTCCCGGCAAGGGGTCGCCACAGCGGAATACCCAGTCCGCACTACAACTTGGCACACAAGTTCATATTAGTACAGCTAGTAAACCAAAGGTGTAAGGGAAAACTACTCCAACACTCCTGGGTGTCCCCTTGCCCTCATGAGAGCTGCCTGATTCATCCTGATGCTCTACTTCTACACTGAACTTTTGTACTTTCTGCTGCTGTGGACGCTCCCAAATGGATTGCATAAAGACTGCAAAAAAAAAAAAAAAAGCAGGTCTCTCACCTGATTTAGTGGATAATCTCAGCTGGATACTGTAGACTTTTATATAAGATTTTCATTTAAAGACTATGTATATGCTCATTCTGAACATGGTTTAAACATGTTTACAACTGCTTGATGAGAAATAAAATTATGGAATTATAATAATTGATAATCCCTCTATCTGTATGTAGTTGTGTGTGTGTGTGTGTGTGTGTGTATATATGTATATGTATATGTGTATATATATATATATATATACATACATACAGACACACACACCTAGAGTTTTTTTTCTTGCGATCATTTCATTCGATTCTCTCATTAAGGATCTAAAACTACATCCAAATGTTTCTAAAGTGGCTTTGTGACAATGCTGTTTAAAGGCATATACAGCACATTGAACTGAAAACTACACGTGAGCTGCAGCCTCTGTTTCTGTTACAGTCTGATAACAGTGGTCCAAGTGGTCAAGTGACCTTATGCCAGATGGCATAAGGGGAAAAACAGCCTGTGAGCAAGGTGTGAGCAGTTATCTGTATGCTCCAGGCTTGAGAGATGAAACACATACAGTATAAAAAGTTTTTGATAAATGGGAGAGAGACTCTGTCCTATTCTAGAGACAGCCCCTCAGCATGCTGTCTATTGTCTCGTTGTGCTGTGTAGTGATGAAAGGGGTTTTCTCTCTTCACCTGCCACAAGTAGAGGGGATGATGCTCGGTGCTCTGCTGCTTTGGCTGAGGAAACGGGTTCTAGGGTTTTGATGAGGACGTGCTCGTTGATTTACAGCGAAATGCGTTTAAAACTGCATCATGTAAACACCTTGTTTCACCCGCTCATAATGCATTTTCGAACTGGATGAGAGCCATGGTGTAAATCTTTGATAGTTCAGTATGTACTGTAAATATTAGTCATGTAAACACTTAATTAGATGATTCTCTCTTGTTGGAATAAATTATTATTATTATTTCTGCTCATGTTTGCGCCACATGGGATAACACTTGATGAGTTTCCGGGAGGGAAATTCTGCTTCCGTTCCCGATCAGTAAACTCCATGAGGAAAAACTCTGTCACCTGTGTTTACTTTCATCCACTGGGTGTCTGACTAAGAAGAGGCTACTGTTTGTCTCACCAGATCATACTTAATAAAGCACTTAACAATTATAGATGAAACTGAATTTTTATATCCAATCATATCATAGAAAGTGGGATATTTCACGAAAGATGAGAAACATAACCTAATCTAAGAGTTGGAGAAAAAATACATATTCTTCTGTTACATTTCATACATAAAATTCTGATTAAATGATTTAAGCATTTAAACAGACATCTTATCAGATCTACATCCATGTAAACTGATAAACTGGAATCTCTAATCTGAATGATTTCAATCAGATTGAAGAAATATTATCCATGCAGGCGTGGCTTGGCAATTGTGCATTTCGCACTGTTCATTGTAGTGCATTGAGCAGAGTGGGTTATTAGAGAGAGACAAAGATGTACACTTAAAGGTTTGGGCTCAGTTCAACAGAATGAATGGGGGAATAGGAAAACAGCTCAGCTAAATACTGATTTATGCAAATAAGCTCAAATCTAAATTTAGCCTTTTGGGGAAAAAATTTAGATGCGTTTCACCATGGAGCATTTTATTATCACTGTGTTAGTAATAACTAAACATTATTACCATGGATGGGGTTATACTGGGTCTAGAGTTACCAGATTTACTGGTTGAATAGGAACAAACTTGCTACACTGCCAAGTGGAATTAATCATAATATGGCTTATGTACATTATGATTAATTACAGTTTTTGGTTGTTTTTGGTCATTTAATTGGTAAAGCAAGTTTGCTGGCTTGTAGGACGACTTTCTCACTCACACACACACTCGCACTCACTCACACACACACACACACACACTAACGGATTACACTTCACTGCTATTTGGCTCATTGTCTGAATAACAGATTACGTTTTTTAAAATATAACTAATTAAGTACTTAAATGGCGGACCTAACGCGTTAGATTACTCGTTACATCAAAAAAGTAATTTTTGTAACGCGTTATCCCCAACACTGATTATAAATTCTTCCTAGATGAAGATTGAAAGAAAGGAAGGAAACTTTTTTTTTTCCAAACTAGAATCCGCTTTGACTGCAATGTACCAATCAATATGAGATCATATCAGCTAGCTGACTATAAAGTGAATGTGGCGTCTACTAAGATCTATTTCCAAAAATAGTATTGTATTAGCAAGTGTGTAGTTATGCTAAATACAGGCAGGCTGTGATTAGCTTAGGCACTCGCCCTGTGCGCTTGTGCCTAGAGCCTGATCACAGCTGTGCCGATATTCAGCATAATTGCACTGCTTGTGCCATGCTACTTGATTAACATCATGGCTCAGAAATTAGTCCACTCTAACACAATATTTTTTTTCTTTCTTTTTTTATAGTAACAACTTGAACAGGGATTTTTTATTGTAAACATTTCACATAAATGGAATAATATTATAATGTAATTCCTGTAAAAAGATAACGTTTTAAGCAGGAGACCCTAGTCACTGATATCTGCAAGGTTATCAGTATGCTTGCTTGCGCAAAGACCTTCATGGTTTGGTTTGGTTTGATTTTATTTTTACAGCCTACATAACCAAATCCACCGAAACGACCACGAGGGTTTATCAAAAATAGGCTGCTACAGTATGTGGCATCACAGAGCTCTCATGTTTGCAGGAAGTGATTTGCTAGAATGGACTTGAAATAGTAGTGAACCTGAGAATTGATGCCAGCAGAGTGAGATCAACCTACTCTACACTCTTATCAAACTGTCAGTCACACCATGATAACCTTTTGATTACCCAGCATGCTTCTCCCTCTCTGGTCCCTCTCTCACTTCAGGGTGTGGGATCTACACAGAACTAGGAGTAAGTTCAACAAAACCAGTTCAAGCTTCTAATTCCTGGGTTTATATGGTAAGTACATTCCTTTTGCCAGCAATGCCTTTTTTTTTGAGTATACCAGTGAAAAGAACAATGAAATGTGGGGGGAAAAAACAAAAAGGACATGTCGCAAGAACTTTAGTATAGGAATATGACAAAAAAAAAAAAGATAAGTTTTTCTCGCAACAATATCAGTAAGTACATACTGAAGGTTTTACTTTTTTTTTTCCCTTCTCAAGAATGAAGTATCGACTGGTGACTAAAGTACTTGAATATCCAATTGTAACAGACTTTTTAAACATATGTTAAAAAAGAGTTATCTATCTCATAGCTCTCTGGTTAACCATGAATTATCACAGAGTTTAGAGCATGATGTCTCTTGTGGCAAATCCAGTCACATACGGTATGTATTTTAAATTATGTAGATTATGTATTTGAAGGCGACAGCCAAGAGACAGCAAAAGACATTGGGTCATGAAAGGGAGGACGTTCACAGATTTTTCATTTCATTTAATCTCTGTTCAGATGGTTGAACTAACTACATCGCATGCTTAAAAAAAAGAGATGACTGAAAAAAAAATAACTTTTGGAATTAGTGGATATTCTCCTTGTCAAATTTTGTCCATGGGGCTGGTTGAAAGTGGTAAAAGAGGTTCCCTATGAACCACTACCATCACCCATCACTTCAGTCATCACTTATAGCCATAAATGAACCGTTACTGTTTATGCATGTGATGGGTATTGACGGACGCAATTGCAGCTCGACCAACTTTATTGAACAAACTGATCGGAAGGTTGGCAGTTCGATCCACCAGGTTGAGCAAGGCCCTTAACCCGGTCTGCTCCAGGAGCGCTGTATCATGGCTGACCCTGAGCTCTGACCCCAGTTACGCTGGGATATGCGAAGAAGGAATTTCACTGTGCTGTAATGTATACAGTATGTGACAAATCAAGACTTGACTTTACTTAACATATCCAAATTAAGCAACATTAAGCAAGCAAAGGTTGGGTGATGAATAAACTACATAGACAAGGAGAATGCACAGTAAGAAAATCACAAAAGAGTGTTTTTTTTAAAAATATATACTCAGTGCTTGGTTGTGTGTAATTGAGTCCTGTGTTGTAAATCAGAAGTCAGGTGAGTTGGGACATGTGTTGGGAATTTGTTTGTATTCTTTTCTGTCTCTTGATACCAGACGCTGATTTTGGCATGTCCGTGACAGTGTGAACATGTTGTGTTAGGAACTTTGTCAGCAAGCTTCAGTTAAATACTTTTAAATAAGATACAGTAGATTATGCCATCTAAAACAAGATGCCATAGTTGTTATTTCGCAGTTATCTTTTTTTTTTTTTACGGGGGGTTTGCTTATAGATCGTAGGAGTTTACTCCTCTCCTTAGCACATCTGCAGTACAAATGAAAAAAAAATGACCTCCTGTCTTTCTCCATGCTTCATTTTTGTTAGTTGCCTGTTGCATTCGGCGCATTATAATTCTGCAAACTGATCCAGCCTTTGTTTTGAATTGCTTCTGGTGCCATTTCGAGTGGGAGATATGCTTACGGATACTGACTGCGAGGTGATGAAATAAATACCACACACTGCAAACTGCAACATGGAGATACAGCAAGGCAGCCACATGAAATGATTGTTGATAGGAAATACCATCTGTCTCTTCTATGGCATATTTCGAACGTGTACATGTGAGACGGTGCAAATGAGAAGGAGAGTGTATCTATTTCCGCTCGTTGAAAGAGTGTGGATGTGCCTGTTTGTGTTCCTGTTTTGGTGACAGGTATGGCACTTTCCAAATGCCATCACTTGAAATCTTTTTCTTTTGTCACTTTCATTCTCTGCACCTGTTAATTTGTGGCACCACAGAGCTGCTGATGAATGCTTTTGTTCTTCTGCTTCAGGAAACGTTGTAAATATCACTTGTTGTGCCAGTCACTTTTGTGTCCTTCCTACTCTTTCTCACCCGTTCGCGAACGCACAAATTCCTCAGTCTTTCTGTCATTCATCATCTCCATTGCTGTCCTCCTAACCCTGCCTTTCAGCCTCAGAATAAACTCCAATGCGGTTTTTAAGGGCACGCGATAATGTTATGATGTTTTAATATGACTGGGGGGAAGGTGGTTCTTCCTCCTAACAGCAACAGGAGATCAGACGAGGACAGCTATGCCTGTTCATTTAACATTTGCATTTGGTTTATGATAAGCTCATAAAACGTCGGGTGTAAAAATGCTTCCCAGTGCACCTTTAGATAGACAGTCAGCACCTTCTCGCTAGTTTATTAAATCATCTTTCTCTCTGTGTCATTAAGCTCTATTCAGGAGTGGATCATCAGCATATTCCTGATAAATGAACACGCATGTCTGATGACAGAAGAGGTCTGTTTGATGTAGAACAGAAATTAACAGATGGTAGTGGGAGTTTGTGTCTGACTTTGAAATTTAAAATTGAGTAGCTGTGGTGAGCTCGATGCTTGTAAGATGGTAAGTGCACCCACGTGGTACATGGTTCTCAAAATGCTGAAGATGCATCATCGTTTTACATGAAAGATGAGAAATCGAGCAAAAACAGCTTGGATTTAAGGTTCTTTAAACACTCTTTTGGTTCATGGTCCTTTAAAGTGCCCATAAAATAGAAAAAATCGGTGTGTTAGACCTTTCTGTACATGTCCTATAAACCGAGTGTATACTACACAATATACTGCATTGATGACCCTTTTACACCACATGGCTTTAATTGCATGCAGTCAGTTATTTGGTGGACAGTATGTGTGTATGCACATCAGAATTTCTCATGGATGGATGATGTGCACACACTGAACAATCATTCTCCTGATGAACCATACCCAATTCAAACATCCTGCTTTTTCAAGAAAATAAACGCTACTGCTGTTTTGTCATGGTTTTGTGACTTTCTCACTATTTTGTATGGAAGCAAATAAAAGATATACTATGCACTGCTTGTGAAGATGTGGACAGCAAGAATTATATGGTCCGCAAATAGAAACTGGAGTTACAGCGCAAAAAAGGAGTGTTTTTTTTTTATTATATCTGCTACTGTATGAAAATGTTTGCTTGGGATTAAGACAATAGTGTTGCTGTATCTATCACACTACATGAGCTTTCTATGCTGGAGTACTCAGTTACCGAGCCGTCAGCAGGGTTGTCACTCTTACTCAGGCTTTCACTCATTCTCTATACCTCTTATCCTGTACAGGGTCATAAAAAGCCTGGAGCCTATCCCAGGGGACTCGGGGCACTAGGTGGGGTACACACTAGACAGGGTGCCAATCCACTGTAGAGCACACATCCACCCACTCCCTCACACGTTCACTCATACACTACAGGCAATTTGGAAACACCAGTAATCCTATCGTGCATGTTTTTGGACTGTGGGAGGAAACCGGAGCACAGGGAGAACATGCAAACTCCACGCACATAGACTCGAGGTAGGAAGCGAACCCCGATCCTGGGAGTGCAAGGCCACATTGCTAACCACTATGCCACTGTGGGTTATCACCTAGCTCCAAAATTTGTTGCCTAACATGAACTGGGGTTCAAATTGTGTAATTATTAAATTATAAAATGAAAATTATTGTACAAATTATTCTGCATACAAATTGTATATACTAGGCAAGTGTTCTTCAGACCAGTACTACTGTAGGTATCCTGGCGTAATGGTTAGCATTGTGTCATTGCACCTCAAGAGTCTAGGGTTTTGAGTCCCACCTTTGGGTTCTTTCTGTGCTAGGTAGGTTTCCTTCAGGTCCTTCAGTTTTCCCCCCATAGTCCAAAGACATGCAGGGTAGCCTAATTAATGTTTCAAAATTGACCGTAATACTGTATGCGAGTGAGTATGGAGGTGTGTGTGTGCTCATGTCCTGTGATGGTTTGGCACCCTGTCCACGGTGTACCACTCCGAGTCTCCTGGCATATTGTAGACTCCTGTGTCCCTGCACAGGATAAGCGGTGAAGAGAATAAATGAGTGAATGTTTTGGGATATTCTAATTTTTATAATGGTCACTTCCACAATAAAAAAAAAAATAATTACAATTTTTAATCAGACTCGGTTAAACATTTGCTTGACAGTAGCAGCTCATTAGCAGACAATATGGTTTGTATGTGTATTTTTGGCTCTGTATCTTCCTGCACACTTTTTAAACATTGTTTGCTTGAGGGGAAAAAAAGTCATTGGAGTTTTTCTTTTTTTTTTTTTTTCTTTTTTTTTTTTTTTCCAAGAGAGTGGACATTTTGAAAGTTATTTATGTGACAGTGAGTTCTACCATTACCGGAATGTCTTGCTACCTCAGACTGATCGACAACACAGTTGTACACAATTTATACACTGTCAGTGCTTGTCCATCAAGAAAAGTAAATATAATTTTAATTACCACTGAGATGTGTCAGATGCGTCTTGATGATGATGTTATGGCTCTCGGAAATGTATGTGTAGGAAATCCTCCGCTGCTAGAATAAAAGAATAGGTAGTTCAGCTATGTTCTAAGCTGCTGTTTAAGGGAGTTAGTGGTGGTTGTGGTTGACGGGTAATTAGAATGATTAGAAGGAAATACATCAGCTTGCGGAATTAAATCACAGGTCTCAAGCTACCTCTTGGGGTCATCAACCATTTTCATTGCTGCCAGAGAAAAACAAAAGAGCTAAAAAATTATGTAAAGAATAAAATGAAAAACATTTTGGTGCTATGAAATTCTTTAGTTTTCTTCAGTTTGTTTGGCGCTCACAAAAATAGTTAAATAATCTGTCATGATGCTCTTCAAAAGAACAAAAGATTCTATAAAGGTTCTATTAGGCCTTAATTAATAATGTGTACACAAATCTGTGAAAGTTAATTTTATTACATTTTTGTTTGACTGACCAGACTGCAACTGCAATCAAGTTTGTAGGAAATGTACTACGTTTGTGAGATTATCACCTTAAAAGTCGCAGATTTGTATTATGTTTGTTCTTCATAGTTTGTTACTGTTATTAAGATAGAGGGTACATAGGATCACATCTGTGTATGACTTGCCTGATGGAACACTGTGACACTGACTGGCTGGCAAAATCACCAGACCTCAGTTTTATACAAAAAGTGTGGGATTATTTGCAACAGCAGGCAGAACTCTGAAATAGACACAAGCATGAACTGTAGTTCAACTGGACACCCAGACAGCGGAAGAGTGGGCTAAAATTGACAGGAAATCTTCGGTGGCTTTCTTACCTGACAGGCTTGGTGCTATTATTAGTGTGAGCGGAGGAGTAACCAAGTAGGGGAAAGAAGTTAACTACTCGTAGTTCGTTAGTAAAACTGTTAAAGAAGTGATTTGCATAATGGTTTCTTCTTGAGGTACTGTACGTAAACTAACTTCATGATCGAAGATGTTGCCCTTGGTATCCTTATCAGGCACCTTGGTTTTTAGGATTGCAACTTTACGAACATTTTACCTATTGACTAATGACATTATTACGATCTGTTTGGGGGCATTGGTGGCTCAGTGGTGGATTACTCGCCTGCCATACAGAAGGCCCAGCTTCAGTTCCCACCCAATGCCCAAACCCCAGCCACTGAATGTAGTGCCGTTCCCAAGCCTGGATAAAAATGGGAGGGTTGCGTCAGGCATCCGGCGTAAAACCTGTGCCAAGTTGTGTGAGGATGGGTTAATCCACTGTGGCTAACTATCGATGGGACCAGCCGAAAGACCAACAACTTTCCTATGACATGTTTAGTCTCCTACAAAGATGTTGTTTTTATGTTGCAGACATGGTCCAATGTTGGTGCACGCTAGAAGGTGGCTACTTGAGTTACTACGATGGTGAAAAGAGCGCCACACCGATAGGAAGAGTGGACATCAGTGACATGGCAAGCCTGGCCATCAACCCGGAGACCATGACTGGAGCAGGGTAGGAGCCTGGATTATTTGTGCTTTGCCTTTCTTTCCCTTCCCTCTGTGCCCTTTTCTTCTTTCTCCTCATCTCTTTCATGTCTATCTGTTTCACTGAAATCGTTTGCGGTATTTGACACTTTTGAAATTCACTACAGCACACGCACATGCATTTCAGTCAAAATATTGCACAACACTGTGCACAGAAAACACTGTCGGCAGTATTAGACCCTGACCTTTGACCTCTGGCCATCCGCTGGTGGTCTAATACCTGTGGTAGGAGCAGCAGACAAACTGAGATTAATAGCCTGGCACTTTCCTTTCACAGCTCTGTGTGTGTGTTGTAATCCAACTTCCTTTCCCCTCAGGGCAGTGTTCACCTTTGAGATCTACCTGGAGTCTGAGAAAATGCTTGTGTTTGGTGCACAGACATCAGACGCACAAAGAGCCTGGGTCCATGCCATCACCAAGGTCTTTTCTGCTTCTCTCACACACACACACACACTCACACACACACACACACACACACACACACACACATGGGCCTTGTTAGTATTAAATAAAACTTTAAAATTCATTTTCCAGATATACATAGACATGAGGGAACAATTTATTAATCGACTGAAGATAAGGATTCACAAGCTCATACTTGATGAGAAGTAGATAGTTTGGACAGTTTCACAAGACCCAAGAGATGAAATCTACTGTAGGCTTGTAGTGTGCAGATTTAGCACAATTTGTGTCTTGCTGATCTGTCAGAGGTCATGACTAAATTCTGATAGAAGTTAAAACTGTGTAATGTGAACAGGATTTCAGTTCAGTATGCATAGCTGCCTAGTCTAACCTATCGCCCTGTTTTATGCAATAGCTGCATCAGTTAAAGCTGAACTGTGACTTCTCCATCATCAGTGTGGAGGTGTTGCTTATGTTGTATACAGCATACAAAAATTGTCATGTTGTATTGGAAAAAAAAGTTAAGTGAGAAGATACATTTAATTAAAATAGTCCATGTCTTGTAATGGCTAAAAGGATTTTTTACCCCGACATAAATTCTTTGCGCTTTCAGAATGATCATTCTAGTCATCAAACGTTTTGCCTTTCTAATTGTCTAAGATAAAAAGCACATGCTCCAACCTTTAGAACATCATTTTGATTTTCTCTTTGTCTAGACAAAGCAACATCTGAAGTTCCATAATAATTTGTATTTGTATACATGTGAAGGAAGGGTGTTATTGTTTGTCTCTGTGTCTCAATGTGACTGAAGCATAGAGACGTGTCAGTGCCTATGTGCAGAAAGTTTTTTTTGACGTTGAAGCTTCAGCTGTTAAAAGTTCATCTATGTCCTCCCACTCAGAGTGAAACTTCCAAAAGTAATGGAACTCAGGGGTTAACTAGAGTTCCTCTGCTGGAAAATATCTGCCATGCAATTTATGTCCTCTTCACTGTGTCTGGCTGTGTAATGAACTTCAGAGCAGTTATTTTATCTGTCCATCATTTTCTGTCAGAGGATGGTTATTACTTGGTATCTCTCTCTCATCTCTCTCTCCCTCTCTCTCTCCCTTTTTCCTCTCTCTCTGTCTCCAGTGTTTGGATCCGGATAGGGTGGACTGTTTGTTGAAGAAGGACTGTGATCTGATTGGTCGGTTGTACTATAAGGAGGGTCATGACCTTTATCACTGGAGACGAGGATGGTGCACTTTGGTCGGCTCTGAGCTGTTCCTTTATCCTGAAGACGAGCACATGAACGAGGTGGTTCTACAACTCAAACGCCTGCAGGAACTTAGTAAGAACCCACAATCACACAAGTGTGAAGAAAAGAATTTATGTATTTTTATATGCTACCATAAATTTATTAGAATGACCCATCATCTGTACATTTATGCAATTGTCCAATGAGCCAGAATGGGTGATCTCTCTGACTGTGGCATGCCTGTTGGTGCCAGATGTTCTGGTTTGAACCTGCTGATCTTCTAGGATTTTAACACACATAGAATTGATGAAAATAGAAGAAGGAAAAAAAAAACTAATGCACCTAATCCAACTCTATATACATACTTTAATGTTGTCAGGTGTTAATTTTCAAAACTATCTCACTGAAGTTAGATATTCAAGACTTTCACCTTTCTGAGTATTAAAGAACATTACTTTGTCTTTGGCATATTCCTTCTGTGAGACACTTTAACCTGGTCTGTACAGTATGTTCTCTCTGATTTAAGTTCTACTTGGCCAGTGTTGTTTCTCAATCAGGTTTTTAACTTCATACGTGCTTGTCATGTTATTTTATGAATTTCACCATTTACAACAATCAGTTATTATGTTACAACTAATGAATGATGATGGTAAACAAACAATGCCCATCATAAGTTAAAATGTTATTGCATGAACATTTTCTAGGTTTTTCTGTTTAGTTTTTCCCCTACACAATTGCCAGCACCTTCTTAATACAGTCATTTTTTCCAGGCATGACTCAATACTTTGCAGGAGGCTTGTGGAGTTGGCTGAACCCCTTATTGAAGTTGGTTAGGAATTGAAAAACCGATTATGTACGTGTTATGGAGTATACGTATATTTATGTAATCTAGTTAGAGTGTAATCATGTATCTGATATATAAAGCCCTTGTACAGTACTCATAGTAGGATGGTGAGGATGGTACATCACTTATATCACCTTGGAAATGCAGTATTATCAAATAATACACGCACATCCATTTGGTCTCTGATCTCTTTGGGGCCGGAACAGGAACCCTGCAGGGCTGAAGCCCTGTGACACAGGATTAGAGCACAGACATAGCAAAGCTTTGTTGCTGACCTGAGATTTCTGTGCCACTGTAACACTCCGTATAAAAAGCAGACTGTGGTTAGCGTTGGCATGGCCAGTGATATGTGGGTTGGAAGCTGCTCATGTAAGCTGTAAAAAAAAAAAAAAAGCTTGTTCATTTCCATTTAGTTGCATCACAACATTCTGGTTTGGTTAATCGTGTACTCTAGTGTACACTGAGTGATTTTTAAGTGGTAGCTGGAGACTTGTATGACTCCCTGTTATGGAGTTATGTGGCTGGCAGTATTGCTGATTCCTAATTCTAGGTAGAGTGTAACTTTAAACATCACATTGTGCGAGTCACATTTTCCAGCTTACTGCTTATTCATATCTGAAGCATTTCAGTTTTGGACATTTAATTGTCATGGTGTTAGAACACATTTTTAACAGCGTACTATGCTTTTATAAAATTTTAACTACCCACCTGAGAGGATAACAGTAACCCATTTATACATGGCAGTAAGAATTGTGACCTTAAACCCACCAGACCCAAATCATAACCGTTAAATGATGTGGGAACTTCAAGTGTTAAATGAATACAGCACATATTTCAGTGTTACGATGAAGAACTACGATGGATTGTTGGTGGTTCGGCTTTTTAGAAACCAAAAGCTGATTTGAAACTAAAGGACAGAGGGATCCTGGGGCTAGACTTGTGAGTCAGTGGAACTCTTTTTGAATTTTAACTGCTGGAACAGTCGTCCTTAGAGCAGCATAAAAGTAACGCTCATGGGGGAACCAACTCCAACTAGCTGAGGCCAAGGAAGCAGAGGTGCTGTGTCTGAAAATAAGCTGCATGACCCACTGGCGGTCCTTTAGCGTCTTGGGTTTTATGTGGAGCACAGACTTACTGTGCTTGTATCCTGTCTAAAGAATCCGTAAAACATTGCTTCTAACGAAAAAAAAAAACCACACACACAAATATCTACCACTTGACCTTCAGTTTTGTCCTTAAGAATACTTAAAAAAAAAAAATCAGTTCTTCTCTTTAACTTTGTCTAAAGTTTATTTAATACAAATGTGAAAATCTAATTTATATAGTTAGAAAACACACTTTAATTTTAATGTTCTGCTAATCATTATTACAGTGGACGATCTTGCATTGATTTCTGTTGTTTCCTTAAGCGTTACACAACGAACAAACAGCAGACTACAATAAAGACTTCCTCAAGTTTTATTAATTATTGCA
Source organism: Leiocassis micropogon (assembly GCA_028565275.1). Taxonomy (NCBI): domain Eukaryota; kingdom Metazoa; phylum Chordata; class Actinopteri; order Siluriformes; family Bagridae; genus Leiocassis; species Leiocassis micropogon. Next base: position 9,174,839 of record JAOVVA010000044.1, read on the forward strand.
CAATTGAACTTATTTCCACATGAACAAATTTTACCTCAGGCATAACTTGCTGTAAAGGTTCAAGGAAGTAGGGCACGATGGAGAGATTGTTATTTGTAATTAATTACTGTGAGTGTTTGTCATTTTTCAGATAACAGGATTTAATATGGGTTATATGTTTAACATTTTTTAATTTTTTTTAAAAAAGCTTACATTCAGTGAAAGCTGTAAACAAAATGTCTGCTCCTGAAAGATGCTCAGAGTTAATTAATGTACCTTGTTTTTGCCACTCTCGAGTTCCCATGTTTCATTTCTTTCAAAGCTGTATTACTAAAGCCCATGGAATAGGCATAGATTTTTTTTCCCCCTCCTTTCTTTAAATAAAACTTTCTCGTTTCAGGCTTCAAATCTGGTAGAGCCGATATATTAAGTATCTCTAGCATGCTGTATGCAGAGGCTCTGTCTTGCAGTAGAAGATAGGGGAAGAGAGAGAATGAGGACTTGGAAGAAAGCAGTGATATTTAGGAGCAAAAGAAGCCAGAGATGAAGAGATTTAAACCGTCACGAGGCATGCTCTCAGGTGTTGAAGGGGGTTATTCGGTAAATAGGCCACGGCATTGCAAGACGTTTGTATGCGTTTGATGAGAATGGTCAGACAGCTTTCTTGTGCACATGCTGGGAGAGATAATGACCAGCTACACTGAGCTTTCTGCCCTACTTGCTCCTAACAGGGGTTTTACTCTCATCCAAATGCAAAACATTACCAATATGCACTACATCTCACAAAGCAACTTAACTTTTGCCTAAAGTGTTGGACTGATTTTTGTGATTGAGTCCCTCTTGTTTTATCTTTACGCTCTCAGTTTTTCTTCTTGTTGTTCTAGCTGTCTCCACTCATATGGAAGGAGATGAGATTATTCCAGTTCTGCTCATGGTTGAGAGTGGCAGGTAATTCTTTTTAATGCTGAAGTTCTATCGTATTCAGCATAACCTGAATATTTTCTTTAGTTTATAGTAACAATTAAAAGAACCGTCATGCATTTCTGTATGGGCTATTTTGCAGGACAATCTACATTCATGGCTTCAGTAAACAAGACTTTACATTATGGCACTCGGCGATCGAGTTAGCTGCTGGCAGAGATGGCAGAGCACTAAGCAATCAACAGCTGACCAGAAATGACATCCCTATCATCATCGACAGCTGCATTGCCTTCGTTACTCAATACGGTAAATGATATTTTAATCTCTAAGTATATTTTGTTTTAGTATGGTATCTTTTTTTCGACCTATCATTCACTTTAAACTTTGACTCCAGGTTTGTGTCATCAGGGCATCTATCAGAAGAACGGTGACCCAAAACGTGTGGCCCAGCTGCTAGAGGAGTTCACTAAAGATGCGCGGAATGTTAAGCTTCGAGTTCAGGATCATCAGTTAGCGGATGTAACGGACACCCTCAAATGCTTCCTGTCCAGCTGTGAGGATGCTTTATTAGCTAAAGAGCTCTACCCTTACTGGATTTCTGCTCTCGGTTAGTATTCATATTAAAACCAAAATCGAAATTGCTTTACTTAAGTGGTTTGGGAATATTACACTTTACAGAAATATGTTATATACCTAACATATACCTTCATTTTAATACATTTTTGTAGGCACTAGGAAACATTCCTAGACACCTCACTGCTGTATAAAGTTTTTAAATTAATTATTTACTTATTTTATTTAATTATTGATTGATCTCAGTTTTCTTGCTGACTCACTGACTGACTCACTCACACGCCAACTCTCCCCTATAAACAGCCACCAAGTCGGGAAGATAAAATATATATATATTTTTTTGTTTTGTTTTCTCTAAGACAAATGAATCCAGCAGTGTAACACATTAAGAGGAATGCCCGCTTAATCTGCATTTATGTTTTTAGAGATGCCCGTAACATTGCTGTGATTGAGACAGAGTATGCCATCCCAACTACCCAGAGAACACTGCCAATTTTGCTTCCTTGGCTCCTGATCATGAATGGCTGTGACAATTACTCGATATCACAAACTCTTTTTCTGTTGCATGAAAGTATTTCTGATAAAGTTTCATGAAATAATTCCTATAAAATTAAAAAAATAAAAGTTTAATATTCTGCCATTGTGGTGGTACAATTACACTGGAGAGACTGAAGTGTTGTACGGCCAAATAATAGATCAGGGATACAAATAAATTTTTACCAAATGAAATGTTTGCTAGTCACAAGTGTCCTCTACATCACTGTTGTGGTTCTTTTATCTAGGCATAAATGATTTTTTGACACTCAATGTGAAAAAAAAAAATAATAACCTTCTCAACTGAAACCTCATTCACACAACTATTTCAGGTAGCTTCTTTTTATATGGCTATACTGAAACAAATATTGTGTTTTTATATTGTGTCCGAATTGTTTTATTACTGTAACAACCCTTTGAAACAAAGTAGATTGTTTTTGTTCACATGGGAAAATGTAAAGGAAAAAAAAAATCCACAAAAAGTTACCAGTGCTCTTTTCACTTTACTCAAGTACATCTCAATATCAGATACTGTAAAACACATATGCCAGCAGTTTTCTCCTACTTTTGCTTGAGTCATTTCCCAGAAGTCTTTACTTGTACTCAGGTATCACTGCTCGGTCCTTTATATAGAGCACTGTTATATAACGTATGGAAGAGTTGCGTGCGGCACTGGTTGGTGCATTTTCTAACTGTGTCATACTTTGTTTTTAGATGAAGTAAGTGAGAAGGACAGGGTTGAGAAGTACTCCACTTATATTCAGAGTTTACCCAAGATCAATAGATCAACTCTTTCGGCGCTATTACAGCATCTGTACAGGTACAGACAAATACACACATACTCACTCAAGACTTTCACTTACCTCCACTGTTTTCTGTGTAGTTCTTTTGAAAAAAGTTTCTGAGTCACCACCAACCCTAGGCATTATAAACCTACACTCTGTGACTTTTCCGATTTGTTAGCTGCTTTGAAGTCTGCTTTCCATGCTCTCAGAAATTGCTTTCTTATAAAGCCTCAGTCGGCTTGTCAGACAGTGTGAAAAAAACTCTTAAATGACTTTAATTGTTTGGAGAGAGTTCATTTGTTCTTTTTAGCAGATTTGGATAGTGGATTAATGTTTTCTTTAGGATCACTCTATATACACACAGTACATACTATATACACTGTGATTGAAAGTGTATGTTTTCTTCATTGAACATATTCTACACATTTATGCACGTGTTACATTTTTCATTCAGGTTCATTTGTGTGTCTTTCACCAGGATTCAGAGCTGCTCTCACATAAACCAGATGAAGGCTCGGAGTCTGGCATGTGTTTTCTCATCCTGTCTCTTCCAAACGGGAGGACATGCACCTCAAGAGACCTTTGTTGTGGAAGATCTCATCAACAACTACATTCAGCTCTTCTCTGTGAGTGTCCTGCGCAAAGCAACATTTCTTATTACTCATCTTCATCCACACCCTGGTGTAGGCTACAAGTCAGGCTAAGATGTTTTAAGAGAGTTTGGGGTCATGTTTGGGCATAGCATATACAAGGAATCACAAGGGTGTATGTGTGTGTGTGTGTGTATTATACAGTATGCTAAAATATACAGTACTGAACAAGTAGATTGTCAACCTGGATTTCCAGAACAAAGGTTGCTGCAGACTCCTGCAAAAGGAGACGATTTGCTTGCGTATTGCAGGCACAGTTCTCGGCGGATCTTCACAGTTAAACACACTTTCGTTTAACATTCCTCACAAGTAGGCATCAGGTGTTGTAAGTTTGGGAAAATTGGACGGATATGGAAAGGAATTGTTCTGCCACCTTTTTAAAACTCGGTCCCCATTCATGACCACTCTTGTATGAGTGGAAATAATGCTAAATTATGAATACTTTTCATAAAGTATTGTTGTAAAGTATCCAACAAATGCACAACACAACTTCCTCTCCACTACTGCGTCTGGAGCTATGCTCTGTCGACAAACACAAATGTTTCAGTACTGTATATTTTGGTGCACACCGTAAATTTTTTTTTTTCATGAAGTATTATCACCATTTGGTTTGTGTCGTATCAAACATCTGCCCAATTTGTCTCTTCAAGCTTAGTCATGCGAAAAGCAAAGCAGGCTAATTAGAAAATAAGATTTGATGTCCACGCTTGTAAAGATAAAAAATAAAGAGCCCTAGAGAAAGAAAAGAAAAAAAAAAAAAGAAATATCGAAGTCTGGGATAGTGAGTCATAGCATCTCAAGAATCCTCCCAGCCTCCCAAGTAAAATAAAAAGTCAATAATAATAAAATGATTAACAACAAGAACATTAGCATTAAGTCTTACAGATATAATTGTGTAGCTCTGGGATTTCCTGTGCCTAATTTGTGGACATTTAATTATTTTTAATTGTTTCAGGAATTAAGAATTTATCTACCAACAACCTGTATGTGTAAATAATTTTCTTATTTCCACTGTTAATCAGTTATCTGCTGAGCATTAGAGATTTAAATTTTATGCTTTTTATCCAGAGTTGTGTGTATGAGAGAGAGAGAGAGAGAGAGAGCGTTATTGAAAAAGTATTTAAAAATGAAAGTAGGTCCTCTTCTCCAGCTCAGTAAAACTTCATTAATGCTCCTACTTTTCCAATTACATGCCTAGACAGTGTGTCTGATTAGTGGATATGCACAAGAGATGAAAAGATGGCCACAATGGCCCCCTTTCTCCAATTAGCACTCAGTTTAAGCAAGAACGAAACAGAATTAGCAATTCTCTATAAGCACTATGCATTAGAACTTGCAGTACCTCATGTCGAAGGGTTTGTCCTTGTTCCCAAACCTGCTCCAGGAGGTCCCATCTGGCTGCGCATTTAAGTGTTTTCCATGGTTTAACTTCAATGGATAAATGGATGTTGGCTAGGCGATTTTTTTGTATCAGGTGTGGGGGAAGCAGGGAGAAGGATAAAATGTTCAAAACAGTGAGCACTTCAGCACTAGAGTATCAACCCAGAAGCATGAACAATTAGAAAGCACCCTAGTTTAGTTTTGAATATCACCACAGATTCTGCAGTGCTTGTCGATAGAGAATGGAATTGTTTTTCTGTTGTGCATGAACTTGAATGTATAAAGGGATTTGAAGTGCTCTGCAGTGCTAAATCCCCTCGGCTTAACTGTATCTCCCTGTTTTTTCTCGCACATGCGCCATTCATTCTCCATCAGTGCGAGATATGAGCTTTTTGCATGAACAATAAGCATCTAAGAGAAATAAAGCTGGTCACATCCAGTGAATAGGCACACCCCAGTAAAACCCTCAAGAAAAGCATAATTAACATCTTGGTTATGCTGAAGGGTGTAACATTTAATTTTTTTAGATGCATCATAATAATAATAATCATAATAATAATAATAATAATAATAATAATAATAATAATAATACGCACTGCCTTCAAATCAAATCCTGACTGAAATTTTTGGTGAGTGAGAGGATAAAACTAATTGACCTTTACAAGTGACCTCAAGCAAAATATGGTGATGAAACTTTTAGCTGCTGTAAAATATCTGTATAGTGCAAACTTTTTAAAGATAACCGTACATCTGAATGACGATCCAGGCTGAGATAGAATGTGGGTCACTTCAGTCATTCTCATGAATATGGAGTCCTGAGAAACCTCCATCTTGATGGTGTCCAAGCACTAGTGAAACTCTGGGATAAGTGCAATATTGTAGCTACGCATTATATAGAGATATCTTGCGTAATAATAACAATAATAATAAGAAGAAGGTGTTTGGTGAATGGTGCTGCAAACTCTTCCTTTATTCGTGTATTCTTATGAAACCAGGTGAACAAGGAGCAAGTCAAGCAAATGGAGAGGGAGAACCACTGTATCATGAGATGGAAGGACACTACAGTAAGTCTCTACTTTTAACCTCATTGTGTGTTTGTGAAGAGGTAAAGAGAGAAATGGGGAGGTTATTATGTTTGTTTAATTACTGTATACTGCCCCTCAAAAATTTGGGGACACAGTTTGAATGACCTCCAACACACCTAATGGCTGAGTGGCAGATATTTGTAGAGGTGATGAGCCTGTGATGTCTGTAATGGAATGGCCTGCCCAGTCACCCGACCTTAACCCAATCGAGTTCTGGGGGAAATGGACTGAAATGTTCAAGTAGGGTCTCCAACAAGCTTCATATATTTTTATTGTGGTGCAGTCCTGTGTCCAGGATTTACATTTATTGTACCTTTTTTGTCTTTGTATGTGTGCATTTGTTTTTTATTGCATGGTTCTCTTTTTCTGCGACAAGTATGGTGACAAAGAACACTCAGCAAGAAGTTGTTTATTTCCTATGACTGGCTGCATTAGGAGTATATACTCAAGATCTACAGACCATAGTCTATTTTTAATTAATTCAGTAAACATGATGGTGCATAAGGTGTGTTGAATTATTATTATTAATAATATTAATATATATATAATTTTTTTTAGATGCACTGTGTCCACTATTGCTTTAGGCAAAAGCACTTAATTTACTATTTGTTAATTAACTATTTTATTATATATAAGTTTAGCAATTTTATATTTATATTTTAAGGAGCACAACAAGCTTGAATCTCAGCTCTAACTAGTCATTTATTAATCAATATCAATGTTAAATGATAACTATTCAATATCATTAATTAATTTATTCTGGATATTGTTATATGAATTTCTAAATAACTAGTAAATCATTTTTCACCAATTATGCTTATGTCTTAGTTTTGTTTAGTTTCTTATTCTTTCTCAGTGTGTCATTGTCCAAAGAAAAGGGCGTAAGCATTTAAAAGACTTCAAGAGGCCTGGATACAAGAAATAAAGGGTAAACTCATGTTGGTTAAAAGGGTTGTAGATGAATGAACACAACGCTTCCTTCTGACTTTCGTTCATGCAAAAATTTCTTGGTCACATTTATCAAAATTCTGCTGTATCCCATCAAATCCCTACAGCAATGGCTACATAATTGTCCCATCCTGTCCTGTAGCTCATCATAGACATTACTTCCCAGTGGTTTACTACAGTTTTTACACCATCAATATGTGAACACAGCACAACATAGTTGCCTGGCAGCAAGACAGAACAATTTCCTCAGATCACCTGAAATTAATCTTCTGCCATCTGTTGTTGTCCAGCCCTAAAAAGTTGTTTATTTAATTGATTTTATTTTTCATTTGAGTGGAGACAAGACCGCTCGAGTTGGGAGTGTATCCATGCAGAATAGAAGGTTATCTATTTGAAGGGTCACTTCTGTTACTGTCCCCTCAAGTCATGGGGAAAATTGGGAACCTGCTAAGACAAATGAAGAGAGGAAAATGTTGTGGAATGGTGGAAGGAGGGGGCAGAGAAGAAAGCTTTTTTGAGGGCTTTACTGCTTGTAAATGTCAGACGTTGATTTTGAAGTGTGTTTAGAAATATTTGAGAAGTTTTGTGCTGTACTGTTTGTGTGGATTATAAGTTAGGACTGTTTATTTCCTTTTTTTAAACTTTATGGTAGGTATTGAGAAATGCATAAAGAACCAGAATTTTTAATACGGTTCAGCTTGTTCCTCTAAAAGCGTACTGTTAAATGACGTGTGACTCCAGCTGTAGATCATTTGGATAGACATACACACACACACACACACACACACACACACACACACACACACACACAAAAGTACAAGCTGAATATAGCTTGATTACTCTTTGTTAGGTTCATAATAGCAGCAGTTGTAGCATGTGAAGTTCTTCAGTAAATGTGCATAATTTAACTTTTTTCTTTTGTTTGGTTCTTTCTCATTTTGTTAGAACAGATCAGAGATCTTGATGTTTCTCAGAAAATAGAAGATAAAGACTTAAGAAATGAAAGAGGCAAAATCTGTAATTATCTTTTATATAGTTTTGCAGTATAATTTGTAATTTGATTGGTGGATACTTTTGGGTGGACCGTCATAGTAACAGACCTGGCCAGAGCAGGCAACAGTTATAGTTTCTTTACTGCTGCATTTTGGTCTCTATTTAATTTGAATGGGAAAGAAACAAGGTGAGAGAGATGATGGTAGAGCTTTCTGATGGTGTCCAGTTATTTGGTATTAATACTCAGTTTGGGGGGGGGGTTATACCATGTTATATGTTCTATTAAAGTTTCATTAAATATTAAGGAAAACATATTGCAGAAAAGAATAGCAGGAGGTGAAGGTTGTGGCAGGCTGAAAAGCTGGAACTTGCAGGTCGCTTCTCATTGACCACTCCATAGCACAGCAGGACTATAAAATGCTCATTAATTCTTTATTTAATACAACTAAATGTTTCAGAGATGCACAGTAAACCTGATTGTTGTAAAGCACAGTGTTCTTATTTTCTTCTAGCATAGAAAAGTCAACCTTATAATCTGTTCTGTCTGTTATATGGTCTTTAGGCTTTTAATTTTATCTTGTGTAAATGTCTCGAGGCACTGTCGCCTTGCACATCCATGTTCCAGGTTAGATTCCCGCCTCAGGTCTGTGGCCTTGGAGTGCATGTGTGCATCCTCCACGTGCTCCATGCAGATTAGGCTAACTGGCATTCTCAAATTGCCCGTGTGAGTATGTGTATGTGCGTGCCCTGCGATGGATTGGCACCCCACCGAGGGTGTACCCTGCCTTGTGCCCTTGATAGACTCCAGGCCCCCCCGTGACCCTGTCTACAGTATAGAGCAGTACAGACGATGAGTGAGCGTGTGATAACTGTTTCAATGTTTTGTCCAAATTTCACATATTTAAATAATAGTAATTGTGTGTCTACAGTTCTCTCCAGCAGGTGACCTGATCTTTGAGGTGTACTTGGAAAAGAAAGAGCCAGAAAATTGCTGCTTAATCAAGGTGTGTGTATGTGTGTGCTAAGCCACAAACAAAAAAGAGAGGTAATCAAAGAAAATGCTCATTTAATTGTGTGAGTAATTTTGTTTTATCAGCAGCAGAGGAAAGTTTCAGGTAATGAACTTGTACTGTAGGGGTGCAGAATTCAAACTGTATGTGTGGACATGGATCATGTTTTTATATTTGAATAGAGACCACATATGAATGAGTGGGAATACATCCTATGGGATGCCAGTCGGGACACCGAGCACTATATATGCACGCATTCACATCTAGTGCCAATTGAACAAAACTAGTCCATGTCCATGTTTTTGGGAAGTGGTACTGTAGGTAACCAGAGAACTCTAAGCAAAATCCACATGGACATAAAGAAAACATAATAAACTTCTTCAAGGACCCGGGTCAAGGACTGTGGAACTCTGAGGCAGCAATGCTACCCACTGCATCACTGTCCAATAAATAAATAATTGTTAAGATTTTCATTAAGGGTATAGCAAGAATAGTAAGGTGTGATATTGTGTGTGAGTGAACGGAAGAGTGATGTTGTATTGTCTATCCTGTTTAATGGCATCAAGATGGTAAACATACTGTACAGTGTAACATTAGATGATGATGCTGATGATAAGATTCTGTGTTGTGTCAGGTCTCTCCCACCATGTGTGCTGATGAGCTGACTGACGGCACTCTGGAGATGAAGGGCATACAGCCAGGGCAGCATGACATCTGGACCACATTTGAGGTCATCGAGACTGGAGAACTTGGTACGAAACACATGCATAGCAGCTCAGTTTTTTTCCTAACTCCAACTCACTTACAACCTATTAAAGCAAAGGAACATATGTTAGCACTCTGTTTACTTGCAGCTGTACATGTTACATGAGTGCACCGCCGGTTTATTAGAATCATTTCCTCTTGGTTAAAAAACTATTAACTGGCTCTGATGGGATTGGGGCTGTGGGGGAAAGAGGAGGTTCAGACTTGCCAATAGCATGCACCATGTTACCCCCTTTTGCAAATTAGGACCGGATAATAGATCCATTTTGCACTTGAGTGTGTTTTCTAATCAGACTCAGATTGGATGAGGATAATTGCAAATTTGCACTACGTAATTATGTGCACATGGAGGCAAAAAAAAGCAGCACTTCAATTTGTAATAGATTTTTTTTCTGGTAATAATGGAATTTGCTGATGACATTTTGGGGTTTGATTTAACTGTTAAAAAAAACACATACACCACCTCACAGTCAAGAGATTAATTTTGCGGTAGATTGGAGTTCAGTTGTGAAAAATGCCACCTACTAACATCTGGTCTGAAATACACATTAAGTGCAAAACCCATGATCAAGAAACAATGACAAATTCAGAAAGGTGACAACAAATCTAAAAACTCAATATTAACTGAAAGTCTTTACTGAAAAGCATATGCTTGTTACTGTCCGGACACTGGCACAAGGAAACTAAACTGCATCTTTCTTTTTTAATTTGTTATCAAGTCACCCCAGTGAAAATTAGTTATGTTCATTATGTTATTTTTGAGACTTTCTTCTAAATTGCCCAACTTCCTTTATGTGTTCAGAACATTAGAATATGCTGCTCTGTTTTATGACTCAAAAATATGCAAAAAGGACTACCCCCCGCCTGCAACAATAAAACCAATGGATGGGCGAGTTGACATGTGAATCATAATGACAGACAGGTGCTTTCATATTACCTGAACTTCCTGGAGCTCGGCCCCTTCCTAAAATCGTACATAATTAGTAATTACTTGTTTCCTCTCATTTTTTTCTGCTTGAAAGACATACTCATGTGGTTTAAAGGCAAATGATGCAGGTTTAAAATCTATCAGTGTATATTTGATTAAGATACCATTAAACATGTTTTAGTGAACATCAGTTAACTACAGTATGTTAGGCATGGCACTGTTTTTTTTAAATATATATATATTTAATGTTTTTTTTGTTTTTAAAGAGGAATAAATAGGCTTACAACAGTGTCAAATTAAGCACTTTTACAGACAATGGTGACTGTAGTTCTAATTAGAAAGTAGATAAAAATATTGCTTTATTTCCTTCGTCCTTTATTGTGTTCACCACTGTAGTTGCCACAAAGCTGGCCTTGTGTATACTCAAGGATTTATGGTAACTACCATGTGCTTCTGATAGCATGCCTCTCTAAAATATAAACACTTTCTCATTAATTGCCGACCTGACCATGCCAAATTAACAAACATTTTATTATATATATAAAATAAAATGTTTGTTAATTTGGCATGGTCATGCCTATAATACGTCCCATATATATATATATATGTATGTCGGCCTACTGTATGTCAGTGTTGTTTTTACAATTTTTGTGCTGTTTTTGATTTTGCTGTGTATGCATGTATGGTGAACTACATGCTATGGGTTTAAAATGTAGACATCTGACACATATATATCAGACTTATCCAAACTGTTGTCATAAAATTAGAAAACCACAATTGGTTAGAAGGTCTAGATTTGGTTAGGATTTACCTTCACTTGAGCTTTTATGGGCTTAGTCTGAACAAGGTCCATCCTGATACCCCTGAGCATAAAGCAGCTTTTATGAAGAAAGTTTTGCTTAGCCAGAGTTGGTGTGGATGAGTGCCTGTGTAGAACCCCTCATTGTATTCTCAACCCCAACCGCACCTTTGGGACCAACTAGAATGCAGACTGTGCACCAAGATAATAGGTTTACATTTACATCTATTTAAAGTGACTTCCAAATAAGGCAAGTCTACAAGCAAGCATTTGAGGATTATGGGTTTTGCTCAAAGGCTCCATAGTTGCTGTGTGGTGTTGTGACTTTTAACTTTCAAACTTCACTGAGACTCCAATGAGTTTGTCACTTTGTCACTTGTGCATATGTGTTTATGTGTTTCTCAGAACGCCCATTACACTACAAAGAGAAGATTCTCGAGCAGGTTTTAGAGTGGAGCACGCTAGAGGATCCTGGCTCAGCTTTCCTGCTCATTAAAAAATTTCATGGATCTAAGATGCCCCGTTCCAGCTCAGGTAGTGCATATTTAACATTTTTAGGCATAATTGACTGCCACCACCATTTACTGGGTAAAGTGCCAGAGTTTAAATCTTTTCCCTAAATATTATTTTCAACACTAGTAAGGCATCATTTCTGCATGCAGCTTTGTTAAGGGTACAGTTCTCATCGGCTCAGGCATCTTTTCAGCAATTTAACATTATGTTCTGAATACATGATCCAATTTCCTCCCTTGCTATTAAGTGAAACCTTTCACTACATTACAGCCAGACTCATTTAGCAGTTGCTGTTGGCTGTCTTTCAGCTGTTTCAAACATTAGTAATAACATTCAGAAACACATACAAAGCTTGTTCTGTAGCAGTCTATTATTGAACTACAGTAAACGTAATGTAAAGCATTTAACACCCAGAGTAATAGCACTTATCAAACAATATAATTTAGTCATTTTGGATTTCTAATGTTTGCATGATTGCTAGCATATACAGTATTAGCACTTGTACACTAATTACACATTAGGCATTTTGGTTAAAATCATATTTGTGCCTCAATCTTTTTCTGTCTGTATGTCTTTCAGAAGGGCAGAAAAACTTCACTAAAGGCGAGCAGCTCAAGTTTAAAGATGGCTCCTGCAAATTGCTTTCTGGGAACAAGTTTCAGGACAAATACTTTGTACTGCGGGATAAGAAGCTGCTGCTATATAAAGATGCAAAAGTATAATTTTTTTCTCCTGCTCTCCCTCCCTTCTGCACTCACTAACTCATTCCTTGCTTCATTTTCTCCCTCCATCCATCCCTGCTCTACTCATTCCCTGCCTCCCTTTCTTGCACCCTCCCTCCCTCCTTTCCTCCCAAGCCCCTCACTTAGTCATTCACTCACTCACTCACTCACTCCCTCCCCCCTTCCTTCCTCACTCTCACACCTTTTCATACTCATTTCACTGACTCTCTCATCTCCTCCATCCCTTCATGCACTCACTTAGTTCCTTTCTCACTCATTCACACACCTTATCTGACCTCATCCTCCACTCCCTTTCTGACCTACTGACTCATTGACTCACTCGCACGTTCTGTAACAATGTTTTTCTGCATGTTTCTGCATGGAGCTTTATGTCTTTATTCTTTTATTTCTGTCTCTCGTATATGCCATTATTGTCCTCTCTCTCTTTTTAATTATCCACCTTATTGTACTCCTGATCCAAGCAGATCAGGTTGATGGAGTGCTTATTGCCTGTAGCAGTACCTCAATTTGATCAGGATCACGATCAGTGGTTCCCACCCTTCTTCTATTCACCTGCAGAGTTGCCACTCTAATTTTTTTGGTTCTCGTACATAAGTAACAGCAGTGTTTACCTGTGCCCAAGATCAGCTGTTGATTAAAAGTAGGATAAAATTAGGTGCTGGTTGGTCGATCCAGTTGTGGTATGTTTATAAGGGGGGAATGAAACATGGGTTTCTCTGTTTTAAACTCTGTGTCTCATTTGTCTGGAATGAACATGGTGATTAAAACAGATCTACTTTTTTTTTTAATTGTGCTCTGTTTTTGTTCTCTGTGATTTTTGCACCATGCATATTCTGCTATGTGTGTTCTCCCTCTGGGACACCTACAGCTCGAGCTGACACAGAGTCTCACAGAGACAGAAATGTGTGTTAATTGATATTTGAAGCAAAGGAAATGTTTGTGTGTGGGGGTGTAGGGAGGCAGGTAAAGACATTTTAAAAGTAGGCTGTTCTCTTCTTAATTAGTATAATATGTCAGAATGTTCTTCTAATTACTGAGTAAAGAAGGTGCAAATCAGCTGTGAAGCAGAAATTTAATTGATATTCTGATGCTTTTGTTTTTCACGTTTCTTGAGCAAATGAGTGGGCAAAAGGTTTCTGTGTGCGTGCGTATGTAAGAGAGAGCTCTTATACATTTTTTTATCATTGTGCTTGTCTCTGTCTGGGGTTTGTTGTTCATTAAGTGTGAAATACATACCTTCTGGGCAACATTACAGTGTTGTTGGCATATGCTAGTTTAAATAAGGCCCTTGGGCTTGTTACTGCTGTATATAGGATTGCAGTGTTATTTTCCTCATTTCAAACAAATGAACTTGGGTAGATAAAAAAAAAAATAATAATATATATATATATATATCATAGATAGCTCAGCTAAGACATTCACACTCAACTGCAAGTCTGATTAAATTCCAGCACTTGTCACAGTGATGGTTTGGGAAAATATGATAGTGTCATTTTCACTGCCATCTCCTGAAGCAAAGATGATTTTATTTTCTACCTGGTGTAATCAACAAAGTAGTCTAGAGCCATAACAAGTTATGGGCGAATTATATAACAGCATATTAATGTATGAGCAAAGTTCACATGGCGCATGAGTGTAGCGTTGTTATGAATAACGTTTCTGACTTTTCGGGGTCAAATTAGCTGGACTATAACGTCACATGTAATTTTTTTCTTCAGAGTGCAAAACCAGAGAGAGAGGTTCCTGTGGAGTCGGTGAAATGCTATTTAGGGATAAGAAAAAAGCTGAAACCAATAAACAAGTAAGCACCTTCATCTATGCATTCTTATTAATTATTCTAAGGTAAACCACAATAAATATAGTAAGGAACAAAAGTGAACCCTAAGAAATGCAATTGTAAAAATAAATAAATAAATAAATAAAATAAATTTCATATTGAACAGTTTATTCTTATGCAAAATAAATGGGCTCAAAAGTCAGAGAATTAAAAACATTAGTCAAAATTAGTTTTGCCACCGGAAACACACATTAATATTTCTAAAAATCTGATTGATTAAGATCGATGCAAAAGAATTTTTGTCTGAGCCTCAGTCCTCATTAATATCACTTGGAGACCACTGCTGTCTCGGGTGCTTGTGCCAAAGATTTGTTTTCTACAAATTTCTACCCCAAAGGAAGGGTTTGTGAGGCTCCCAAAAACCACATTTAAATCTCACAATAGCAGAATTGATTAAATGCAATTGGCTTTTAACAGGTACAAATGATCCATTTCGTCCTCTCCTGCTGCGAACACTGCAGCACTAGATTTAGTATATTTTAATCATTTTATTTTACCAGTTATGGTTTCCATAAATTTGTCTATGATGGTCTGCTGGTAATGGTCTGTCTGGAATTCTAATCAGTTTCACATTCTTATAGGATGGGAAAAGACAGATGCGACGGACTGGAGATAGAGAGAGTAAAGGGAATATTGATCCAAGCGATATTGAGTGGAGTTCAGGAACGAGTCAGAAAGGGGAAGACAGCTGACCGTGAAAGCACTGTGTGTTTTCAAATCAGCAGCGATTCACACTTTTACAAGAATAAGGTTGTTTGAGATGTGAGAAAAGACTGGAAGCCGTGCAAAAGAAGTGTTGTCCTTCCTGCAAAGAAACAACAGATATTTTCTAAATCAAAAAGTCAGTCTAAGTTCAAATTTGCCTCCAACCGCTGAGAAAAAAGTTTCCTGTGGGTTTTTTATTTATTTTTTTTTTTATTTATTATTATAACGGATGTTTAACATCCAGTTATAGGTATAAGTTTTATTATAATAAGAGTCACTAATAATCTTTAAAATCCAAACTGTTTGATATTTTACTTGTGAGCTTCAATTGTCCCTCAGTGTTGTAACTTGCCAAGATCATAAGTAGAAAAAGTGACTCTAAAACACCTGGCCTGAGCCTTAAAATAGTGATAAGTAGAACCAAGTTGGTATTTTGTGACACAGTCCCATACTTGTTCAAAAAGTTAAAAAAAAAAACACCACAAGCTAAACAAAGAATGAGTGCGTAAGGTTGTTTGATCCGTACTCCCTCCGTGCCCTGTCCGTCGGCTAGAAAGCACAAAGTGCTTTTACACACAGCATATCACAGCCTTCCTGTACATTTCAAATCCATTAGTATCATGTGCTGAAATATTGCCAAAGAGCAAAGAGCATGGAGGCCTTCCTTTAGCCCAAGCTTTTATTCCTCCCACCAGCTCTTTAAACCACATTTACGCTGCAGTAAAGGAAGCTAAGCTGAATTTTACGGTTGCTTAGTGCTTAAGCAATCCTCTGGGGGTCAAGTTCTGTGACTGTTGGAAAGAGTTGAGAATAGACTTAAATCAATATGTAGGCCTTAGTGAAATGCAGGGAGGGTAAAGGTTTGTGTGTTGTTTTCTGACTCTCGTTCTCTCACTCTCTGATTCTTAACAGTTGGGGTTTCACAGTTTACACGCAAAAGCAGCAATGGTAAGAGCAATTAATTTCAGGCTAATTGAATAGTCAATGATAAGAAGACAAACTTGGATGCTGTTTTGTAAATGTACTATATTATCTTTACAACCTACCACTTAGTTGAGATACATTGAGGAAAAATTTGCAGATTTATTAAACCCTAAGTTAATACTGTAGCTATGAAGTTAATGTTTGGTCCTTTATTTTCTTAATGAGGTATTTCTGCTGTGAGGGAAAAGATTCACAGCTGGACTGGGTTACAGCTATTATCACAAGTAAGGTAAGTTAATTACGAAACCTCTTATTCTTCTAAGGAATACATGTTCATGCTTTCTGAATCCATGCAGACGTCTGGTAACTTCAGGAAAATCTGGTAATTTTTCAGAGACGCAGTTTTCTTTCTTTCAAAAGAAGGGGGGGGAAATGAAGTGGTACATGAATAACGAGAAAGTTTTGAGGTCATACTCTTGCTGCATAAATCACATTATCCTGAAAAGTCTTTTAGCAGAAATAAGGTCATGTAGACTGCCACAATCGCCCCAGCTCCATCATGGTCTTCCTTCCACAGCTGAGTGCAGCTACTGACCAAAGGCCTGACTCAGCTCAGTGTGCATTAATAATAGAAAGAGAGGGCATACACTGGCACAAGAGCTAGTGAAGATTTAGACATTTCCCCCTTCTCTACCCTAGCGCTTCCTTCTTATCTGCCTTTCTCAGTTCTCTGAACCGTATTGGAAGCTTTTGTCCTTTTTCTTTGTCCTGAAGTAGCAATACAGCATAAAAAATAAAGAGCTCTTAATCACTTTCTAGAAAGAGTACAGAAGATTTCCAGTAAAGGAATGATTGAGGCAGTGAGACAGGAAGAAACTGTCTGCCTGACAAAGGATGAGATGTGTGTAATGTTTTTATTTATTCATTCATTTATTTATTTATTTATTTATATGTTTTTAGCACATATGTTTTGTGTGTACTAGAGCAAACCCAGCACGCAGATTAATTGATACTCTCAGACTCTCTTATCCTGTTTTTCAAACTCATAGTCCCCGTGTTATGGTTCCCATAGCAATAGCTAAGGAAAAGTGGATAGGTAAGAGTACAGGTAGATGAGCCCTCTGCTGCTAAAATGAGGATGAATGTGCCAAGAACAGGATCAGAGGCCACTGAGTCACAAAGAAAAGTATGAGCTGTTTCAGCAAGCGGAAGGAGGGCGTGCTGGTTGCACAGGTAGCAGTGCAAAATGTTCCAGCACATTTGTTCTGACATCATTAAGTCCCTAAAGTCTTCTTTTTTTTTTCTTCCCTATTTTACTCAAGAGTTTAAGTGTGTTTAAAGTTATAGAAGAGATCTATGTGTTCACTGTTAGGTTTAACATTCTCCCTTTTTATTTTTTAGTTGCAATACTGCAACTTTTATTCATGTTGTAGACAGCATGGCCAAAAAGTCGCACGCTCTAAGATTTCATTCAGTCACCTTTAGCGTTGATTGGAGCACACAATGTGTGCGTAATCATGTGTGAAAATGACTCTTCATGCTTGCAGAACCACTTTTTTTCTTCACAATTTAAGGCCAGGAATATTCCTCTGCCATCAGTGAAGAAAAACCCAACTGATGTGATACCTGGTCATTCAGTACATTCAGGTCATCAGCTGTCTTCATTTTATTGCCACATAATGTTGCTGAGCCTAGACCTGACCAACTGAAGCAACCCCAGATCATAACACTGCCTCCAGAGGCTTGTACAGTGGCCACTATGCATGATTTTTGCCCTCCATCCTCGGGTACACTTACGTATCCACACTCTCTGATACACCAGGTGGCAGTATGCACCTACTTGGTTTGTGAGCCACCATTATGCACTTCCTACTTTATCAGCTGTGGCTGTGTAGGTCACAGGAGGATGAGATTGGTGCATGGTACACGTATACTGAGATTTCAAAGTAGACTGATGGCACTGATAACATTGCGTCTAAACAACGATCTTCTACTCTGCTCAGGTACGATTGGCTTCCGTATCTGATTCGACCCGTGCCCGAACACAGCTTCCTAGTCCTAGAAGGATTGTGTTCTCACTGATCAAAATGAAGCAGACTTTGGGGTCAGGTGTTCTCAGAAACGATCTCGGGGCCGTGATGTGAAAATGTCCTTACCCTGCTGTGCCCATCACTTTGGAATAGGTTCATTGTGAACTCATCAGACCACATGACCTTTTCCATGGGTCCAAACTCCAGACTTTTTTCTTCCTAGCAAACTGAAGTGCTTCTGGGAGCATGATGAATCATTTTTACATAATCAAAGCTAAAAAGGTCAAATTTTGGAGAAAACAAAACTTGCGGGAGAACGTTAAATCTAGGACTAAACACAGATCTTTAAATGCACTAAAATGCATTCAGTGTGTTTTTATTATTTTTTATAAAAAAAAACCCTACTTAAAAGCTAAAGACAGTCAAACAAAACATTAGAGTGCAAATATTTTGTTAGTATTGAGTGTATTTAAAAGTGCAATCAATAAAAGGTGATTTGTAAATACTGATAAGAAAAAGGCTAAAATCTCAGAGATATGCCCATAACAGTAACATAACCAACCTTTCTATGTCAAACTAATGCAATATAAATAGATCTATAGCAATATACTGTAGTTAATACTTGCCATCTACAGTATCTAAACTTCTGTTTTACAACCATGACAAAAAATGTCTCACATGAGGAGAAAGGGCTTAGTGGGTTTCTCCACAGCATGAAAAGCGAAACTGATGAGCAAATATTTTTGCGAGCCAGTAATGTTTTTATTATTATTATTATTATTATTCTTTGTTAAGCTATAGCAAATGAGGTAGAGACAGGCTATGAAAACCCTTTGGAACATCTGTTTGGTTTAAATGCTGTAAGATTTCTACCTTTCACCTTTCTTTTCCCTCTTTTGTGCATCAGCTAATAACCAAGCAGGTTCTGAGTCATTAATCATCAGTGTAGCGCCAATTAAACAGGTTATTTAACTCTGATTATCAAAGACATTATTTCATAACTCACTGTAATTGCTACACATTTCCAGCAGTGTGTTTTGTTTGCACCTGCTGATGGTGTAGCCAAATTGTTAAATGGTTGTGCTGTGTTAAGGGATGGTGCTCTGGCACCTTAATGAGACAAGTCAAATTTTACTAACTTTGTTAACTTTCAACTTCTATAAAACATTCCACCATAGTGTGGTGAGACATTGTGAAGTGCATGGAAGGACATGAAATTACCAAGTTCCAAAGTTCTCTTTATTATCTTTAGAAATGGCCAGTTTAAAGTAAAAGCATCAAACACTAAATCATTTAGTATTCTCCCTGCAGTTACATATCCTAATTGATGAGTCATTTAAATAAAGAGGGTAAGAAGCAACAATGAAAAGAATGCCTACCTCAGTCATATTATTATAAAAAAAAAAAAAATGAATAAAAAAAAGTAAAGTTAATTAATAGC
Source organism: Leiocassis micropogon (assembly GCA_028565275.1). Taxonomy (NCBI): domain Eukaryota; kingdom Metazoa; phylum Chordata; class Actinopteri; order Siluriformes; family Bagridae; genus Leiocassis; species Leiocassis micropogon. Next base: position 9,194,382 of record JAOVVA010000044.1, read on the forward strand.
ACTAGATGTGACGAACCACTGCCTTTGTGTTCATATAACAGACAAACTTAAAGGCATAATTCAGCCAGAATACAAGTATTAATTAATTATTAATTAATTCTTATCTTTTATAAATAAGTTGTGAAATTTTTTTTAATATAACAAGTACTTACTATAGTACTTAAATTGCACTGTAACTTTTGCACTGTATGTTTTTTGTTCATGCTGTATAGAATCAAGGAGACGTATGGCCTACACACAAAGAAAAGAGCAAGTCCTTAGATCAACAAAGCAGCAGAGAGCATGCTTTTGCTCGCCGGGCTTCAGAGACTGAAGCAACCAAACACAGCAAGGAGGTCAGTATAAAGGGAAAAAAAATTCCATCCTGGCTTAAAGCCTGTAGAGTTAGAAGCACAGCTCTTATCTTTTAGCTGATAACATTATTACTTTTATTTCACAATGTTTCTGAGATTGTGCATCACCATTTTTTTCCATTATTGTTTACAGGATAAGAAGATGGTGCCCCTGAATGTCACTTCTGACAAGTTGAAGTCAAAGAACGTAAATGAGGCTGATATGCATAAAATGGCAATGCATAAGAAAAATTTCCAAAAAGGAAATTTAATGCCAGGACCAGCTTCAGCCATGAGCGGAGGAAATAATGCACTGTCCAGAAACAAAATGGCTGTGGAAGAATCCCTACAGGCTCAGTGTAAATCTGTACCTCATCCAGATTCTGGTAACCACACCAAACTTCAACAGAAAAAAGCAATGATTGGATGCAACACAGGACAAATGCCTCAGAGTCTAATCGAAGAACTGAGCACCGTTCTTAACCAAACAGGACGCATGCCTAGACAAGAAAGCTGAGAGCTTACAAACAAAAACCACAAGTACTGTATAGTGAAGAGGCGGGGAGTCTTGCAAGTAGTATTCCAGAGGTTAAGAGAGCATACGACTCTGAGCTCTTAGGAAGACCTCTGGAAAAGAAAAACAAAGCTGTAAATAATGTAAAGTTTATGTGTTGTGCAGTCTACATGTTCTGTGTTAGACCTTCGCTAACCTTTAAAGAACATCTAACTGCAACCATACATGCAATATGTTGTACAGTTGTGTTTTCATAGTAAGACATGTAAGGTAATGTTTTAAGACTCTGGTATAGATGTATAGGTCTAACATGGGCAAGTGTGAATGTACATGCCTCAAAGTGTACAGACGTTTTTTTATTTTGTTTAACTTTGACCACGTTTTTGTCCAACTAGCCTTTTGTTCATGGACCTTGCTGCAATGCACCAGATAACAGATTATGTTGTGTAAAGCACAGAGTCCATTATGCAAATAATAAAAACACAGGTAAGTAATTTAGGTTACTTTTGGACAAGCTCTAGAAAAATGCAAGGCAAGTAGTTAAATTCTCCTTGATTTTTCTGTACTTAATTTTGATACTTAAATTGAGGTCTAGTGAAGGTCAGTCCACACAATCATCTGACATTAAAACATTACCCAATTTAACGTTTGTTATATATAGAAACTATTTAGAATGAATGTGGCCTTTTTAAAAAAAAAAAAAAAAGTTTTCTCATTTTCTCCAGTGTTAATGTTTTCTAAATCAACAGAAGCATGCCCCTTTCTCCAGCGTAGCTGTAATATCCCAGGAGTCCAAGTCACCCAAAGCTGATAAATAATAAATCTTTTTCTTACATGGGCTTTTATTGTCCAGTTTTCTTTAAATATTTAGCTAAATTTTATTACGCACCATGTAGCTGCTGCCTTTTTTTTTTAACATGTTTTGCCCTTTTTCCAAAATATGTAATATGTTAATGTAAAGCAATTTGTGAGATTGTATAAATAAATGATGCCAAAAGGTAGTGTTTGTTTTATATGATTCATTTGAAGGTGTTCAACTGTTAGTGTTCATTTTTTAAAATTATTATTAGAACACAAGTAATTTTTTTATAATTTGTCATACAAGTTGCTAGTTTATTCAGTAGACCTATCTTATACCTACACACATTAGTGTACAGTAAGTATGGAGGTGCTAATCATAGTTTACATAATTTTTTTTTATCTCAGCAAAAAATAAGTACATTAATAGTAAATTATAATTATTTTCTCTCACTGTATAAAACAGTCAAATCCTCACCTGTTTGCTTTTTTCACTTTTTGAACAACACCTAACAGATCGGAAATAGCAGATGTGGCTTTTGTTTTTTGCACCTTTAACGGGCCGGAATTTTCTGGGGAGTGTACTGTGACACCTGCAAGCTTTTTTTGGCTCCTTTGTTAGAAATAATTAACGTGGTTATGCCGAGACCCCTTGAGCACAGCCAGATGTCAAGGTCCTAAAGCACAAAGAAACATTCCACCTCTATGCTCCTGTCACTCAACTGATCAAAATTGAATTGTAAATTTTGAGGTGTGGTTGTGCTTGAACTTGCATGCAGGGGGTCGGGTGCATATGTACAGTAGCAACTTTTTTTTCCTTTTTTTTTTGCAGAGGATAAATGAAAATATTTTAAATGATATGATTTTATATGATCTGGATGCAGCAAAGAAAATAGCTATTTCTGTTTTGATTAAAGGCTGAAAGGAAATGCATAGAATATACTCAGTACCTGAGCCTACTGTATATAGTGATCATGCAGTAAAAAAAACAAAACTGCTGATTTTGTCCAGTAGTCACTCATATTGCTGTTCAGCAGCACTGGTTCAATACTGTGTTTGCATATCAGGCAGTGATTGATAGTTGCTGACTGATATCTAATTTTATTTAGGGTGTAGTGCCAACACTTTGTGTAGCAAATACGCTTGTGGGATTTATGCATGAAATAAAAAAATTGTAACAGTTTGCAGAATTGAATTGTAGCATTTCAAAGGATTATGGTGTCCACATATTTCAGAATGTGTAGGCCATCCTTTTAAACAATTGTTGTCATCTAGCACTTGTAGTAAAAAACAAACAAACAAAAAAAAAAACAGATAAGAGTCAAGTCAGGGCTGAGGCAATAAAACTAGATCTTTAAAGAAACCCACTTCAGGAAACTCAAATAAAAAAGAAATGGAGCCAATATGATTCAAACATTTGCTCATAAATGATGCAGTGTGTCTTCCATGCCATTATTACTGAGAGACTCCTGTTTGAACAGGGCACAGGCCAATTCAGTTATTTTGGGAAGGAAATAAAGACAAGTCTCATGCACCCAGCTTTTTGATATCATTACTTATTGATAGGCCGGAGCTGATTCTGCACATATTGAATTAACTGTAAATAAAACCTGTTTGCTGTTTTAATCAAAGAAGTGGGAAAGGGCCATAGGGGGGTGACCAAGTGTTGACATTTCCACAAAATATTAAATGAGCTTGTTTTAGTATAACAAACTTGCCTCCATTTGGTAAAAAAAAGGAATTGTGTCTGGTTCTTTAAAAAAGAAAAAAGAACTTAAACGTGTACATTTGGCTGCTTAGAATTTCTACTATGCAGAACACATTTATCATAAGCATATAATTTCATCCTAATATCACTTTTGGTAATTGCAATTTTAAATCTGATTATTCCTTGTGTAATCATTGTGTAGATGTTTGTCTCTTCTTACACAGTGAAATGCTTTGCCAGAATGGACTGCTACTTTTGATGTAATCAAATTGAGGCAATAGTGCTGAGAGCACAAACAACAAACCCCAATCTCACTTCTGTTGAGCTGGATATCAGCCACTTGAATTGGACATACCACTTTATTGGCAGCCTTTGCCCTAAAGCTAGGAGGAAAAATAAATAAAGAGGGTTTTGAAAACAGCAAAAAAGTCATATGGGGGTTGAACAAAATGGAAGACCACAATCATACCTAAAATTATGGCTAATTGCATTTATCATGGCCTGCATGTCTGCGTTGATTATAGCCTGATATGCTAATTTGCTGTATCATTTGCGCTTCATGGATTCAGCTGAATGGGTCTCCCAACCGCCTTCCTTGGCTCTCGAAGGTTAAATACCCATTGTTAAGTTACACAGCAGGCTAAATCTAATCAAGATATAGACTGGGTATAGAAGAAACCATGCAACATATGTGTGAGGCAAATGGATAATGAGCCGATATTCGCTCTGAATCATTCACGGGTGGGATGAGATTTGGGGGAGTTATGCATCATTATGAGGCTTATCATATCAGGATTAATAAGCTCGTTGATATTACACCATTTGTTCATTTGGCACAGGACACAAATTTTGTATCATAATAAGCATGGCTGCATTTCCCTCTATTCCCTCCTCCCACCACTGTCCCATTATGCCTTTATCTGATAGCGACCCTTGCTGAATGGTGAGATGCCTGATTGGCTGCATAACAACTATAGCAGCTAATTAGCAGCTGGAAGACAATGCAGGGCTGATGCGAGATAATCTCTGATCACACATGAAAAAATTTTGACGATGAGAGAAGGCGACGATCTTGTAAATGGTGGGTGGGTGGGCGGTCGCAAGTGACAGCATGAGCGAGCAAGCATGTACGGAAGTGACAATTTGAAAAGAAAGGTAAATGACTGTAAAGCCAACACACAAAAGAAACTCTTGTCAAATGCTAAATAGTAAAATGCTAACAAGACCTCTTTGGAAACAGCAAAAAGCTGTTGCTTGATTGAATTTATTAATGCTGCTCTCCAAATAATTCCTTTTGAAGCTGACCTTTGATTAAGAAAAAAGAAATCTTCCAATAATATTACATGTAAAATATTTATCAGCTTATTAACAAAACTCGACCACTTTTGATAAAATTATACTTGTTTCAAGAGCTATTTGAACTGATCAAATTAAAAGACTTCAATTTTATTCTACATGAGAAAATGACTGAATGCATTATCCAAGGACATTTTCAAGCCCATACTCAAATGGCGATCATGTAATTGTGACTAATTGCTCAGTCAGGTTTAAAACCAAAAATGCAGAAATCAAGCATTGTGAGTTTGGCAAAAGGATATTTCTGTCAGTGGTTCACAGAATATCATTAAGCATTAAATGATTTTTAGAATCTGCACACACACTTCATTTGTCAGTGAAACGGCTCAAAAAACGCTGACCCTTCTCCTCTGACCTCTTTCTACCATCAACAAGGTGAAGGATCAAAAGAACTCCCTCTAATTGGAAGTATTTTGTCTTTTCATACTGTTCTGCCCATCCATTAAAGGCTGTTATGCATGAAAATCCCAGGAGCAGCTTTTAAAATATTCAAACCAGCCCTTTTGGCACCAACCTAAATGAAAATCTTGACGTGGATCTGCATATCTTTATGCATTCTGCTGTCATATGATTAGAGCGTGCAAGTGTACAGGTGCTGCTATCAAAGTGACCGGTTGATGTATATTATTCAGCCTACAGTATCTCCAATAATGCCATATAGCATTTAGAAAGCAGTATTCTGGGCCAGCATCTTAAACTGGGCAGAAGGGGATATGCATAGTGCAATAAATGTATTATATTTGTACATCTCTCTCTCTCTCTCTCTCTCTCTCTCTCTCTGTATGTAAGGGAGATGTAGCTATTCTTTGTTTTATATTACAGTACTTGTTTTTTCAGCAATTCTCTTGAAAATAGTCTTTTCGAAGATGAAAATACACCATAGCCATTTAACCGAGGGCCTGGCTCAACTAGTTAGCATGCGAGTTGATGCGCTACTTTAAAAAGATATACACACAGCAGGCCGCAGGCTGACTGATGCGTGAAACCCTGCATCATGTCAAATATGCTTGGGCGAGTTGTCGATTCAGTCCACTAATTACCATTTAGACTTCCACTATATGATGCTGCTAAAGCCCAGTAGCTTATCTGAGCTCATTGACAATTGGCCCAAATGAGGACTAGGAACAAAGACTAAATATATATATATAAAAAAAAACAGTTGTTCATTTTAAGTGATTAAATTAAGTATTAACATTTACATGTTTTTCTTCTTTCAGTGATTCTAGTGGGTAGGCCTAAATACAGCTGGTGATGGTGACTCTGATGTGGATGATGTTAAAATGATAAAGTGTCAGTTAAAAATTTATTTGGCTTTGTGTATGAGCAGCAGTGACTCATGGGACTGCTGTATTCTTTGTCATAGTGCATCTGAGATGCTTTGTCAACACATTTGGCCAACAAAGTATGCCTGCAGTTATTATTTGCTATATTCATGCTGTCACATCTGTTGGAATAGTCATCATTATTCCCCTGCGAAGTTAGCATGAGTTATTGTTTCTTCTTCATTTTTTCCTGCTTAGGCACTATTTTATGACCTCAGTATTATAAGATCTTATAACTATGTAAACAGCACTTTTATATACAGTATATATGTCATTGGACACACTTTTCGTTCTACATGAAAACAATGCTGAAGGCATCCAAAATGTGTCTGCTACCGACACTTATGCGTTGTAAGGTTTCATAACGGCTCTAATTTCAGGTGCTGTTAATTGGTCATGTTTTAGGCTGGTAACTCTAAATGAAGTTTTGGTCTTGTGTTCATGGGATGGTGTTCATGAGAGTCAGTTTTATCATGGTGCTTAATGGGTTTTGCAAATACAGTACACTTGACAATACTGCTCATCCAAGAAATTTTCCAGTGTTGGCTGACCTTTGTGAGCTTATTGTTGTTGTCGTTGTTGTTTCTTAATTAATGAATGTAATGCGTTATTTCACAGTTTTGAAAAAAAAAAAGAACAAAAAAAAAAGTGTTGTAATAGAATGAAGAAAACAAATCCAAAAATGTGTCCAATAATTACACACACACACACACACACACACACATTAAGTACACACACACACACACACACATATA
>JAOVVA010000044.1:9204974-9220616 GCA_028565275.1 Leiocassis micropogon
GTTTTTCTTCACTTTCTGTAAACTAATAATCCATTTAGCACATTTTTCTTCATGTTGTGATTCAGAATAAAACGTGCTGGGTAGGGTGTCCAATGCATTTGTGTGATTTAAATAAAAAAATTATTATATGGATATGGAGCTTTACTCACTTTATTCAACTCACTGCTATTATTTTGAACACAACTGTACATGCACTTACATTTACTCTATCCCATTCTCCATTGAAACACCATCTTCACTGAATCTTATTACAATCTTATCTTATTATAAATTAACTTTATGGGACCAGATACATATTTGCAGTCAACCAGTGCATATACTGTAGAGTAGCACATAGCTGTACTTTGATAAGACATTATTGTCAACTACTGAAATAAAACAAAAATTGGTATAGGAGGAGGCTGATCTTACTGTGAACTGAATTTTTGGTATTGTTTTTACTGGGAGGGTGGACGTAGTGCGATGGCTAAGATAATGGACTACAGATTGGAAGGCCACAAGCTCAAACCCCAGAAAACTAACCTACCATTGTTGAGCTCTTGGACAAGGCCCTTAACCCTTAACTGCTCATACAGTATGTGTAATAAATAATGTGAGATAATATGCAAATCGCTCTGGATAAGGGCATCTGTCATAAATGTAATGTTTCTCATAATTTTCAACAAATTGTTTCATTTAAAATAGGTTTTGCATGCACACAACACAAAACAACACTCTTTTTTTTAAAACTTGTTTTTATTTGCTCATAATGCTAAAAAAAGAAGAAAAAAAAAACAAAAACAAAGCCTAAGCTATATTTTAGATTAAAAGGTAACCAAAGCAAAGCAAAATCAAAGTTAAAGAAAGTAATGGTAGTAAATTGCATACTTAAATTACCACAAATACAACTGCAGGCTGATTAATAAATTGTGACAAAACTGTAGTAAGTTGAGTCAAGTAGTCTTTTACAAAATCACACCAAAATCACACTAATATAGACAAATGAATTTGAGAAAATAGTTTGCTATTTGTGCTTTTTATCACTCTTGTGACTCAATGAAATCATCAACAAAATATTCTCTAAAAGGAAAAAAAACACTTTTGTGGAAGAATTGGAGCACTATCTTAAAAACAACAACAACAACAACAAAACACAGTTTCAGTGCAACAAAATGTTTGACCACAAATATAATGCCAAAAGTTGTTATTTAGAAAATGTTATGCATACTCAGACTTTGGTTACACATGCTTGCGTCTTATTTCGCATGCTTTCCATATAGGTTATGAAAAAAAATTCTAGAGATAAGCAGTGTCTCAGTTATAGGTGCTATTGACATTGAGCTTCTTTTTTCAATGTAAAGGCATAATGCAAATAAATACTTTTAAGTAATATTACATTATATAATGTTTCATAATTGCCTAAAATGGCATTGCATCATTTTGAAACGCATTACGACATGTTTTAGCAGCCCAAAAAACACATTTCATTTTGACATATTGTAGTTTATATTTACATTTACTGTAGGCATTTGGCAGACACTCTTATCTAGATCTTATCTAGAACACATCTTCCTCGAGCCCTGAGAGATGGTGGGACCAGCCGAGCAGTGCTAGAGGATTGAAGGGGAATGTGTTGCAGTGCGAGGTGTGACCAGAGCTGAGGGGTAGGTGGTGCTGAGCCATTATTGGCTTTGTAGGCAAGCATCAGGGTTTTGAATTTGATGCAGACAGCTACTGGAAGCCAGTGCAGAGAGTGGAGAAGTGGGGTCCAGAGGATGAAAGGTGGACAGAGGCAGACCTGCAAGGATTGAGTTGCAGTAGTCCAGTCTTGAAATAACAAGGGACTAAACAAGCACCTGAGTAGTCTGTGAAGAAAGAAATGGGCGAATTATTTTAATGTTGTAAAGAAGAAATCGACAGGAGCGAGTAAGGTTAGCAACATGTGGAGAAAATGACAGTTGATCGTCCAGAGTTACCCCAAGATGGCGGGCAGTTGCTGAAGGAGTGATCTGAATGTTGTTCAGGGAGCAGTTCGGTTTAACTGAGATTGAGATTCAGCTGATGCTGATGCCATGTAAAGATCCTTACCAAGAGACCAGGTATAGAGGAAGAATAGAAGAGGACCCAGTACTGAGCCCAGTGGGACACCAGAGTCTATGTGGGGCAGATGTGGATCCCCTCCAGGTCACCTCATACAAGCTATGTTCTAGTTAAGAAGCAAACCATTGCCATGCCGTTCCACAGATTCCATGACTTGTAAGAATAGATAATTGAATCTTGTGGTTCTATTAAAAGGAAATAAAAACGTCAGAGAAGGGTGTGGCACTTAATACTGCTGCTCCCTGAAGTTGATATTACATGTGTAAAACTGTTGTCAGGTTCAAGCTCAGAAACTTTTGTGTTTTGCTTAAACTTTACCCCATGGGCATATTTATCATGCTACATCTGAGACCTGAATACAATGATAGTTAATAGATGGCACAGAGAATATATACAGTAAAATGGTATTGTTACTTGAAATAATCTTTTTGATGCCAAAAAAAAACAATACAAATACAAAATAAATACAGTAAAACCGTAAAGTCAAGCCACTGAACTGTAGTTAGTTAAGTCCTTAGGACAGGGAAGGATAATGTGAAAAGATCAATTCAATCACTTGTCGGAAAAAATTAGTGTTAAGAACACCATATGTACACCATAAATTGAACTGTACTCTTCTCACATTGTTGGCATCCATGAAATAAGTCATCCACCCCAATTTAGCCCCTATATATAAACCAGGAACATGGCATCCCATCACTGACTTCTAAGGAAACAAAGCATAGCCAAGAGCAAACTCTACTGAGCAATTGTGTGATTGGTGATTGGTGGTGATTCTTAAAATGTCATGGCCATTGATTACCTTTTGTTTAGTGTGTGTGCCGATCTTTACCTAAGACACTGATAAATAAGACACGCTACAGACAAAACAAACACAAAGAGAGAACAATAGTTAAAAAGGAGACAAGAAAGCAAAGAGAAGAGGAGAATAAGATCAAAAGTGAAATGGTTATAAAGTGGAAGAAGCAACAGAGAAAGAGAAAGGAGAGCAATGATGAAACCTCTAGTGTCACAAAGAGACAAATAGCTGCAGCACTGCAGCTCCTGCATTTATCAGAGCCAGGCTTTGGCCGCTTATCTTAATGAAGGATTCTGTTTACACCTCGCTACCCATGTCTGCCCCATACCAACCATAACTCTCGTTGATTCCAACAGAAAATACATTAATAAATGAAGCAAATGATGCTGAGTCACACAGTTGTCAGCAGAAAGAGATGCTAGTCTCGGCCATTTCTTATTTAGAAATGCTAACGTGGTGGAACAACAGGAGAGCAAGCATTGATCTCAGTGGTCTGTTATTTTCAATTTGAGGGCACACCTGTGGCTTTTGTAGAATAAAGCATTAATCAGTCAGGCTTTTTCCCTCACAGCTTTCATGTTTCCTTCTCTTGTTTAATTCCGGTGGTGTCTCATGTGCAGTCATCACCTCACACACACACACAATTTGACACTTGCTGATTTAAGAACTCGCTTTTCCAGGCCCTAAATTGTGTCTAGCTGTGTTAAAACGGAGAAGAGACAAAAAGTGCCAGCTTCTGCAAAGTGAAAAAGATAAACAAGGATAAAATGGTAGGATCATCCCACACGTTGGAAAGAAGAAGAAAAGCTGAGGTTACAAAATCATGTATGGTTAAAAAAACAGTTTTACATAGAGGACAATGAGAAAAAATAAGCAATGATAAATTAGCCCTTGAAAGTATAAGATAATTTCAAGATTAAACATTTTTTTTTTTATACAATACCCAACCATCGTGAGATAAGTTTGACTAGATACATTCACCTGCCGCTTTTTTAGGTATACCTTACTAGCACTGGGTTGGACCTCCTTTTGCCATCAGAATTGCCTTCATTCTTAGATTAGATTCAACAAGTGCTGGCTTATTCTATGATTTCGATCAAATTGAAGTAATACAGTAGCATTACACAGTTGCTGCAGATTTGTTGCTTGCGCATCCATGATGTGAATCTCCCATTCCATCCCAAATGTGCTCTATTGGATAGAGTTTTGGTGACTGTAGAGGCCATTTGAGTACAGTGAACAGTTTTGTGACATGGCACGTTATCCTTTGGTCATAAAGGGATGAGCATGGTCAGGAGCAATAATCAGATAGAGTGTGGCATTTAAATGATCAACGGTACAAAAGAGTCCAAAGTGTACACACCATTACAACACCACCACCTCAACCATTAACCTTCAATAAAAGGCAGGATTTATCCATGCTTTCATGTTGTTTATACCAAATTCTGACACTTCCATCCAAATATTACAGAAGAAATTGAGATTCTTCAGACCAGGCAACATTTTTCTAATCTTCTGATATCCAATATAGGTGAGCCCATGCCAATTAAACCCCAGTTTTCTGTTTGTAGCTGGTTTGGTCTTCTGCTGCTGTAGCCCATCTGCTTTAAGGCTTGATGTGTTGTGAATTCAAAGATGCTCTTTGGGACACCTTGGTTGTAACAAGATGTTATTTGAGTTACTGTTGCCCTTCCATCAGCTTGAACCAGTTTGGCCATTCTCCTTTAACCTCACAAATAAGGCATTTGTGCAGAGAACTGCTGAAATTTTTTTTCTGTATCAGACCATTCTCTGCAAACCCCCAAAATGGTTGTGTGTGAAAATCCTAGTAGATGATCAGTTTTGAAAATACTCAGACCAGTCCATCTGGCACCAAGAACCATGTCATGTTCAAAGTGACTTAAGTCAACTGTTTTCACCATTCTGATGCTCGGTTTTAGCGGATCATGCCTACATGCCTAAATGCGTTGAGTTGCTGCCACATGATTGGCTGATTAGATATCTGCGTTGAACAGGTGTACAGAGTTTATTTTGGGAACACTACATCTGAGGTGAAAATGGGGTCATAGACAAGTCCCTGGTATACAGTACAGTACAATGCACCCACAAAAATTGGCAATGGAATTTAGTATAATTTATTCAGCAACAGGCATGTTAGGGGAGGTGTAAGGAAAAGCCAATGAGAAAACAAACTTAGATTGTATCCTGAGCTCATAGATTGTGCATTGGCAACATGACCCACCATGCAACTGTGCCACTCAAGATAGTTTCTCTCACAAACAGTTTTTTTAGTCATTTGCATTTACAAATGATGGTCCACACCTTTTTGCTTAGCTCCTGAAATGTTTATTCTTTAAGTTAATTTTCCTGGCACATACACAAAGTAGCGCTTAGCAACTGATTGCTTTGAGTGCTAGTCACAGTCTGTCATCTCCATATCCATGTACTATGTACTGTACCTTGGCCTGAATAAACTAACAGTTGTCTAATCACAGCTATTAGATCATTACAGTGGAATGGCATTAACCCTCTTTGTCTTGGAGAGAAATGTCGCATATAACAACACAGTTAAGGGCAATTGTGCAAAATTACTATAATGTGTGGTGAAAGGATGCTAACAAGTGGACACACAATGACATGATATAATTTCCCCAGACTGCTATGACATCTTAATTCTGAATTCAGAAGAAGAAGAAGAAGCATGCTATTTGAGCTAAGCACCTTATACCTCGCATGCTGTAATAATAGTTGCATTTGGGATTTGTAAGGCTAAACTGAGACCATTTTGTCACTATTTTAAAAATGAAAAGAATTACATTGTGTCCTTGCAGCTGTCTAAGAGAGAACTTTCACTAGACTGTATAAAAACAGTTGGGAATCGTTCTGATGTCTAAGGATTTTGAATGTAATCCAGTGAAATATGTCAACTTGTGCAAATATCGGTGTTTGCGTGTGTGCGTGCATGTGTGTGTGTGTGTGTGTGCTTTGTGAAGGCAGAGTTTCTGACATGCTGGGAAGCTGACAGTAGCAGTGAGAGTCCCAACGCTGTTTTGTCTGCTGTCTGTTTGGATATGAATGGCAAGCTGAGCCCTAGACAGTGATCAACATCCTGAGGGGGAAAGAGATGAGTGAGGAGGGCCGCATGAACAGAATGCTCACAACTGATGGGTGGACGCGATGTCTCCTGCAGAACGACTATGCACACACAAGTCAGGCAGGTTATATATAAAAAGCTATAATCATATTTAAATATAGCATTCTGTAATATATAGTATTATACAGTATATTGCATATTGTATGCAATATTTTTATTAACTTAAAAAAAATTATATATATATTGGGGCACAAGGTGGGTTACACACTGAACATGGTGCCAATCCATTGCAGGTCACAATCACACACAACTCACAGACTATGAGCAATTTGGAAAGCCCAATTAGCATAACCTGCATGGACTGTGGGTGGAAACCGGAGAGGTGCGAGGCTACTGTGTTAAGCTAACTACTACGCCATGGTGCCGCCCCAGAAAAATTATATTTTTAAAAGCTGAAATGATATTTCACAGTATATTGTTTTTTTTTTTTAACAATACAGGTATAGTAATATAATGCTATATATATATATGATGTTAGGATTTAATGATTGGCGTAGAGAGCCCTAGGGGAAGATTATATAACATATGACAAGAATGATGTAAACTCAGCCAAGGAGTCCAAGATGGACTTGTAATTTTATCAGGCATTAAACACATGCATTTTTTTTCAACCATTATTTTACATGCTGTTTCCAGATATTGCAATGTTATTAATGTAACAGTGACTACTTGACATGCACACAGAAGTAATAACATGTGCAGCCACTGCTTCTCCACATGGATTTGTCCAGAGGCTCTGTTCACTTGCCAGTGACAAACAAATGTCACCTCTTATCACGTTGTCTGTCCTGCTAACATTCGCTCCCTTTCTCTTGATCACACCATACTCTGATATCTAGTTTTGTCACATCCGCCGGCCAGACATGTGTCAGCTTGCGTCAGTTGTATTGAGCTTTGCATCTGGGCTGTGGGAGAATACCCTTCTCACTGGTCACTCTGGGGCCAGTGCTGTCTTGAAGGCATCAGCTCTGTTACATGTCTAGCAACAAAATGAGAGCTCTTCCCATGTAAACAGAGCAGTGATTAAATCAGACCTTCACTGTTGGGGCATGATGAAAAATAATGGTGACATTCATCTGTTGCATTCAAGTCACTTGTATGCTGTGTCAGGAAAAAAAAGAAAAAAATAAGTTGGTTTTGTTAATAAAATTCATACCAGGCTTTGGAGTAGAAGCGTTATATTTCCGTACTGCTGTGAGTAAAAATGATAAAATCACAATATAATCTTTCCATGTTAAGCAAAACTGAGAATCCAAGTTTCTTTTGACACAGCTGCTGTGCTTCCACTGGGTGAGGGATTATAGGGAACAGTTTCCACTTTTTCCAAATTCCACTTTTAAAGATTTACAAAACCACAAATTGACTGTTTCAAACATTCATGAGATATTCAACTGATAATTAGGATAGCAAAAGAAAATCAATAAAAAAACAAAAATTCAATAAAAGACCAAATGGAATTATACATGCAACATCTGGACTTTTTGCTGAGTCTTTTTCAACAAGCAAAAGTGAACATGATTCGTGAATTAACCCCTATCCAGGCTTCACCCAACACCCCCCCTCTCCCAGACAGGCTCTCAATGTTATTGAATGCTTCCTTTTTTAAATACAGTCTTTCTCTTAATGGGGGCTTTAGTAGCTTTCTTGCTGTGTTTAATTTGCTCCCAGCTAACAGACAAACTGAATTTGTTAGCGGACGCTGGGTGCTTGGCTTGGTGCGATCCAAAGGCTCTATTTGGTGAGGGAATATTCAGGATGAAGGCAGTTAGTGTGCAATTATGGAAGCGAATTAAACATGGCAGGAACAGCATGCCCAAGGGGTTTTTTCCAATCCCCCCTCCTGACTTCCTTCTTCGCCTTCTTCTCACTGCTCTTCTTCTCACCCTATGAGTTCTCCTCTTCCATTCACTGTCCTCGATTTCATATTTGGCAGTTCAGTTTGACTCTTTCTTTCTGGTCTTCGCTTTCTGCCTCTGTGCATATCAGCTTTATTTGTGTGCCTGAGCATGAGTGTGTAAGGGACATTATACATAACAGTATGCTTTTTTTCCCCCACAAAAGGCAAGGGAGGATAAGATCTCTACTTATCTGCATTCACCCAGTGCTCTCTCTCTCCCTGATTTACTGTATATTTTGCCTGGTGTGATACTTTATCTTCAGACCATGTTCTGGGAATGGGTATGTGCATATTTCTTAACTTTAGCCTTAAAGTCTTAGATTTTCCTAAAGTTCAACTTAGTGGAAGTGTGTGTATGTGTCACATAAAAGTGTTGCCTGTTTTATTTGCATTGCTCTGTTGACATTTCATGTTGACCTTTACTCTAAAAAAAAGGATTGCAGGCAAGGCAAGGGATCACATTAATGAGTGATTCTGTGCACTTTGCCCATTTTCAAGTCAATTAAGTTTGTTCGCTTCCCTGCATACAAATCCAATGCATTGTTCTCTCCAGACTACCCAAAGCTAATTGTCATTCCAAATACGGTTTAGTGGTAATAAAACTACATTTAGACTCTCCATTTGGCTGAAACTTTCACGGGTTACAACCATATGAGGTCTACAGGGATGAATAATTCCTTAGGCTGTGCCCTGTTGTCTGTGTTGTGATGTGGTAAACTATTAAACTTTAAAAAGTCCCTTAAAGACCCGTTTCAGTATAACACTTCTCATATTCTGTATCCACAAATTAAAAGGAAAATGTTGTTTCATCAGGTAATTCCCTCAAAGGGGTCTCAAAAAGTTTTCTTAGCCAATATGGCTGAGTTAATGTGGAGAAATCTGTTCAGTTTTATTTTTACATCTGCTGAGCAGCAGATGTAAAATTAAATGCCATTGCACGTCCAATGCCTTTTTTTTTTTAATGACACATTACTGGTATATCTAGTTTTGCTCTAAAGCAACATATCATGTTCGAATTATAAAATCTTGTCTTGAAAAACACTATAATTCTTGTATATTGGTAAAAAAAAGGAGCAACCTTAACCCTACAGTTATCTTTAAATTTACTATCATCTTTATCCTTAGAGTCATTTTCATCTTCTTGCAGCAATAGGTGACAAAAGTGACTCTGTCACTGAAGGAAAACGTTGAAGATGTTACCTTCCTGTTCCTCATACCAAAAAGCTCAAAAAGAAGCTGTTTTTTTTTCTCACTGTCCCCAAAATGGTACCCTTTCTTTTCAGCAGTTCCTCACCTAAGGCATATGAAGTGAAAAGATTCTCACAAATAATGTTATGATCATGTTATGACAAACTTACAGTAACTTTAGCTCAACACGAGCCATGAGGTACAGTAGCAACTCCACCAGCTGGACTGGTGGAAAAAATCTCATCCATCAAAATTCATCCATCCATCTATCCATTTATCCAGCCATCATTTATACCCCTTGTCCTGTGTAGGGTTGCGAGGGGGGCTTAGGGCACAAAGCAGGGTAAACCCTGGATGGAGAGCTATTGCAGGGCACAAGCATACACAAAACACCTATTTTGTAAAAAGCAGGGTAAACCCTGGATGGAGAGCTATTGCAGGGCACAAGCATACACAAAACACCTATTTACATTATGGGCAATTTGGAAACGCCTATCATCCCATCAGGGAAAATGTGTGAACTCCCTGCATTCAGACCAAAGGCAAGATTCAAACCCCCAAGCGTGAATATATCAGGAAAAAGTGCTAATACTCCATGAGAAACGTTGTGTGTCAACATAAACTAAAGCTGACAGAGGATTGCCACATAAGAGAGGGCTGCATTTTTCTTGCCACTTTAAAGCTAAACCTACAAACAGGTGAGCCATGGTCAGACACATTATCTGTTCACACTACTAGCTTACAAGGAGAAACGTACTTTTAAAATACAGCTACCATCCAGACATGTGACCTCTTGTCTGAGTGGCCACAGCACTCATCACTTAGTTAGATAAATCAGTGTAACTGTATAAAAAAGAGAAAAAAAACCTCAACAATTTCTCATAGAGCCCACAAAATAAGGTGAAACATTAAAGCTTGGGAGAGTACAGAGGGAGAAGGGCAATGAATTTTGCTTATTATAACCACCCACAGGAGCAGCACAGAATGAGAGTAGTCAGATATATAGTGCTGTCCGTGGTGCTGGACTTCGAGTGCCTTAAATTGCAACAAGAAATCACCAATCCTCTGTCAGCTTTAGTTTATGTTGACGCACAACGTTTCTCATCACCTCTTTGCTGGATTCTCTTTTGGTGTCCCCTTAATGAGTTGATAAGAGCCAGACAGATCTGGGAGCAGACAGGCTGCAATAAAAACGAATGCATTCTGGGATTAAACTTAGGGGCGGCCAACTGGAAAGGAAAAAAGTGAGAAGAGTAGATCAGACAAGTCTTCTTTGTCATTCAGTTTTCCCCTACCACTACTTATGCTTTGGGATGAATGTAAATTGCTGTACAGAAATCAAGGTATTTGAGTCATATTGCAATAATAGAAAAGACTCAAAGAGGGGTTGTGTCTGTGTGTGAGATGAAATCAAATTCCGCCACTGGAAGCCAACATTGTGTGTGGTTAGAGCAGAACTGCTTTATTCTGTTAGAAGGACCAGACAGTGATGTACTCAGACTGCTGTGCTCCCTCACCTCATATACAGTATCTAATTACGGAGGTGTACTTTCCTGGAGCTGTATGTAATATACTATGTCGTACCACTCTGGGATTTTGACAGAGTGCTTATATCAGTGCAATACACTGACAGGAACTGATACCAGATTAAAAGAAAAACACAAGTATATGACAACGTAAAATCCAAACAGTCTCATTTATATTGCATATATTGCAATGTACAGTTGTTCTTTGCTTTACTCCATACATGATGAAGAAACAAAAATGACTTTGATCTTCAATTGATGATATAACAGAGTGATGTACAGCAGATTTCTCAACCCCAGCAGATTTCTGGTTCATTGCATTGAAGGATAGTTTAAAAGAGGAGGAGTAATGAGAGCTCTCGCTTGTGGGCTATATACATTTATGTCAGGAGGCTCTCGCAGATCATCTGAAAATAACATTCAATTAACAAAGACTCCAGCTCAGCACATACTGTACAGTAGACTGTGTTTGGGACTGTCTATTATATTCAGTCTGCAGAACGCACAAATTGTGGCTTACAATCCAATGCAGTGGTCAAGGAGTTGAAAATGGTTATCAACTGAGTTTGGATATCAAAAAGCATTGCAAGTCGGGTTGGATAAATGAAGTTTCTATTAAATAAGATACTCTCATGTCAAAACAAGTAAATGGTATGGACTACAAAAATGAGTGTGTTCGCTATACTACTTTTTATATGTGGGCAATTAAACAGTACACAGTTTTAATGTGGCCATTATTACATTTAGGAAATTGGCACAAAAAGAAAATTTCTATTTTATAAATTGATTTTTTTCTACATGTGAGAGAAAAGTATTTACAGTGCCTGTTGAAAAAATAGAATATCATGAAAAGTAAATTTTCTTCTGGAATAAAATAAAAACCACATATATTCTAGATTCATTACACGTAAAGTGAAATATTTTAAACCTTGTGGATATGGTACCATCAGGGTTGTTAAAAACAGTTTTTTTTTTTATTCTTACTTTTCCTAAACAGTTTTTTGCCATCACCCATAATATAAGTCCATTCTAAAACCATCTAATATTATTACTCATCTTGACAGAATCAACACAAATAAAAACAGCAAACAAGAAAACAACAACAAATACTTGCTGGTACTTAGTATTGCTGTAATATCTGCCACAGTGTCTGTATTGTAACTCTTAAAGCAACACACCTAGTTAAATTACACTTGGGTGAAAGACAAAACTATGGGCAAAATGGCAGC
Source organism: Leiocassis micropogon (assembly GCA_028565275.1). Taxonomy (NCBI): domain Eukaryota; kingdom Metazoa; phylum Chordata; class Actinopteri; order Siluriformes; family Bagridae; genus Leiocassis; species Leiocassis micropogon. The sequence continues at coordinate 9,216,847 of JAOVVA010000044.1, forward strand.
CACTTATTGCCCAAATACTAATACTTCAAACACCATAAGTAATTAGATACAACTTGCTTTTCTTTTTCATTTCTCTTTCTCTTTTTTTCTACTTCTTGCATCATCTGTTCTTACATGCATATGCACAGTACCTGTATGTGAGGGAACATGTATTTTGCATGTTTCATTGTGCTTGGTTATTAAAAGTTATAGTGTTTTGATTATTTAGACTAGTTTTGTAGACTTTTTTCATGCAGAATGATGCCTACCTACACCTAAAACTGGCACAAACAGTGCATTATACTTGCCTAGAGACTCAGTAAGACAAGGAAAAAAAAAACTAAGTATTTGCTGATCCAGCATTCCTGACTTGGGACATGATTTAAGAACTTGAAAAACAGCTTAAGCTTCATCTAAAGCTATAGATCTCCCTCTGTCTTTCTCAGCACTGTTCCTTCCCAGTGTTGCTGCCTGAAGGTTCACTGAGACAAACTGAAAGCTTTTTGAAGCTGAGAAGGGATCAGCCTTATGTTCAAAAGAAAAATAAAAAAGGTTAAAAGGAGCAAACGTTAAATTAATCTCATCTTGAGGGTGTGATGTGTGCGGAACAGACGGATGGAAGAAAAGTGATGGAAAATTGCAATGCACACAAATCAGTGGCCTCTTAATGGAATGACAGTGCTGTGTGTAAGTGAATTTTTCATATACTGGTGACCTTTTCCTCCTGTGTGGGCGGAGATCACTTTTCAATTCTCACTCCCTATGTTATGAAGATGTCGGGTATCGAGGCCTGTGTAGTAGACATTGCCCTGGAGATGAGCTCTAGGGATGAGATTTTTTTATTATGCTGTAAAATCTATTAAGCAATAAAAAAAGAACCAGGTCATTATGGTGTGAATAGCACTGAAAAGCATTAAGATATAGTATACATTTTGATTTTTATTTAAATCTAGCAATACAAAACAAATTTGAATGTTTAGTCTTAGTAAGAGTGAATAAAATAAGAAAGACAGGAAATAAAGAGGTAATGAATGAATGAATGATTGAATGAATGAATGGATTTATATCATATGTATGTACCTGTGAAAGCTGATTTATGTTAGCTCTTCATTAAAGAATGTGATTCAAAACAAGAGAGAATTAAATATGTCCTCTTTGGATCAAACAATAACAACAACAAAATTTACAGAATGACAGAGAATCAATATTTGTGCATGCACATAGACACACATGCTGTATATATGCCACCTTGCCTCAACTACTTAAAAGCACATCCTTGTCTAGGAAGTGCATAGCTTGAAGCTTTTGTGACTGCCTAATGGGTTAGTGGAGCATGCTAACCCGCGTAATTATGCAGGGTGATGTGTAATGTTCCTAATCCCTGCTGCTCAGTGAATCCCATACTGGGCCTTAATGAGATTCTGTTTACTCAGGAACATGCTGGCTGAGGCGAACATACTAACACCCCAAAGACTCCTTTATTGTGAGAGAAATCACTCAAAGAAGTTCTGAATGGAACAGATGCACTGTGCTTTATAAGATAAGATGTACTGTATGTGTGTTTGAAGCAAATTGTCCAAGGAGTAGGTATTTTTATAGTATACTATGAACAGAGGTGCTCTCAGCAGGGTGAGTCCCTAAGGGGAGCCCTCAGCAAGGTGAATCCCAGTAAGTGGAGTGAAGGAGGTCTCTTAATATCAAAGATAGAGTGTAGGTGAATGACAATATGTGACAGTCACCAGGATAGAGAGCACAGTTCAGTCAATGGTTGATCAAAGAAGTGTGAGAGCAGACAGGTCATTTCCCACCACAGACCAGTAAGTAAGGATAACCGGAGGTCAGTGCAGGCTTATCGGAAACTAAGAAGTCAATAAATATTCTACTCAGCTTTCACAGATCGTGTGAAGTGTTTTGTGATAGTCTTTAGGAAGCTGTTTGATGTTGAGTAGAAGGATAATGGTCAGGTTGCTTTGTGATTCTGGAGAGCTGTGTTTTTCAATCTTTCGGCAGTCAGAGACTAATTAAACAATAAAACAGATTCCACTAAGCACAGACTTATTTCATAAATATTATTTAAATGTGTACAGCAATAATTTATACAGTTATTAGAGCCTTAAAGCTTTCTGTTTTTAAACATTCCCACAACAGAACACATTAAGTTCAAGTTGACATAATTTATAGGCAAGTTTCTGCTTGAGTTATTGAGTTTTGGATTAAACTCAAATTAAATTCAAATGAGACCAGTTAAACAGCCACATTTAGAACTTGATAGGAGATGCAATTTGGCTAAGGTGGGTTTAGATTGTAAAAAATCCCCTGGCTATGGTTTCTGGAAACTAATTTCACAACTGCTGAGGCTGTGCAAAAGTCTTGAGCCCCAACACCTCCCCCGCAAATCCTCCATTTCTTAATATTAAATTATGTAAATTAAAGAAATGGGCAAAAATAATGTCAATGTCAGGTTGTAAAGTGCGTAAAGATACAAACTGAAAAAATTGGTTGTTAACGAGCCCGGCAGCAACCCCATTTCCCTTCTCGTCTGGTCCAACTACTCAGCATTCAGCATCACCAGTATACTAATCACCAGCCTGATCATCTGTCATCATCTGCACCTGTTTCTCACTGGTTCATACCTTAAGTTAGTTTTTTTTATGCTTGAATGGTTCCTAGGTCACTGTGTGCCTTAAGAAGAAATAATCATTCCTCTGAAACTGGTCAGGTACAAGGACGGTCTGGAACTGAATGGATCTTTAGAAGCAAATTATAAAGAAATGAGGAATGGCTTTTTAAAAAAATTTTTCTTTTGTAATTTAATTTGAAATGCAAAACTCTTCAATATTCTAAATTCATTACATGTGAAGTAAAATATTTCAAGGCTTTTTTTTATTTCAATGACTACAGCTTATAGCTCATGTAGATAAAAATACAGTATCTTAAAACATTAGAATTTTTTTTTTAATTAATCAAAAATATGACTTACAATGCAGAAATTCTGAAAATAATTATGCACTAATTTTGGCCACTTAATTATTGGTTGGACCTCCTTTACAGCTCGTATGTATTTTTGATTCAGGTGTATTTCATCTTCCACTTGACAATACTTCATAGATTCTTTCTATGTCAGGCGGGTTGGCTGGCCAATCAAGCACAGTAATATCATGGTCAGCAAACCTGTTACTGGTAGTTTTAGGATTGTAGGCAGGTGCTAAGCCTTGCTGTAAAATTATGGAAACAAGATGTTTTCTAAAGTCTGCAGGTAGAGGGCTGTGTTGACTTTGCACTTGATAAAACAAAGTGGAACAACACCAGCAGGTAACATGGCACCCAAAATTATCACAGACTGTGGAAAGTTCACACTGGACTTCAAGCAATTCGGATTCTTCTCTAATCTTTTGAGATACTGGATTTTGGATTTTCATGAGCTGTTAGCTATAATTATCAAACTTAAATTAAAAAAAGGCTTAAAATATTTCCCTTTTCATGAAATGTTTCACTTGTTACATTAAATAACATAAAAAAGAATAAAATAACTAGTATTCTAATTTTTCGAGATGCACTATACAGGTGTGGCCATTAAGGATGAGCGTGTTTTCCCGTGAGATGCCGCAATTTGGCGCGCGGCATGCTGTGACTTTCCGCAAGCAACATTCAAGAATATAAATAAATGTGTTGTGCTTCACTGAATATCCGCCAGATGGCGCATATTTTTTATCCAAAAGCCAGACCAAGTACAACGAAGAATTGTGTATAATTAGTTAGCCTAAAACAATATTGTTTCCAATGCTGAAGCA
>JAOVVA010000044.1:9234328-9261282 GCA_028565275.1 Leiocassis micropogon
CGCATTTTTAGTCAATAAAATGTTAATACAATAGTACATAATTTGACCATTAATTTTGTGACATTATAGGGGAAGCTAAGCTTCCCTTGCAGTCTTAAAGAAATCGCCACTTGTGAAGAACCAGTCAAGGTACTTTAGGCACCTTATGAGAATGGGAGTTGTATCAGGAATGCTCCATTTGATAAAGATCACAAGGCAGGCTCAGGACTTGGTGGAGAGAATATACCTCAAGATTGGCTTGGGAGCCCCAGGAGGACCTGGAATCTGTAGCTACTGTAAGCCTAGAAGGATGTCACCATGAACTCCACCAGAAAAATCAAAAAGGGACAAAAGATTGAATGTTTAGTCAAGTTCATTAGACAGAGCTGGTGATAATGATAAAGGATCTTTTTAAACCACAAAAAGAGAATATGGACAAAATGCATATCTATTTCCAGTTCGTGCTTGTGATGAAGACTAAAAGTATAAGCGAATAAGTTCTGCATAGGTTTACTTACTGTACAGACAGGAATCTTTCACTGACTGGCAAATAGTCAGACTAGTAAGTTGCCAATTAAACCCTTTTTTTAAACTAGGACATTGGATGCACCCAAGAAAATGCAAACTTTTCTAGCCGAGATGTCAAGTTCATTTGCCAGGTAATTACCTCATCTTTTACGGCTACATGCTCTGGTGCTTGGCTAATGTAAATTCTATTTATACAGGACACAGATAATTACACATGATAGTTTTAACTTTAAGAATTTAGTTAAATTAAAATGGCCTGGATAACATGCTTTGGCCTGTGAAACAGGAATAATTATCCTCAACACGTGAACATGAGCCTTTTTGCGGCATTGGCCTGCAGTAAGTGTTTCATCCCTGTCCATGTTACTGTATGCTTATGTTAAGAGAATTGTAGAACAAACCTTACTAAAGTAGAAATAAAAAGGGCTAATTTTTTTTCCTGTTTTCCAAGACAGAGTTTGATCACTAACGTTGTTATACTAAGATTCGTTGATCAGCAAATATGATTATTTATAGCAACATTATTAGCTATTATCACTCATTGCTGGTCTAAGCTGTTTCTCCCCTTTTGCACTTATCCATTTCAACTTTTACTTAGAGTCAGTTTCATTGTACGTACAGTACATGCAGATAAATTCATTATATATCACTGATCATAAATCATTTCTTCATTCTTTCAGGCTTAAATAATGCATTGGATAGTTCCTAACCCAATTCCATTAATTCAAATGTTTTCTTCACTTGACGTAGACTATTAAATTTGGCCATCCTGACATGGCAACTTTTTTTGGCCAGGCAGAGTATAATTGCTTAACATTCTATTTTTGTCAACCATACCTCAATCAAATTAAATTAAGTTAAATGAAATTCAATTAATTGCATATTAATTTCCATGATGATGATGATGATGATGATCATCATCATCATCAGTCATAATAAATAAATAAGTAAATAAATAAATAAATAAAATGTATGACATTTTGATCCTCCTCATGTGGTCCAAGCTGGCTTCAACTTTCTTGAATAGCGATTGACAGATCATCTTTGCTGGATGAAGCCTTACCATGGACCTGTTTTTAAATTTCCACCATCAATTTTACGTGGATTGAGATCTAGGCTGTTTGTGCCACTGAGTTGAAATAACTTTGCAGAAGGAAAACTTTAACACATTTTGCTCTGTGACAAGATGCATTTTCCTCCTAAAAAACTACAGTACTTTATCCCCCAAACTATTGACTATTGATGGAATGAGAAAATTTTCCAAACTGTAAGCGTGTGCATTGATTGCTGATGTAATGATCGGTGTCTCTCTTGGTCCTTTACCTGACATATAATAACCCCATTTAAGCAAACCCATGTAATAAATGAGAGGAAAGTTACAGTTTTTTTTTCTAGCAGTCATCTTTAAATGAGTTTTAGAATCCTTTTAATGTTTCAATTATATGCTCCAAATATTCAAAATATTCAAATATAACTCCAATAGTTCCATAATGTCTGTGAAGCACCTTTTTTAAACTGCACACTAATCTGCAAATATAGGCTTAGGCCAGCCTTTGTTTTATAAATGCAATTTTGTAATAAAAAATGTAGAGCATGCAAACTCTATGCACACAGACCCAAGGTGGAGATCGAATCCTCAACCCTGGCGGTGAAGGCAACTGTGCTACCTATTTTACTATTTTAAACATATTATGTGTAAATATATAATGTACTATATGAATATACCATATTACACTCAAACCTTGGATTGTGAGCATAATTCATTCCGGAAGCATAATTGTACTGTATATTAAAATACTTGTATATCAAAGAGAATTTCTTCATAAGAAATAATGGAGAAATCACCCTGATGATTTGTCCACAACCCAAAAATATTATCTAAAAATAATTAATACAAAATATCAAGTAAAAATAAAACAAATTAACTTGCACTTTTTTTCTGAAAGGAATGATGCCTGTTAGACAAAAAAAATGCTTTACGCGCGCACGCACACACGTGGTACACACAGTACACACGCACATGGATGTTAAGTATATGAGTAACACATGTGCACTGAAATTGAACATGAGAGACGATTACCTACAATCCCACAGCACAAGAAAGAGAAGAGCCAGTGGCTCAGTTGTGATCACGTGACACTCGGCAGACAAAGCACATGAGTACTACAGTACTCGTATATAAAGACCACTTTTGTTTAACAAGTTTAATTAATTACAAAATTTTGCTCATCTTGCAAAACACTTGCATACAAATGGTACAACTTGGTACAAATTCATGAATAGGGCATGTGTCACATTTTGTATGGTCTTAGAACATCTTACAACACATTTAAAGAATCACATTTAATTAGATTTAATTCCTAATAGGACTTGCATTTAAAAATGCATGTACAGCTTGAAACAGTGATTGTGTGGCTCAAATCCAAACCCAAACAATAATACTGGAATTGTCCAGAAACATTACAAGTAAATTCATACAGTAAGGGCCAGGTGAAGCAGTAGTACGTGTAAATGAAATAATGAAAGACAATCTGGGTGAGGGCAAAAAAAAGGTTATGAAACAAAATTTGAGAGACAAATACAGAAACTCTTTAAATCATAGTATCAAAGAAAGTATGTATATGTGTGTGTGTGTGTGTGTGTGTGTTCATGTGTATGTGTGTGTGTGTGTGTGTGTGTGTGTGTGTGTGAGAAAGAGAGATGGCAAACATGCTAATTCTGAATGAAAGGAGTGCTAAATTAAAAGACGACAGGCTGAAAAAGAACAGGCACAAACAGCCATGGGTAGCAGCAGACTCATTGTGGGTTTTTTGTTCTTGACACATTGCATTAATGGAGTGTAGGGACCCATCTGTACTTTAAAACTAGAAATGTGTCTACTCTAAGGAGTGGCAGATTCACTTTTGGTTATTTAACTAGAAAGGTAATTTCTTAAAGAAAAATGTCACTATGTACTGTAGCTACAGTAAAAATACAACTAGCTTTTATGATTCTAAATGAGAGACATGTTTGGAGATGATTGTGTTTTGATTTCTAGCCATTGGCCTTTTGGTGAACTCAATTCAGTTATTTTTGAATGCTGTTTTTTTTTAATGGAAGGAGTCTTGTTTGATATTTTACTTCTTATTTCTTACAGTGTATTCCTCTTTGCTCTGATCCTCTCTCAGGTCACCGAATAAGCTTCCAACTTTGAATCTTTTTTCTTCTAGATGTTGGATTTTCCCATTGATTTTTCACTTGCCTCGACACACAAAAATCTACAAAGCAGGAACAAGGGAAACATGACACATCTGAGAAAGGTGCTCAGTAGATTTTGATTCAAGTTGCTGCTGTGTTATTCCCACCCGCTGTTGTCTGTCCAAAATCAGCCATGGTCCACACGCAATGCCCCTTTTAACTCCAGTTTCTCAAAAGACTCCCCTGCAACTTATGTAGAGCAAAGCAATACCACTAGCCTACTTCAAGGTGACATAAACTCATACAAGCTCTTTTCCAACATTTCCAGAAAATTTCTCTATGATAACTTGTTTGGTAAATTGAATCAGAAATATTGCCAATTAAAGAACTAATAGAATGCAAATTTTCTTGTAATCAATAATGTGTGAAAGGTTTTACTTTTCCATGAAATTAATTATTTATATGGTAAATGCCTAAAAATCATTTAATATGCACAGAAACAAAATGACAAGGGCTTTGACACTTTTTTATGTATTTACTGTATATTTTATTTGTTTATTTCATGGATGGTGATCTAAAAGACAAAACTGTCCTATTGATTGACATTTTGCTTAATTAAACTGCAATGTAGCATGAAACTTACAGAGGTTGAAGGAAAAAAGAGACATTCAATATGGTTGTCAGTACAATCCTCATACTCATGTTCACAACAACCTAAAGTTTGCATATATTTAAAAGAAAATCTCTTTTATAACTTTTCAGATTTTATTATTATCACTTATTTAAATAGATACAGAGATGGAGACATAGAGACTGTTCTCTACTCCTCTACAGCTATTCTCTACTCCTCACACTCCTGACCCCCACATGCTGAATGGGCTGCACCAACTCAGCATTTGCTGTGTTGTGAGCCAGCAACATGACAATGGAGAGGGGCTACTCAACAAAAAAAATGGCTCAACATCCCCTCAAATAGGAGCATATGAAACAGGAGAGAAACAAGCAGAGTGAAAACTGACAAGAGACTTATGCAAAGTTCTGATCTGTGTCACTCTGCTGCCTTTAGACTCCTTGCAAGAAAAAACCCCACTGCAGATGCCACTCAACCTAGAAGAGCTACTGTATCTCAGTACAGACCACAGATTGTCACCCAGACCTGCACCCTGCTGACAAGCTCCACTTACAGTATACACCCAGATCTCCACAGACATTTGAGGGCACCAAACAAATGCTTACTAAATAAAAGAGCACTTTTTAATTTCCCCACTCATCCTCATTTCTGTTAGAACATGTCCTGCACAGGACCTTTACACTTCACTGGCAGTAAATGTGAGAGGTAATAAAAAGTTGAGAGTCAAGCTCTTCTGGCCCAAAGGACAAACCAAGGGCACCCTCATCCCTAATTCCTTCCACGAAGCTCTGCATCTCATTCACAAGCTGACAGTGGAGGATGAAACATTCCTCAAAACCTTCAAGAGGACAGCACTGAGAGAAGATTGGCCCAGGGAGCATTGGGGGCTGGCACTCACTTTTCCCTCGTGAGACATGCACAAATGGCCTACTGCGCCCTGAAAGCCAAAGATGCGACTGACTATGTCATGGTGAAGAGCAGAGTCCTGGCAAGATGCTACCTCTAACCTGCCCAGACAGTGTCAGAATCCATCCATGAGTAGTGATCCCAGCCGATGTGGCTTAGAGTAATGCAGTAGTTTGTATGAATATTTAGAAAGTGGAAAGCCTGATCCTTGAAAAATGTTCTACCTACATGGTATCAAAGCACTTGTGAAATTCTGGAATAAGTGCATTAGTGTAGCAGTGGATTATAAAGAGAAATATTATTTTTACTCTCATAACTGTATACTATTTTTCTGCACAGTCAAATGTTCTGGTTTGACTTGTACTACTGTACATATACTGTAGTTGACCTATAGTAGAATCCACCTGGTACCCCAAGCTGTGCTTTTAGAACAGCCACATCTCAAAACCTGGTCTGGTAACTGGTCCTTATTTGTAGCTGAGTCAGGGTGCCATGACACATCATCAAGGCAGTGTACTCTGTGTCTCCAAGCTAAAAATTGACCTGAAAGACCAAATCCAAATCTTGGTCTATCTTCCACAGATTAAGTGTCTATGCCGAGAAAATGCCCAGAAAGCAACTGGGAGCTCCTTCTCCAGAATACCAAAAAAGACTACCTGGTTAACTACTGTAACAACTAACTGGTCTGGAAAGCAGAGGATGTCACCCCAGCTCAGATGCATGAGCTGTTGGATAAGTTTGTTATTGTGGTTGGGTCTAAGCCTGACAGCAGAATCCTTCTGCAAACTCAGCCAAATCTCAGAGTTTGACAGCTACTCTCTTGGATGAACTAGTGCAGCACTATCCTTAACTAACCACCAAGCGACAGGTACATGCTGTTTTGAGGCTTAATAGTTACTGTTAGTACTTTGTGCTTAATTTCTCTTCCCTAGTTACTCCACTTTCAGACCTGACCAAGACGGGGCAGTCAGAGTGGGTGAGCTGGATAGAAGACTCCATGAAAGAATTCAAGGCCTTGAAAACAGCATTATTCTGGTCCCTATGCTGTGAAAGACCTTTTGTCACACATACTGACAGACCTGAACACTATGCTTTTGTAGGAATTCAACATTTACTAACAACCTATTTTGTTGGGGAGTAAGAATTTGTCCTCCACAGAAAAAAATATGCAGCTGTGGAACAAGAAATGCTGGACAGCAAATAGGCCAAAGAAGCAGTGAATTATTATCTGGCAGGGAGGCACTTCATCCTAGTGACTGACCATGCTTTGCTGCAGCGGATGGCTAAAGCAAGGAACAACACGGCCAAAATAACCTTTTGGTTTCTTTCCCTCCAGGACATCTTGTTCCAGGTTAGACACCATGCAGGAAACCAGGATAGAAATTCTTATGAACTTTATTGCTGGTACACACTGGGGCCATTCACACACTGGCAACTGGCCTTGTAACTGGTGTAAGTGTGTGTTCTCATCTGTGTGTTATCTCTTCTTCACCCCCACTTTCTTTTCCCATTTTCAAGTGATCCAAATATTATAACATGTGACTAACGTGTTTTTGTCCTGGTATGCACTGTTAGGATAATTCAGCCCTGCGTTTTGCCTGTAAAGACTCCAATCTTTTTAAATGAGAAAAATCAAACCATTTTGAAGCCTGTAAAAGAGAAGAAAAAAAATTGATCAGAGCCATTGCACAAGCATTCATTGGCCATAGCCAATATAACAAATTGGAATGAACCCGAAAAATGAAAGAAATCACTGGTGTACTAACAACCACACATCAAACAGTTTTGGGAAAAAAGCAAGAAAAAAGCAAGCAACTGAAAACAGATACACCAACAACGACATCACCAAAAACCTCCACAGGCCAGGGTGAAGATATTAAAGTCAACTGTTTGAAGAGTTCAAAAGAAATATAGAGGCCACACCACAAGATGCAAACCATTCATCTGAAGAAGAAATCAGAAGGCCAGGAATTCACAAAGAAATGTTAAAATGAGAAACATGAGTCCTGAAACCAAGATTAACCTCTACCAAAGTGATTAAAATGGCAAAACGTAGAGAAAAAAAAAGATCTGCACATGATCCCTAACATATAAACTCATAAATCAAGCTCTGTGGAAGAGGTAATGTCATGGCTTGGGTTTTCATTGCTACTCCGACTTAATTTTTTTTCTGAAAAACAAACAAACAAACAAACAAACAAAAATAACAACTGAAAAGAAATGCAATAATTTGATCAGTGAGTCACTGGTTAGATGCAGCTCATGAATGGTCATGACAGTTCATAGGGTAGTGAAACAGTTCCCAAAAGTTAGGACACTAATATTTTACATGTTACCTATCTAATTTTAAAATATTTTCACTGAAAATATGCAGGTTACACTTTCAAGTCAAACTTCCCATTTTGTGTTTCTTGGTGGTTGTGTCTCTGCTGCAGTCTCAGTCAGGCATCAGTGATGTGTTATGATTAATTGACTTTGAGGATGAGGCTTTGGCTTCCGCTGACTAGGCGCTGGGACCATATGCTAATTGCGTTAGCGTGGCAGGAGGCAGCGTGTAAATGCTTGCGAGGGCAGTTGTACTCTCTCTGGAGGGCTGGGGCAGGAGCAATCGTCCTGACAGCAAGTGTATGAGGGGCTGAAAGGGTTGAAAGAAGGTGGAACATTATGTCCCCCTCCTGCTGATATAATATTTTGATGTGCTGGTGTCTGACATTAACAACTGAGTCAAAACATGGAAAGAAGACAATGGAAATGGAACGTTTCAAGGGCGGTTCATGCTTTTCAGCCGTGCATAGTTGTATGGTAATTTGCCATGACTGCTGAACAAAAAATGATTTTGTGTATAATTTTGGAGATAATGTTGCTTTTCTTCATTATGGACACTACTTTAAAAGAAAAAAAAATGTTGATTATAGATTAAATTACAAAAAAACAGATAATATGATGGTTCTATAATTACAGATTATATTAGAAAATGCAGCATATTTGAGATAGAGTAAGGAAAGTGAAAATGTTCACCAAAATTCATTTTACTTTTTATATTTGCATAAAGGGAAAGAAAATTATATTCACCTTGCTTTTTGCACTGGTGCGCAGTCATGTTGGAACAGGAAGGGGCCATTCCTAAACTGTTCCCGCAAAGTTGGGAGCATGAACTTGTTCAAAATATTTTGGTATGCTGACACATTAAGAGTTCCTTTCACTGGAAGTAAGAAGCCGAGCCCCACACCAGTTCCAACCTGCGTCCAACATCCAAGAGTTGAGACTGGTTTAGTTGCAAAGGGTGGGCTAACATCATATTACACCCCACAGATTACAAATTGGATGCTACTCAAGTTCATATGCAAATACTTTTGGCAACATCCTGTATATACATTATATACACAAATTAGGTACCCTGGAGCTACAGTATGAGATGGCAACAATACAACTGTGACATTGTGCTGCCCCATATATGACCTGTGATCACCTAATAATAAATCCTCTATTATCTCTAAATTCAGTTTAATACCACTCTATGTTTCAAAAGCCAACATTTGCAAACATGGACAAACGCTAAAGCGAACTGATGATCGTCTTTGTTTAAATTCAGCTCTGCTTTTCTGAAGGGTCACACCAGTCACCCACAGTCAGAGAGGTCCAAAGGGCCTGTTTCTGCAGCCCACATATTGACCTCCATCTCTCTGACTGAATCCAATTATCAGACAAAAGAGAGCTATAAGCCAATACTGTAGGATTAGTTAATGTTTCTGTTGATTTGTTGTGGTTCATGAGGCTAGTTCAACTTCTTGTCTTAATGGATATTAATGGATATTTTTAAGGCAGAGGTATCGACTGTTAAATCAACATAATCAACTGAGAGCACATGATAATTTAACCTAACGCAAAGTCAACATATAATATTGTACTGATGATTCAGACAGCAGACTGTTGAATATACAGGTTCAAACCCGACAACCATCAAGTTGCCACTGTTGGGCCCTTGAGCAAGGCCCTTAACCCTCAACTGCTCAGATGTGTAATGAGATAAAAATGTAAGTCGCTCTGGATGAGAGCGTCTGCCAAATGCCTAAATGTAAATATTCTGGAATGACAATTTACAAATAAGAACATATAACATGTAACAGGAACTGAAGCATGTTAAAACCTTGTATGGAATATCAATGTTCATTTTTTGACAGATAATGTTGTCTCTAAACACTGTGAAAGCATGTCATTATAGCATTGGAAAAATGTTACTTTGTACCACTCTTCTTTGGTTTGTACGATATGAAATGTGGCTCATACCTTTTATGTGCAATTACTTCCTTTGTGTAATTGCACATAAAAGGTACAAACCACCTTTCATATCCCACTTACCCAGCTTTTTTTTGCCTCTGACTTTCCCTTTTCTTCTTTTGTCACTGCTAAATGGTTGCACAATTGCATTTTAAAGGCTCTTTTTCCCATTTCCCCATCCACCCTTAGCCACCCACCCACATACACTCCATCTATCCTTTCTTTGGGTTCATCTCTATTTTCCTGCATTTATTTCAGACACACTTTGCAGATGCAATTTAGTTTTTTTTTATTGACCCCAAGAAAAGGGGAAAAAGTGCCTTTTATTTATTTTATCTTATTTATTTATTTACTATTGATTTGTGTTTATGGCTAGTTAGGAAAGAACTATGCAGTCCGACTGAGTTAAATCAAATTGGTATCTTTCGAAGTAACTAGCTGCATTAATAAGCTTAAGTAGGCATTTGGCTACCTGAAAGTTTTTATGTGGCTAGTTCTGTGTAAATAAATTTGTATTAAATATACTGTAACTTTGAAAGATACCAACTTGATTTAACTCAGTCGGACTGAGACTGCAGAATTCAGTTTTTGTATGAAATGACGTTTGAGGTTTGTGATAAACTTCATGGTCAGTGTGCAGAGCAAGAAAATTTATAATGACTAATATAAATGAAAATTCATAAGACCAACTGTAATGCATTTATACTGTATGCACCTCAATTTTAATTTACGAAAGAGTTGAAAAAATCAGAACTATCCCTTAAAATATTTTTAATGCAATTCGAAAATAAAAACCTGGCACTGCTCATCAGTCTCAATCTCATCTGATCTCATATAGAACAAAAGATGTAAGTTGATACTCCTGTGCTGATCTGGCTATTTGAATAGAGCTTAGGTCAATATAGAAAACTCTTGATGCATGCATTCCTTGTATCCAGAGGCAGTGTGGTGCAATTCAAGGTCTGATAAGTGTTTTGTAAGTGGTTGCTAGTTTGTTTTAGGCTTTGTAGGAAAGAATTAGTGTTTTATATCTGAAGTGTGCAGTTACAGGAAGTCAGTGGAAGGAGTTTATCAATGGGGTAGTGCAGGAGAGTGCTGGAGAACTTAGCAGAGCTGATGCAGCTGTATTCTGGATCAGTTGCATAGGTCAAATTGTGCTCAGAGGCAGACCTGCCAGGATGAGTTGCACTAATACAGTTTTGAAATGACAAAGGAATAAGAAAGCACCTGAGTGGCCTGTGTGGATTGAAGTGATTGAAACCTCCATGATGAGAAATCAATGGGCATGACAGATTAGCAATGTAAGAAGAAAAGGACAGGTGATTGTTGTGGTTACCACAAGGCTGATTAAAGAGTTGTCCATAGAAATCACATGATCCTGATGTATAGATAAATCAACTGGGATTAACAGCAGTTCAATGTTGCTGGAAAATATTTTCAGTTGATGAGCTGACCCTCCATGATGAGATGTCTGCCAGACATGCTAAGATCTGAAAGGAAACATACGTGTCTGAGGGAGGGAGAAAAGGTGGGTTGAATGTACAAGAATCCATGTCAGTATATGGCCTTACGAAGAGATCAATTATAATTGAATGTAACAGAGGGAGAACATAAGAGAACCATGTACGGAGCCTTATAGAGCACCTGTGTGGATCAGATGTGGATCCCTTCCACTTCATCTGATATGTTCGACCTTCTGAGTTGGTCCAGGAACCCCAAGATTCATGAGGATGGACAAGAGAGTCTTGTGATTTACTGTGTGGAATGCTGCTGAAAAGCTGAGTAGGATGAGGTTGACAGTTTGGGTGTTTGAGTATCATGTATCCTCTCAGTCACAGCCAAGAAGGCCATTTCTGTGGAATGTACTTTAAAGCCAAACTGGTTAGGGTCTTGGAGGATTCCAAGGCCCTAAGGTTTCTGTAGAAAGGGAATAACTCTTTCTTTCTAGAATGCAGTTGGCACATTGGATAGATGTTATGGAGACAATGATAATAACAGCAATAAAGGTGAGGAGGTCTTGTGACACTGTTGAAGAAATTGGATTCAATATGCATGAGGTGGATTAGCAAAATATGCCAATTATGATTGGAGTGGTATTCTGAGTGTGTACTATAGAAGTTGGGGTATAGGTGGGAAGAACTGAAATATGTTTTCAAATCTTCCCACTATAAAAGGTCTTCAGCAGCCAAAGAGGATGGAGCAGGAAGTGTCCGTTGGTTAAGGAGTAAAGAAAATGTGACATGTGAGCTTATATAGATATGCGAAGTTTCTAGTTTTCCTTGTGAAAAGCAGCTTTAGTAGAAGTCTCTTTAGATCAGAATTTGGACAGGAAAGCATGGTAATAAACAAGACCATCGTTGAGTTGTGATTTCTTCAACTTGCTCTCTGCCATTCTCAATTCTCTCTGCACAACACATCTTAGAGCCAAGGATCAGTGCAGGAAATCTTCCTGAGTTTAGAAGATAGAGGGCAGAGGAAGTTCATGGATGATGAAAGCGAGAAGAGGGAAGTGTCTATGGCTAACCACAAAAGTAGAATGGAAAAAGAGTCAGGGTCTGGAAGGGATGATGAGGTGCATGAAGCTACAGAGGAAGGAGGAATAGAGTGTGTGTTTCAGTGGAGATAAATATTGATAGTTGGTTTTAGGCAGGATACAGAAGGTGAGGGTGAAGAGCATTTTTATTTCCAATACTATATGACATTGGATTTAAAGTTTGAATTTTGTAAAGTGAGATGATACTAAGTCACCTGTGGCCTTTCAAATGCAGCCCTACAGGATATTATTAAGTAACTTGAACAAATCTTTGCACATATTCCAGGATTTATTTTTCATGTACTACTGTCATTGAAACTATACCTGCCATAAACCATTTTTCCCTCTTGCACACACACAGATACACATAGTGTACACATTAGCTTATCAACTGAAAGCTTCTTTGTAATAAGACACACTCATGGTCAAATGAAGGATGGAACTAAGATGTCCTTGCAGCCTTGCAGGTTGAACTGTCTCAGGTGGGAAATATGTGCTGATCCTATCATAATTCCCTATCATAACTGTGTTATTTTTAAACCTTATATTTCAGGAAATAATAGATATGGAGCCCACAAATGTCATTATTTCTGCCTAATAACCATGTATTTTCAGTTCATGCACACAGCCATGACACACATACGACTGGTCTAAATCATTCTAAATTCAGCACATTAACGTATTAAGTCATAAACCAATTAGCAGCAATTTATATCAGACCAAAAGTGCACTAGATAGGCTTCAACTACAAAGGGTAAAGCAGCATTCTTAAAACATTATAGTTGGAGGTATAGGTTCTTACAAATAAACAAAATAAAGGTTCATTGCATTGAGATTTTGACTGTGAGCAACCAAGCTAAGAGCTTATGTATCCCAAAATGCCTTGGGCTTCTTCACTCCTAAATAACAGGCAGGCCATGCAGATGACCATAAACTGTGACATGATTCCCATACTTCCTGCCCCCATGAAAATCTTAAAAAAGAATGATAGTAGAGGCAGCAGAGCAGAAGAAAAAACAAAACAAAGCACTTTGATCATAGCTGAAATACATTTTGCTGGCTTTTATCTAGGGGAATTGATTTTATGGCATCCATAACCTTCTACAGCACTGAACTTCGAAAAGAACCTTGGAGTGATACTGAACCTTGCTGTCAGGAGAAATCCAAAAGGCTTTGAGCTGACATTTTTATTCCTAACTTCTCTCTCTCTCTCTCTCTCTCTCTCTTTCTCTCTCTGAGGGAAAATGCTAATTCTTTGGAAGAACAGCTGGAAATTCACTTGCCTCAGTTGCTATGGGTTTGGGCACTAGATGAATATAATCCATAAAGTTACATGGCGCTATTGTACCTGCCACATAATGCAGATTCTGAAAGAGAGTGTGTATGTATGTATCATACAGTAATATGGGTGTCACTCCTGACAGCATTTTTCACGTTCTTTTTCCATTGCAAATAAGTGCCTGCCTGGTGAGCTGTGAAGGGCAGAGTGAAGCATTCGGCCAAGATGCATGACTTTCAAACATGCAGACACCCGCTGTCTTATTTCTACATTAACAAGGTGCGTGTATGTGTGTGAGTGTGTGTGTGTGTGTGTGCGCGCGCGTGTGTGTGTGTGTGTGTCTGTGTGCGTGTGTGTGTGTTCACAGTAGACTGAACAATTTTGCACCATAGTGATCCTCCACATTTCTCCCTCTTTTCGATTGTTTAAAGAAAATGTGTGTGCGTGTGTGTGTGTGAGAAAAAGAGTGTGTGTGCATGTGTGTGTTTATGTGCAAGAGAAATTCCTCATGACCCCAAGGCCATCTAATAAAACAACGTGGCTATAAAAAGGGGCACACACCAGGATTTCAAGCCTGAGAGATGGATGACATATGAAATGCCGCCTTCTGAAAATGAACCAGCACAAGCATGAGCAGGAACAGTGGATCTGATCAGAACATGTTATGACATATGATTTTAGATTTTAATATTAAAAAAGGTAATATTTATCTGTAAAATAATCATAAGTAGCTGTCTATCTGACCTCTCTGTATTTCTGAAACTTTATATGACAACTGAAAGAGTGCTGAACATTATTAATTCTGTCTTTTGATTTGTCAGGTACTCTGAAGGGAGCTGGTGCTAGTCTACAGAACTGAGATTAAAAGATCTTCTTCATCTCAGTCCTGCTGACTCAGACACTGTCACATCCTAGAGGGTACCATGATGGGCTGAAAAACATGCATGCAAATGCATAAATGCATAAACTTTTACACTCCCAAATCTTTTCTGTCAGTAGTATTGAGAGTTTTCCAACACTATACTGGCAAATGATACGAGGGGGGCGGGGGGTATGAAAAAGTTTCAAGATTCGCTGTACATCCTCCCTCAGATGACTTAAAACCTGGCAGTAGAATTCGCTATTGACAGTCTAACACTGAAGACATTGTGTCATTGTCATTGGCTATAATCCTTGACATGAAGGTCATCCATGGCATGCTGATGGAGTTCTTGGCAGATCTTTTTTGCTCCTGTATCAGCAACCTGGGGACGAATGCACAGCAACATGGCGCATGTTCAAATTACACTTGAGCATTGCCTGAACTGTTCTATGTGACAATGGTAGCAATGTAGTGGATTGTTGTCATGCACAAGGTACTAAGCGGTTTCGACATTTTTGGGGTTGAGCTTGTTGAAGGTCTTCCTGCTCTCTTCTCATATACCGGTGATGTGATTCTCCTCTTGAAGCACGTGCCACTCAGAACACCTCGAACCACTCCTTGCAGCATCGCCATAAACTTGCCGAATTGTGTCAAATGTCTCTGTGGCAGATTTGCCCAGTTTTACTCAGAATTTCACATTCGCGCTTTGTTCTAACCAAATAGCACAGGTTGCACAGCTTTCGATGTACACAGGACGTTGTCTTTTGGCTCACTGACTTACGAAGGTCGATGCTCTCTGTGACTGTTACAAAACTAGTCTTAAATCTTTTTGATACCAACTCATACAATACTTTTAGTTTTTTCGAAACATTTTTAAAAAGCTTTACTATTTGCTTAAATACTGTAGATTAACCTAGGAAACCATAGGAAACTAAGAGACAATTGTTAGCAAAAGACAAAAAAAACCCATTATATTTAAATACATTTTCTCAATGCTAAACAATTTATAAATGAAATAGTGAAACCAATCCTACATACATCCCCCACTATAGTTTCTACATGATTTCAGTTCTCCTTACTCTTTGACACACAAAGGACAAAAACACATGCATGTCATTTCAACTTATTCTGTCATATATGACTGATTTTTTAATTTGTGTAGAGAAATTATGACAAAAAATAAATCCTCAAAGTAAATAAAATAACTTGTTAGAATTTACATACATCAACCAGCCATAACATTACATTGATTATCAATTATGTACCAGAAGGCCCGGGTTTGATTCCAAGCCAATGCCCAAACCCAGCCCCTGGATGCAGTGTCGGTCCCAAGCCCGGATAAAATGGTAGGGTTTCATTAAGTAGGTAATTCGGCGTAAATTCTGTGCCAAGCTTGTGTGCGCATTGGGTGCTCATCCTCTTGCTGGGAGCAGCTAAAAGAACAACAATAACAACAACAACAACATCAATTATGTACCAGTAAATTTGTGGTGGGATCATGTGCACAAAAGCATCACCCATGCTTGCAGGGACCAAATAGCCTGTACATTCGGAAGTGAAGTGACTATGACTAAGTCAGTGAAGTGACTATGAACCCTAGAATATAATTTAAACAATCTATTTTTACAATGAGCATTATTTTATTAGATAGTTGCTCTGTTACTTTTAGATACTACTGTACAAAACCTCCTAACAATTTCTATTATTAGAGAGTGCATTCAGAAATAATTCAGACATTTAGAGATTTTCTTTTTCTCAGTTTGTTACATTACAGACTAAGAATCCAAACCATTTATCCTTATTAAGCTGCTAACATAGTAATAAATAAGAATAAACATTTTCACAAGCTTTTATATATTAATAATAAATAAATAAATAAATAAATAAATAAATAATCCCAAAATAGCAATGTAACCTAATGTCACTTGTACATGAACATGGTAACATGTGATAAAAAACATAGGGCTTGATGTATGGACATAGAGCCATAGGGCCTCATATATGGACAAAATATGATATTTACTGCTGCCAAAATTGCACTTGTAATGCATCTGACATTAACATTCAGCTTACTAAGGGTGTAGCTAATCATGCAAAGTACACCCTGCACCGCCTACTAAATGTATTCTGAGTGAGGCACACATTGTGGTTTGCCACTGTACAATTAAATTGTGGAAATGGTCAATGTCAAAGGCATTAAAGAGCTTAGGACTTGAGAGAAATGCAAGCTAGGTAACAAAGAGATAAATGCATTAATAAAAAAGTTCTTATTAAACGAAGACTCTTGTGTCAGCACAAGTTACCAGTGTGGAAGGCATTAATACAGCTGATATACCACTGAGTTTTACTCTAAAATATATTTCATAATTTACATGACCATTACGCTATTACTTTTTAAAATTTGCTACTCTGTAAACTAGACAGTGCCCAGAAGTACATCACACGTTCACATCTTAAACTATATAGGGCATTGCTCTTCTTCATATTGTAGCACTTTCCCCTTGTAAAAGGAATATGGCCAACCTTGACCTTACTTGTAGGTGCACCATGTTCAAGTTTTCTTCTGTCATTATTAATACTTTTACACGTGTGAGATGTGTGGACTAGCAGTCGGAGTTTAAGGTTATGTAATACTGTATAGCAATATTTCATTTTAGAGGATGCACAACAGAAAAATGTAAGCTATTTTACCAAAAGTATGTGGACACATTCTTATCAAACCCAAATCATTGCCTGAAAGATGGAAGATGTGTTTGCAGGCTGTATAAATTCCTACATTCCTAGATAGAGTCCTGACTTTAATCCCATTGAAATCCTTTAAATTCTATTGGTCTAGGTCAGTAAAAACAAAGTCATGAGAAATTAAACAAGAAGCACACTTTCTTATTTCATACACACACACACGCACGCACGCACGCACGCACGCACACACACACACACACACAATCTCACAAAATCACTCAATTTTTCTCCTGAAGGGCAAGGTAAGGGTGAGTGTGGCAAGGAAAATGTCCCTGAGATGACAATAGGAAGAAACCTTGAGAGTCCTTTGTATATGTGCTATGTGGCCGAATGTTCAATTTAATGGGAAAGGTGTTTAAGTTAAAATAGAAAACACTTTCATTGTTGGAGACTTGGGTAGAAAACTGTTCACAGGAATTTCAGTCCTAAACTATTGAGGGATTGCAAATCACAAGCCAACACAGAAAAACTGCCTGCATCAGCCGAGACCAAGACCATCTTTATGGTCATCAAGTAGAACCATCCTCAGTGACCACATGCAATCCCTTCTCTGCTCGCCAATTGCAGTGTACCTGAGAAGAATAAAAACAGAGAAGGGGCATTCCTGGGAAGTCAGTTTTTAGTTGCTAGCATGCCTTTGGGTAAGAATCCCTTACAGTAGCGTAATGATAACTTTAATTTGCTCATATGATGATATGTTATGTTTGGGACTGTTAATTGCCTAATATGTTTGAGTTGTTTTGATTAGCAAATGCTAGCCTTCACAGTTTGGATGTGGTGGTAATGTTATCTTGACACATTCTAACATTAGTCAACTTGTTATTCCACTTGTGTAAGCATACTGACAAACCTTAGGGTTTTGGGACTTAGCTCATTAGTAATGTTATCATTTTAAAGCTAATTACAACTTAAGTTGGACTTCTCAGGCAAAGTTCTAACTTAAAGTTAATATTAGAGCCTGGTGGTTCTAGTTGGACTACAGAGGTAGTCCAACTAGAGAGAAGAAAATAAACATACTGTAGCAAGGCTAATACTTTACACTTTACAGAATTTTGCTAGCTATCACCCACACACAGACATTCTGTTTTTATATCAATATTGTAAGCACAAAATTGTGCAAGTAAATGCAAGATGGATGGCAATGTTTGTGATAATTTACATAACTGTATGTGAATTAAATATTCATTATCAGTTTCCATTTTACAAGGAGAGAATTAGGGGAGAGTGAGGGACTGCTGGCAAAGCAGATTGAGGCAGGTGTGGCATACAAGTGGTGATTTAACAGACTGAACTTTAAGGCAGCAATGGATTTTAGCGGTGAAGCACATGCATTTCCATTGTCAAAGTTTCTTTAAAAAGGCTGACAGACCAGGACATGCTAAATGCATTCTTTGTGTTGGTACTAAAGTCTCACATGCCCTTTGGCTTACTGTCAAACAGAGTGCTATAAGCAGAGAGTCGGTAACATTTTATCAACTCGCAGTATTAGTGTGCTACAGGGTTGAGCAGGTGAGAAACCAACAGCAAGAGCTAAAGAGACACCAGCACCTGGTGATAAGGGAGAAAAAAAATTCTAGTGCCTCCCTTTGACTGTGTGACAAATGTAGAGTTAGGTGTACAGTAGTTAGTCAGATCAACATAACACAGTTCTGCAAATCGAATTGAAAGAAAAAAATTCTTCTTCAACTACAGGGTGTTGACAAATTCTTGTGTAAGCAAGTTTTCATCCAAGCTATTAATTTAAAGTTAAACTGACATGATTTCTTTAGTTACCTTTATTATTGTGCTAAGGCAACGGTCCTACATTTGCGCCATAGCAGAGCACTCCTTTCCTCTCGCTAAGGCACAAATCCTTTGAGAGTGACAAAGTTGTTCTATTTGGCACGAAGCTATCATGCACAGCTGCAACATAGCACATGGTCTACAATTTTTGAAGAACCTTTTTAGAAAGACATTTACCAAGATAAGGAAGTGGCAATTCTATTAAATGGAAAAGTCCATCAGTAACAGCAAAAAGGAGGTCCTCTCTGTGCAGGTGAGCAACTATCATGAAGATCTGGAGAATGTTGTGGGTTATACTGAGATGATGTAGATCAATGCTCCTAACATGAAACTGTGGAAACTTTGCAACAGCAATTATATTTCCTGCTCAAACA
Organism: Leiocassis micropogon; assembly: GCA_028565275.1. Lineage (NCBI taxonomy): Eukaryota > Metazoa > Chordata > Actinopteri > Siluriformes > Bagridae > Leiocassis > Leiocassis micropogon. Next base: position 9,253,400 of record JAOVVA010000044.1, read on the forward strand.
CGAGGAGCATGATAATGGAGTCATTTAATATCATGAGGAAGCAAAATCATCCAGTCACTGTCCAGGCCTTCTTTACTGTAAGTGGATGGAGATTCTTGGTGTGAAATTTAGAATGTAGTTTGTGAAGCCCTTTGCAAACCATCTGGATATTCTGGCTTTTCATGATCCTCCATAATAACTATAGTATCAGTGGTCTCCAAACATTATAACAGTTTTTTTTTTTATGTCCAAATAGAACACACACACACCATTCCTTTGTAAAGTAATAAAAATGATGAAGTTTTCTTGCGTAATATATTGTAATTTCCTGGTCTTTTGTGTAAATCTTCACTGTTGTCATTTTTATTGTCAGGTTATGCACCTCAAAGGACATTCCTGCCCCAAACCCGGAGGGATTTCTATTTCACAGCTGCCTCTAACTATATGATGTGGCTATCAGTACACACAGACTGCTTCCTGCATACATGATTCTGTATTATGGCCTCATGGATAAGTGTGACAAGAGGCTTTACAAAGATCTGTAAAAAGGAGCTGTACTCTGTCCAAGGAACGAGTAAGAAATCATACTGTAGAACAGGATTCAATCCTACCATAATGAAAATGTGCTTATCATGGCTTTCGGTTACATTCCATTTGTATTTCCTAAGACCTGTGTTTTTATATCATAATTCTATCCAACATAGGGTTTCTTTCCTTCTACAGTATATACTGTATACATATACTGTATACATACATACACATACACACAACAATTAAAAATATACATACATACAGTATATAAATATCTTTTGATGGTCTGACGCCCTGCCTAGTTGCCTAAATACCCTGGGATAAACTCCAGGCATCCCATGACCCTGTACAGGATAAGTGCTACAGAGAATGAGAGTGAGATATACAGTATACATGTATCACACATACATCACTTTGTTAGTTATTAACATGAAATTATTATTTCTCCACACAGTTATCTTTCTACTATCTTTCTATTAATTTCTACTTGTTTTATTCAATTGTAAAGTTAAATAAAATTGGAGAAATTTGCAGTTTAAATCAGATGAATCATGGTCATGTCCATTGTCTGTTGGCTTTTATAGACATGTAGCTTTTTTTATTACTTTCACCCAACACACACACACACACACACACAGTTTCTTCCAGTTAAATGACTCGTGCTTAAAACAGAGTGAATAAAATTAATTCCTGCACTATGTGCATTCAGGGTCAAAAAAAAGGGCAAGCAAAATCCGTCTCCGCTTTGGTGATTGAACTCCACAAGACAGGCAAATAGAAAGTTGATGGAATGCTGATGAATCGGATAATTGGTGATTCTTGGCAGAGTCTGTCGAGTTGCACTGGGCAAAGAAGTTATCTACTTCATCTGCAATCGACAGCCAATAGGGAGAAAAAGACAGTCAGGCAAATAAAGAGGAGCAATTGAAAATGAGAGACAAGCTTCGTAGGTAAAGACTGCCTGATAACCTAAAGCCCTTTTAAAGTGCTTGAGTGATGTCTTAAGAATGTTGACATTGTTGTTATATTGGTGACTAAGTGTCCTCAATTCAACCAGCTAAGATTGCAGTCAGAGATTGTTCTTGGTGTGTATTTATATTTATATTTGGGATCTTTTTCACTGACGTGAAGGTTGAAGCTTTTTCTCTCTATTGTGGTTTGGGATGTGGTGTTAAAGGTGATTTCACATCTCAGCTGAACTGTCTCTCAGGCTCCTTCCACAGTTCAAAAATTTCATCAAAACTTTTCTCATGCCCGACAGAAACCCAAACCAAGTATACATTGTCTGCGTTTTTCTGCCCTTCTCACCCCTCACGTCCTCCTATATCAGCAAGAGGTGTAAAGTTTTGGGTCCAGCTTGCTATAGTACATTTCAAAATAACAAGAAAAAGTGGAAAAGTATCAAGTGGGAACTCATTTTAGTCACACAAGTATTAAAGTGAGCACATCAAACATGTTATATTTGTAAAACATTGCATTTCACCCTGAGAGTACATTTTGTGGATGGCCTCAGGGCAGACTTGCTTAGTATTTTGTGAACAGTGAGAATGAGTAAGGGAAATGTTTAACATGCTGTAAACTATAATCTTACCATTTCTTCTTCACCAAGGTCCCTTACTGGATTAGTCTCGAACTATCCAAACTTTGTGTTTACATCATAGGCCGGTAAACTGTCATTTAACTTTGCCTTCTACATTTAAAATAAATATGCATAAAGGTACAGTAAGCAAATCAGATTTTAGCTGTCTGTTACCGCACTTATTTCTCCTGCAACATAGGAGAACTCCACATTACTGCCATGTCTTAAAATAGGATGTTCAATAAGCATATATGGGTGTCATGGTCATAGCTGAAGAAAACCTTTAGGAACTAAGTAGCAATGCTAAAGTTTAAAAATTTTAAGGGGGGTGGTGTGTAAACTTCATTGACAGAACTAAAATTATGTCAAAATAGAGGCAAACAGAGCAATTCTAGAAAACTACAAATCGGAAAAAAAAATGTTACCACCAGAATGTCTTTAAAGAATTGACTTCTTTAGCAAGGACATGTGAAAAGTATAATTAATGATAGAATATATATTAATGAATTTTAAATAAATTTTTAATTAAAAGCATTTTTTTTGTTGTAATTAAATAAATCATACAGTTATCACCATGAAGATGATAAGGAAGGATTTAAGGAAGATGGTCCAGTCCTGTACTGTGTGCCACATAAATATTCAGTGATGGTACACAGTACTGGAGAGCAGCAGAGCAGCTGCCTGCCAAAACCAACATTCAAAGCTGGTCAGTCTTCAGCAAGAAAACACATCTGATAATGTTATGTTCTCTTAAACAACACATTTTTTATATATTCTCTTTATATCATTCTTCTCACCTTTTTGCTACAAAGTACCAGCAAGAATTTAAAACTACTTTCACCCCTAGTTATCACTATTAAAAACAAAACAAAAAACATTTTAGATCAACAATAGTGCAACAATAAATTTATTTGACTAATTACACCAAAAATCTAAATGTTTATTAATTAAATTACCTTTAGTGTGATTTGTTTAGTATTGCATTCAATTTATATCTTGATGTTTTCATTTTTTTACTACTTATTACATTGTGCTAACTGCTTTTTCCACACTGCTTAGTCTACATTCTGTAAAGGCATTCTTTAAAATGCACTGTGTGTGAATAGATTGTATGTTTTAATATCCCTGGACTAACTACCCAAGGCAAAAGCACTTGTCCTCTGTAAATTCTATTCGATTTTTCACCTTTAGGGGTTGGGCTACTTTTCTCTGAAATGCCCTAATGTAATGTCCTCATTGTCTTCCTTGTGTATTAGTGCACCGCTACACTGAAGACTTCATTCTACGCAGGAAATGGCTATAATCTTTTACAGGATTAACCTAATCTGCCAAATATAATGTGCTTAACCTATTTAAGTGCATGTACAGTAGGATGTCTTCTACAGATATGATTTACAGAGGCATTTTGAATGGCATTGAAATCTGTGTTGGTTTGTCTGTGTCCATTCCTATTTTCCTGAACATGGTTTATTATAGTGTAGTTTAAGTGCATTGCAAAGCCCTATTCTCACTTTACGCATTCATCTTAATCGTTAAGAAAGATTCTGCATTTAACTGACCCTGCATGTTGAGCCAGTCATGTTGCATAAATGTATATTTTTCAGGGGATAATTATAAACTCTCTTAAATCTTAACCTCTAAAATGTCAACATACAGAAATGTATGTATGTATGTATGTATGTATGTATGTATGTATGTATGTATGTATGTATGTATGTATGTATGTACAGTGCTGTGTAACTGTCTTGAGCCAACCCTCTTATCTTTATACTTTGCTTCCAAAGAGCCGGACTTTCTTTAATTTTTTATGTAGTCTCGAGGAATAAATCTTTAAGCTTTTTATTAGTTTTACAAAAAGTAATTTACAGTAGTCACTAATGAATTTGGTTTAATAATATGCATTAATTTTTAGGTTATTATTCATTTTGGTAACTACTATAAATTATTCAGGAACTGCTGTGACTAATAATAACAATCCTGTATGTAGTTAAAAACATCTTGGGAGTTTTTTCGCAAAACCCCAATTTCAAAAGTTTTTCATTTAAAGGAATATTATGCAGTAACTACAAAGAATTTTAAACTCCCGTTAATATGTTCAATATATATTGTTTTTAGGCACAGTAAAACTAATCAGAAAGTCATGTAGTTACAAGAAGAAAGAGTGTAATCTCCAATCTAGGAACAAATCCGAGAGGTTGGAGAGTTTAGTATGAACAACTGAATAATAAGACATGACTTTAAATGGTTAAAGTTATGCACCTTGAAAAGCTTGAAATAGAAGTTAAAGTGGGAGTAAAAGTAAAATAAAGATTGAACTACTCAGCAGTTAAAAGTTTTTTTTTAAAACAATTGGAGAACTATTTTAGGAAAACTTAGAAAGCTATATTTTTTTGATTCCTTAACTTTCCTTATGCCATTTGTATGAAATTGAATGTATTCCAGCCACTTATCCTGTGCTATTTTTCAAATTCATGTGAATTTCTCATGAGATCAGGTTCCATCTACTCATGAGTGAATCAAATTAAGCAAGACCTGTCAGTGCAGCAAACAGAGTTGGTGATGAAACGGAAAGATGGGAGGAAAAGAGAAGAAATATCAGGGAAAAGCCAGTGAGCCAGAGACACAGAGAGGATGCTTTGCATGTGTTAGGCTGTGATAAGCTCCGGCCCATCCTGGTGCTTCTTAATGAGGCAGGATCACAGTGTGATGTGGAGTGCTCAGGGATTGAACACACTGGGGGGAAAGCCTTGCTGAAGAAGTTTGGAGAGCCAATACTTCATCATATCTAATTGCTGCCTTGTACACACTGGTCCCTACAGAGTTAGACTGCTTTCTGCTGTCACCCACCAGCCCCCATCTCTCTCTCTCTCTATCGGCTTGTGGCTCTTTAAACGGGGCTCCGATAGGTCTGCCTTGAAACAATCTCCTTATTACAGTGCACCTTCATTCATCTTAGTCTGCAGGGATTTACAGACAAACTTTCACAGATAATCACTCAAACTGTGTCAAATATATTTGTCTATGTTGATGCTGGGTGCTGCTAATTTGATAACAGCACTGAATAGACAAGCTTAAAAGCCTATACCTTTTCTCAAAACAATTCAGCACAATTCATGTCAAGTCAGCTTAGTTCATGTTCTCACTTCACCAGAGCTTTACTGAAAATGCACAGTTTGAGTTTTTGCAATTGTCTTCAGTATCTCTTGGAAACTTCTAAATTCAACCTCACAGATGTGGAATTATGTAGCATTTAATTTGTAATACAGTAATTTGGAGACAATGAAAACAACAGTGGTTAATTTTGACTGTAAAAAGTGCTAACCTAGTAAAAATGTGTACATAGAATAGGATAGATGTTTATGTTCCACCACAGTGTGCAACCTTGGACTGGCCATTAGGAAGTTCAGGAATTTTTCTTGTGGCTGGGCTTGTGATTTTCTCCTTTTTGCATGGACATAACTGGTGCAATCCGTAATAGCAGTTAGCAGTTGCAAAAGCAAGTGAAAATATCTAACACTTGTTAAAAGTATCGGATACTTATTGCCGAAACATGCAGAGAAAGAGAAAACCCATGGGCAGTCTGCCAACACAGAAAAGGTGTGCCAAAAACATAAAAAGGCTCTATTGTCTAACAACAGAAAGTATACCAAGATAACAGACTGATTTAAGCATTAACAGACTTGATTTAAGACTGATACGAGCAGCTGCTGTGTCATGCTTACATGCATGTGCTGCTAACTAGCTAAATAAAGTAATTAATGAACAAAAGCTGACCATTTATAAGGTTTAACAAATGTGCGCAAATGTTTAGAAAAGTTTATGAAAGTTTTGTTTAAAACAAACAAACAGTGAAATAATTAAATAAATAAATACATTTATTAATTAAACATAAAAAGTTGAATGTAGCCTTTTTTTTGCATTATAACCTATAACACATTTAATATTTAAAGGGCAGACCAGCAAAAAGAAATGAGCTATTAAATTCTTATTGTAAAACCAGAAATATGTGATGCTCTCATCGACAATCCAAATTATGTCAGTTTTATCCCTTTTAAGCAAACAAGCTGATTCAGACAGATAAAGTTTTGAGAAAGCCTTTTCAGAGACCTCTAAGGTGTCTGTTCATCTGAGTGCATGTGTGTGCTTGTGTATAGTATTACTGTTAGTAGCATTATTATGCATGTCGACCCAGTACTCACCTTCTTACTTCAGATATATGATTTATTTATCAATGCAATTGTGTACTATTGCTACAAATATCTTACATTCCATATCTGTGAGAGACGTGGTGGTGCAGTTTTTAAGGTTTTCAGTCACACATCAGAAAGACATGATGTGGGTCCTTCAGCAAAAGTCTTAACCTTCAATCACTTACATGTAAATCCCTATGGATAAAAGCTTTAGCCAAATGAGCAAATATAGTGAATTTAGTAAACTCTTATTCATTTCAAGATTTCAAAATTCATAACCTTCAACTACTGAGTTGCATCCTCTCTCCATTGTAAGGTGCTTTGGATGAAAGCTTCAGTCAAATAAGCAAATGTAGTAAATGTAGTTAACCTTTGAGTTACAGTTACATATAACACTATGTCCTTAGATTTTTTTTATGTGAAACCATGCAGCAAATATTAACATATTCAGTATTATATTCTAAGTTATTATTGAATTGTCCCAAATGTATTTCCAGTAAGTTGTATTACTGGAAATACAATGTACCGAAATGCTCGTGTGCATTAGGAGCATTGCATTTCCTCTTGACCAGTGTCACAGCAAGTTGTTGCTTACTGTATATGGCAAAATTAGAAGAAATGTGTACATGCCAAAAAAAGAAATTTGTTATACACATCCTTTCACTCATTAATAAACACATAAAAGACTGAAGGCTGCTTCCAAGCTTTGTAAGTCTACAAAGTTTTGCGATTGTTAAAGTACTGTACATCTTCACGTTTGCTGTTGGTTGTGTAATTTTTCTTTGTAAATGGCACGCTGGTAGACACCAGTACAGTTTGTCCCTGAAGAGAGCTTCACCCTGGCACCAACCTTGACCAACACACAGACTTACAGCCCATCAGGGGGGCACTAGGGTAGTGTGCACTGCCAATAGCACTCTTAGGGGAGGGTACAAAGGGCTGCCAAAGTGGAGTTGGATGAATAGACCCAGGCAAAGGGATCTCTCTGTTCCCTTGGCTGGTGCAGAGGAACCCAGACTGAAGAGACTGGCTGCTTCATATCACTATGACCTCAGGCTGCAGCATATTCAATGCATCTGTTCTGCTGCATTATCTGTGAATACATGTAGCAGCAAGGGAATGGTTGTGCAAAGTCAATTGGGCACAAGGCAAATTTTTTTTAAAGACATGACTGATGGGATAGGATACTGTAAATGACTGTAAATGTTTCAGTTATGGAAATATACACCACTCGGCAGATGTTAAATAGACCATAGAGACTGAGAATAAATGTATATGCGAGTCTTATGTACTGTACATGTCAGTTTTATTTTTTTTTACAGAATTAGATAGATGTGTTGTGTTATACAGAATCATTATCTTGCCTGATTTAGGTAAAATGTGATCTATTAGATTGGCAATATGCCATATTTCATTGACTTAAGATGATATTTGTAATAAGTCACTGTTGCCCGAGGCCAATAGAATTTACTGTAAAAGGAAGTTGTAGAAAATGTTTTATAATTCCTGGAGGCTTGGATATATGACCATACAGTGGTGTGAAAAACTATTTGCCCCCTTCCTGATTTCTTATTCTTTTGCATGTTTGTCACACAAAATGTTTC
>JAOVVA010000044.1:9305286-9315112 GCA_028565275.1 Leiocassis micropogon
AACCCATCAAGCACCATAATGAAACTGGCTCTCATGAAGACTTTCCCAGGAAAGCAAGACCAAAACTTACCTCTGTTGCAGATAAGTTGTTACCAGCCTCAAAAATTCAGAACTCAAATTAGAGCCGTTATGAAGGTTTTACCAATCATGAGTAGCAGATACATCTCAACATTAACTGTTCAAAGGAGATTATTGCAGCATTCCTTTACAATGTAGAAAGAAATAAAAATCAGAAACAACCATAGAGTTAGAAAGTGATCCCAAACTTTTCAGCAGTAGTATACATATATATTAGCATAGCATAAAAGTGTACAAACAAAATGCCTTACTTATTTGTAGCTGTTAAAATAAAACCATACTACAGATTCCAACAAACAAACAAACAAACAAACAAATAAATAAATAAATAAATAAATTAATTCTGTTGTATGTGTTCCAGGTAGTATGATTAAAATAAAAACAACAAAAACAAAAGTGGATATCTTTTTTATGAAGAAGAGGTTATGATGTATAAAATAGCAAATTATAAAGGTAATTCATGCATAAACACCAATCAGCCAAAAACATTAAAACCACACAACATTAACACATTAGCACTGATTATTAATTACATACCAATGAACTAGTGACAGGATCATGGGCACTCAAGGTTCATTTATGCTTGTGGGCACCAAAAGTCAGCATGTCTGGTCCGATTATGCAGAAAAACTAATGAATAACAAATTGCTCACTCACTCACCTTCTATACCACTTTATCCTGTATTCAGGGTCGCGTGGACCTGTAGCCTAACCCAGGATGCTTAGAGCACGTGGCAGGGTACACCCTGGACAGTGTGCCAATCCATCGCAGGGCACACACACATTGCTATGGGCACACACACATTGCTATGGAATGCCAATTAGCCTAACCTGCATATCTTAGGAGTACCCAGAGGAAACCCACCAAGCACGGGGAGAACATGCAAACTCCATGCACACAGAGACGGGAATCAATCCTGGCCGAGAATCGAACCTGGGCCCTGAAGGTGCAAGGCGACAGTGCTAACCACTACACCACTGTGCTACCTATAACAATTTGCTGAAAAAACATAAATGCTGGCCATGATAGAAATGCCCTGAAACACCTAGTGCACCACAATCCACCAAGCATGAGGCCCAGAACGCAAAGAGACCAGGGACACCAAACTCCCTTGACCTTTATCTGATTGGGCACCCATAGGATGCCTTGGACAAACAAATTGATGCAGTCCTCATCCTACAACCCACAGCACCTACTACTGTATCAGTCAACTATGGTACCAATGTCCTGGTCCCAGACACAACAGCACACGCCCATTAAGTCATGCCAGGGGGCCAGAGCTGCCCTAGTAGCACAAGAGGATCCTACACTATACTGGGCTTAACATTTTGAATTGTATATTATGGTTCTACACAGTTAATAGAGAGAAAAAGATTTTGTAGTTATAAGGAAAGTTAGAATGCCTCTGTCTGTTAAAAAGTGGGTTATGTAAAACTATGAACGAGTCCCTAAAATTAGAAACTACTCACACTGTTTTCCACCTTGTTTTCTTGCATTTTATAACATGCTGGTAGCTCTTTTAACATATATTTAATACCTCATTGAGATAGAGGACCATACAGTAGAAGGGATTTCTAGATAAAAAGGAATGCGAGAACGCTCAGGAGGGGTATTATAATGATAGATCTCAAGCTTTCCTGAACCCTGAAGAGACAGAAGGACAGAGAGAAGAATGGATAACAGCTTTTGAGGGACAGAGAGAGAGAGACAGAGGAAGACATAGAGAAAGAGAACAGGAAATAAAAGAGATGCCAGAGCGGACATCATTGGCCAAAGGCAAGGTTAATAGAGCTCAATCTTTTGGGGCATTCTTGTCATTATGAACCAAGTTCTAGCTGACATCTAAACAAGTAAGTATGGCAACTTCAGCAGTATATAATGCACCTTAATTCATTTTTTTCCATAAATGAGATTGTGCACCTTGCCTAATGCATTATTAACAGAAGCTAAATTAATTCTTATTCACAAGAGCAGAAACACACATGCGCACAACAGACCCACCCATAAGACGCCTTGCTGAGGCTCCCTTGGTGAATTTGTAGCATTTATGCGTATGCCAGGTGGCGTCAGTGTACATTTCTGACTCCCCCATATGCAACTGAGCTCCAGTGTTCTCCCCTCAGCATCCGGTTCCTGGACCCCCCACATTCTTGGAGGAAATTATTATTTGGACCTGATTTGCATTTTCAAGAGCTGTTGAAGGAGTTGTTTGGGTGTGAGAGTGTGTTCACATGTATGTTTGAACAAGACACATGATGGAGAGGAGGAAAATGAGCAGTTGCTTTTCAGCAAAAGTGCATTTCTATATATGTGTGTATGTGTGTATAGACTTGCAAATATGTTTGTGTTATTCCATTTTATTCCAAAATGGCAGCTACTGATGGAGCGCTCCCTTGCCAGGCCAGCTGTCTCTGCAGCTGCCTGTTAATCAAGAATACTCATAATAATCATACATACTCTTAAGGGTGGCAATGTGTTAATGTGTCACTGTATGTGTGTGCGTGTGTGTTTGTCTGTCTGTCAATTTGTACCCTACTGTTTGGCGCTTAGCCTTGCTTCCCAACAGTGAGACCAAATGACTACAAGAGGGTGGTCTGCTCACTGGCCAAAGCGTGAGAGAGGTAGGCCCACGTCCAACATTCAAAAACCTTTTATGTAGAACAAAAGACAATAGAGACATGACTACATACCCAGACACATACTCTGCTTAGATAACATGATATTTTATTTTCTGTATTACCCCATGTGCTTGTAGCAGTGATGCGTTTCTATACTTCTTATAACGATTAATAAAAATGACCAGATTTTTACCATACTATACAACCATATTTTATAAAACATGATACATTTGCACATTGATAAAGCGTTTATATATTTTGTTTATATTTTGGATCACATGTATAACAAAAGTAGGTTGTAGTGATTGTTTCAAGAGAAGGAAAAATTTATTTTTTCCCCTTTCAGTATGTATAGTAATACTAATATGCCCACATAAACACAAGGAAAAATTAATGAATAGACTTTAGTATTTTGACATTGCTCTATCTAGTTACTTGGGGATTATCTTTAGTTTAATCCTGCAACATTTTACAATATTAGGACAGCCTGAGCAAAAAAAAAAAAAACCCCAAAAAACAAAGGCAAAATCTGCAAAGGTGCCATCTAAAATGATAGGACAGGATTTGGATGGGCATGCATTCAACAGCAAAAAAAATGTGAAAAGAAGGCCTTCTTAGGTTTAGCCTAACATTACAAGTAGTGGACATTCTTTCTCCAGTAGCCTTAAGCAGGAGGTGATAGTGTGAAGCACATCATCCATTTTGAGTGAGAAACATGGAGAGCTAGTACACCTTAAGGCCAAGACAGGGACATGAACTTCCTCCTCTCTCTGGCCCTTAAACGGTTTCAGTACATAGCTCTCTCTCTCTCTCTCCAATAAAAAATATACTGCATGAATATTTTCCTTCCTATTTTACCGCCATTTTTCCCCTCACAAAATCTGAAACTTGAGTGGCCAGCAAATTGCATTTGCTTTAATTTATCCATTGGTAAAATCATTTGGACTCAAAGCAACCATTTTGGAATCTGCAACCAGGAGCTGTGATTGCTTCCTCCAAGGGGAGTGAAGAACATAAAGAGTCCTTCCAAAAATCGCCCAGCGTGAGGATCAAACAAGCCACAGAGTTCCTGAGGCAGGCTGAAAATGCCACATCAAATAGCCCTCAGTCCTGTGCAGGGCTTAATGTGCTTGTCCCCTGAGCTAGTGACCAGGCCAAACGACCCACAAATGCAGTGTGTTTGATAAAACGAGACATCTCGATCACCTGGACATGGCCTGCGGTCACTCTTGGCATGGTTAAGAGGGCGCTTGTTTTCCACACAGCTTGCTCCAAACACCTGGCACAGGAGACAGGGAAGAGGTCTGCCATCTTGGAGTGCCCAGCAGTCGCTACCTATCACACAGTGAGAGTCATCAGAGGGGAACAGATGGAGATGCTGACATTTGCTGCCATACTAAGCCAGCAGTGTAAGTGTCTTCCATTACTGCCCATTTGTCCATCATATTCACCTTTTTTTTTTCCTTCAAAGCCACCAATCCATCTGTGTGTGGATCACAGGGAGTTATAATAATAAATCTATGAACCAAAAGTATAGTCTCTGGTTTGTCATTACCTAATACTTGCGGCACTTAACTTCACAAAATGTCTATGATACCTTATGGCGCCTAGTTTCATTTCATTCAAATTGTAAAAAAAGCATTTATTTTACAGGATGCAATTTAGTAGCCCCATTTACTTTTCCCCCAGAATCTTCTGCTTTAAAGGTACTGTTCATAGGAAAAAAATGCCATATATTTATATACAGTATATAAACAAACTTTTTTTTATAGAACTATGGAAAATGCATCTATTTGTATGTTTGTTGTGATCAACATAACAAGTTATTATTATTAATCTGTTGAAATCTATAGCTAATAGATTACACACGCAAACACACCGATCAATAACCATCTAACAATTGTCCATACTGACTGAACTGATAAACTGAACTGAATAATAAAACACACATACGCAAGCACACTGATCAACAACCATCTAAAAATTGTACACATCAAACTGTAAATGCTTTTTTACACAATAATTAATTGTTAATTGCACAAAACTATTTTATCTTTGCTGCTACTTACAAGGAATGTCTACTGTTTACTATTCCTCCTCCCACTATCTCAACTCATTTTCTCATTACCACAAAGTATTAAAATGCGTCATGTTGTCGCGTTGTCACTTTGTCGTTCTTGTTTGCACATTTGCACCTGCACTTTATTTTGTCTCTTTTGTATAGAAAATACTTAAAAATGTCTTATCTCAGCTAGTCAGCTAATTAGGTTTTTTTTGTTGGCTAGCTAGTTTGTTAATTTATGTTGTATGTACTGTAGCACCTTGGTCCTGGAGGAACATTGTTTCGTTTCACTGTGTACTAAACTGTATATGGTTGAAATGACAATAAAAGCCTACTTGAACTTGAACTCCAGTATCTCGTTGTTCCTATCTCTCTCATTATAGCCTGACTGCACTATTTGTTCATTAGCAGACTACTACAAGTCTCTGGTATTTTTACATTTTAGCAAATGAAACCATTAAAATCCAGTTTCCACCTTTCTCTGAATTTTTTTTTTTTTGATGTAGATGACATTGCAGGCTGGACAGCTGTTATCAGCTTTGGCCACACCATCTGGTCTTAATGCGAGAGGCTTTCGAAATAAGATTTCCCCTTTCCAAAATGCATGGCTATACATAGGTGCAGGATGGGGACAGCAAATATTTTAAGTGCTATTACCTCTGAAAAGGAAGCAAATTCCATACTATAATGAGCTGTCAAATTTAGCCAGTAATGGAGTTACATGGTAAAGAGTTGTCACTCAGTTTCTAGGTTTGCATACTGTATATGTGCATAGATCATATATGATGTGAGTGAATATAGATTTTTTTTATTAAGCAATATTTCCTCAACTTTACATGAACATAATCTGACAAAGTACTTAAGTTCCATCTCAACATCTAAAATGATTGCAATGATTTAATAGTTATTTCTCTGGGCCAGGATAATTGCAGCACAGACCATCATGTATAAAAGTTAATAATAAAAATCATTTGAATATAGCAAGTATTAGTATTAGGCAAACACAACCTTGGACGAACAACAACATATAACTTTTAAATACTTTGTGGTCAATGTGGGAAATATTAAGTACCCTCAGCTTGTAGATCCAGCTACAATATCAACAATAACTTAAGGGAATCCTTTCCTGTATGCCTTTATCAGTCTCTTGCATCATTAAGTTTCATTCTTCTTTACAAAAATGCATCAGATCATTGAGGTTTTAGGGCATTTACTGTGCATAAGTCATGCTCTGTCATTTCAATTGTGCTGAGGTCTGGATTTTGACTAGACCATTAAAAAATATTAATTATGATGTAAATGTATTGGTGTACTTCGGATCATTGTAATGTTGCGTGACCCAACTTTGATTAAGTTATAGCTGTCAGACAAAATTCCACATTGTTAGGAAATTATAACCCTTTTCAGATATATGTTCAGCAACAATTACTTCTCTATGACCAGGAATTATATCTTAACCTCTTGGCATTGTGTTAACACACACCTTAATGGTCCACACCAGCAAACTGCCAAAACTTCCGCTTTTATAGAGGTCTGCACACTTGCTGATGATCATTTAATCAAGGACTGATAATTCCCCTTTTTAAATCCTGTGGAAGCAGTACGGGGGTACTTAACATTTCACACATTTTTTTTTTCATTTTGGCTTCATTTTTGTTAAATAAATACAGCAGGGTGGAAAAAAGTTATACTGTATTTTGTTATTTGTCTAAGGTTATATTTGTTTAATACTAAGACCCACTATGATCAGATGTTTTATGATGTTTTTACAAAAAAAAAAACATCTTTAATAAAAGAAAAGCCCAATAAATAAGTGCAAAAATTTAAATTGATATTATGTTGTCTGAAATCAACACAGCTTTGAATTTACATATAAAATTACATGCAAAATATTTAATATTTGGTCTTAGTAAACTTCTGACTGCAACTGTATATTTATTTTAATTGGCCTCATTGATTATGCATGCACCACTTGTTGTACTGTAATGTTTACTGTAAAGGCTCTCAATTTTAACTTGATGCTCATTTTGTAAAAAAAAATCCTAAGTTTGCTTTTCTTTCCCCCTCAAATTGTCCCCAGTATTCTATTTAATATCTAATTTTATTCTCCATTTTTCATGCCCTTTGAGACTGTCATTGACATTACTTAAAGCTGGTAACTTCAAACAGACCCCCAGAGGCTTTGCAGCAGGGCTAAAATTGAGATGACCCATTGAGAGCAGAGCAGAATAAATGAAACCGGCTCTCAGTTTCTCTCCGTTAGTGTCATGATTTGCTAATTAAGCACATCACTCTGTGGACATGTATGCCATCATATCCACTTAAGTGTCTTTAAAGTTGAAGATAGCCAACTATTCTCTTCAGTGCAGCTGATGTACAGACCAGTTTTTACAGTCTGCAAAGAAAACCAGGCTGATTTTCTGTTTTGTTTAATTTATTTTTCTAGTCATTCATTTTATGTTCCTTAGGAAACAAACACTGAGGATAATACACAAGGTGATATATAAAGATATCGTCATGGTGTGCAACAGTGATGGACCTCAATGTTTTGTTGCTTCTTTCTCATTCTGTAGGCTCACTAGGTAGGTGGCCTCTTCTTCTGCAGGTGTGCAAAGGGGTGGGGCTGCTGGAAACGGACACGGCTGGCTAATAATCATCTTTAATCTATTTCATATAACACTGGCTTTCTCAGTGTTATAAAAACAAGGCGGGATGTTAGTTTGATGTCCTAGGGGTCTTCAGAGCCGAGTTGAGTGCCAGACGCTAAATGCAGATTAGTGGCATGTGAGTGGGGTGATGTTTTGCACACCAGGGACTTCAAAGGCACGGAACTGAATACCGGCATTTGATCTCCACGTTTGTGGACAGCGGCAAAAAGACTGCGCAAGCTCCCTTGGCACTTTCACTTTCGCCAAAGAGCCAGTCTTTGTGAACCTGCTGCCAAAGAGTAAAAGGCCAGTGTGCTTTACGTTATTGCCCCCATTCTCAGCCAAGAATGCCACCCAGCCCCCGGACATCACGAGGGACTCCTGTCTGTGGCCATGCCCAAGGAGAGCTGGAAGTGGCCGGTTGGCCAGTCAGCAAAGAGGAGCTGTTTAAAGGAGCATGCAGGAGCTGCTGCCTACGTGTGCTGACTCTGCCACTCTGCCTGCCGACATTGCTCACCAGCCTTATGCCTGCATGCCAGCTGGGCACTGCCTCCAGAGCTGCACGTGCACACCTTTACCACTTTCCTCTCCTTTTTACCCTTCCCTTTCCCTCTTTTCCAAATAAAATTACTTTTCCCGTAAGACCTCGCCTTGTGTCTGTTTGTCTGTGATGCCACCTGTGTGTTAAACCTGTTACAATATAGAATATTTGGCATACAAACACAATATTACAAAATATGCAATATTTTGCATGGAATATATTACTGTTCATATACCAGTTAATTATTTCATTGTCGGGAAAAGGAGTCATGGGAAAGGAGTCACAGATTCCATAAAAGGTGAATGGACAGTAAGTATGAACAATTCCATGTGTCTCTGAGTGACGGGAGGGCCTTAAAATGATATGGCAATTGAAAAGGTTTAAGGTTTAGCTTCATCAAGGTTGGGGGCTCAATATATTGGTTTATAAGGGACTCAGAATCTCTCATTGTGCCCTTGTGAGCGGGATGTATTGAAATGGGTAACTCAGACAAACTGCATTCTGAGAAAACAGTAAGAAGAAAAAACTTGATTGTTTTAACTTTTTCATAACTACACATGCATGTACATACAATGTAAGGTAAAAATATACATACAGGGCAATTAACTTATTGGTTAAATGTCCCTTAGCAAGTTCCACTTTTAGCAGTTGCTTTTGTAGGGATTAAACAAAGTAGATGTTTGACCATTATTTTTGGCAGAATTGTTAGTATTTGATAAAATTTTGAGTTGAGGCTCTAAAAGCTAGCCTGTCTTATCAATTGCACTATTGGCTTTGATGTCCTGTTGGAACTCGCAATTTTGTCCTACTTGCAATCATCTAGCTGACAATTTGAGGTTATACTCAACAATTCTGAGGTAGCCGTACTTTCTCATTATTGCCACACTTTTGTGCAGTGCCCCAGTATTCAAACATACCTCTGCTCAAAACCTTCTTTTAAAAGGCTTTTTCTTTGTCCATGTGGTAAGCTGCAAACTTTGGTTGAGCTTAAAAATGTAAATTCTGGAACGGAGAGTCTTTATTGAACAACAGCTTTTTATTTAAAATTCCTTGACTAAACAGTAAGACTTGTGTTCCTGCAGCTTACAGTTCGTGGCATACCAGTGCCTTGGTTGTTCCTGGGTTGTTCCTGATCATGAGAACCAATTTCTTCTGAGCTGAGGGTGACAGTTTGGGTCTTCTCCCAGACATTGGCAAAATGTCTACAATGCCTCCCAATAACTTTTACTTACATATGATTGTTTGAACTGATCTTGGAATCTACAGCTAACCATTTACGGAGAAATAATTTACTTTACTGGTTGTATAATTCTGTGTTGATACCAGAATCCCTGAAATTAATTCGTTCTGTTCAATTTAAAACTTAAATTCTTCATCCCCAATAAAAAAAAGTAATAAATCACTAAAAGCTCAATATTAACATGACATTAACAGTGGGGTAAAAATTATTTAGTCAGCAACCAACTGTGCAAGTTCTCCCACTTAAAAAGATGAGAGAGGGCTGTAATTTTCATCATGGGTATACCTCAACTATGAGAGACAAAATAAGAAAAAAAATCCAGAAAATCACATTGTAGGATTCTTAAAGAATTTATTTGCAAATTATGGTGGAAAATAAGTATTTGGTCAAAAATAAAATTTCAATTACTCAAAATGCTTCTTACGAAGCCACTCATTCGTTCGGTGTGTTTGGGATCATTGTCATGCTGAAAGACCCAGCATCTTCAATGCCCTTGCTGATGGAAGGAGGTTTTCACTTAAAATCTCATGATACATGGCCCCATTCATTCTTTCCTTACATGGATCAGTCGTCCTGGTCCCTTTGCAAAAAAACAGCCCCAAAGCATGATGTTTCCACCCCCATGCTTCACAGTAGGT
>JAOVVA010000044.1:9358857-9371208 GCA_028565275.1 Leiocassis micropogon
GTTCCCCTTTACCAGATCTGTGTTTTCCCTTCAGCTGCTGGGTGGACTCTGCGTTCCCTTAGTTCTTAAGTTATTTAGTATAGAGATCGAGTTAGAAATATTCCACTGCACAATAAATCATAATGCGATCATAAACATGGTCTTATGTCATCATGGTAGTTGTCAAATTCTTTTTCAGCGCCTTTACATAGGTTATAGAAAAATGTGGGAAATACCATATCAAAGTTTAGTATTTCAGCCATCTGCTAACAAAGAAAAGAGATGATCAGCAGATGATTCTGTTTTATTATTGTAATGACTGTATCACCGTAAGATTTGAGTTCTGATTTAATAGTCACATTCTTCTGAACTTCCTTCTTCAGTTTTATTTTTACTGTAAAGCAAAAGAAATGACGTGAGGAAAGAAAGGGACTTCTCTGATTTATCTCACTTTCAAAAGCTGAACCACACTTTTCTCTGTCTGTTCAGCTATGATTCATGTGTATGAGATGCTGAGAAAAAGAATAGAAAGGATAGACAATGTAAATTGCAAACACACTGGTGTACCGAACAATAGAGATTTTGAAATGGGATGAGAAGGAGACTGAGTGAGAGCAGCATGCACAGTCTGCTGGGAACAGGTAGTGTGCATGTGGGTCAGTACGTTGCATCATCAGCAGTTCTTGCAATCTGCCAGAGCACTCTGGGACGGGCAAATCTCTCTCTCTCTCTCACTCACACACACCACACATGTGCACAAAGACATTTTTATTACTGCATGAATTCATTACTGCATGAAGTTCATCATCAAATGCAATTGTGTGGTTTATCTTTGGTAAAGACTAAATCATAAGTACAGACTAAATCTACAAACAAAATCATAAAATTTCTGGAAAAGACCCTGTACTCACTGTAACTGTTCTTAACTAGCATGAAAAAAATATATATGATCTTCTGCTGTTGTACGCCATCCACTTCAGGGTGCAGTTTGTTATGCATTTGAAGATGCTTTTCCGCTCAGTATGGTCGTAAATAGTGTTTATTAAAGTTTTTTAGATTAACATAAACCAGCCTGGCTGATCTACTCTGACCTGTCTCAACTAGGACTTTCCTTCTGAGAGAAAAGCAACTCATTTAATACCTTTTCTCAAAACATTCTGTGTAAACACTAGAGACAGTTATGCATGAAAATCTAGGATATTGGCAGTTTTCTAAATACAGTAATCAAACCAGCACATCTGGCTCCAATGACCATATGACTGGTCAAATTCAGAGAGATTACATTTTCTCCTCCCACCATTCTGATGTTTGCTTTAACATTAACTTAAGCTCTTATTAATTAAAATTTGCATGAATTTATGTGGCCACAGGATTGGCTGATTGGATAACTGCAAGATTGAACAGAGGTAGGTGTTTGTATTAAAGTGGCTTGTGAGAGTATATACTGTGTGTGTGTGTGTGTGTGTCACTTGTTTCGTGTTTGCTTTAGAGTCTGTAATCTGGTATGTATTAAAAAATCATTTATATTTGGTGTGTATTAAAAAGTCATTTATAGCTTGTAAGCAATATCTGCACCCTGTAGTACAAAAAAAAAAAAAAAACGCTGAAAGCTGCATTTTCTCCGGCAAGATAACAAGTCTTCTAATTTTCCCACTGTGTAAAAATGGGTTATTTCTTCTCCCTCTTTTCCTTTCTCCCCCTCACTCCTTCCTGCACCCACTCTCTTTTCATTAGTCTCTTTGGCCCACTTTTTCTCTTTCTTTAGCTATGTGCCCATAAGGACAGAATTAGCTGTAAATTACTGCAATGTTGACTATAGTAAATGTTTTAACTGA
The DNA here is from genome assembly GCA_028565275.1 of Leiocassis micropogon. Lineage (NCBI taxonomy): Eukaryota > Metazoa > Chordata > Actinopteri > Siluriformes > Bagridae > Leiocassis > Leiocassis micropogon. The sequence goes on from JAOVVA010000044.1 coordinate 9,360,672, forward strand.
ATACAAATACAACTAAGCTTACATCATCTAATTAGCAAAGATGAGATACTGGTGGAAAGCTTTGGGCAACTGCACAACATATGGAAAAAAATACAGTTTGAAGGTATTCAGAAGTCATAGTCAGCAATTTTATTAGGAGAGGGATGAAAGTGGCTTTGATAAATTAATTCCCCAAGATAGTAGCATCAGTACAGCTGGAGAGAGTGGGATATCACTGAATAAGAGACTCTGTTATGTGACTCTTGTGTGCCTTTTTCCCCAATATTTCTCAACTAATTTGGCCACATAATTTACATTTTACTCATTAGAAATATGTGTGTGCTCTAAGGGAACCATTATGGAAGCAGCCTCGCAGCTGTCTTGTAGTAATTTATTTTTTTATTTTTTTGGCCTTTATCTCTTTCATCATTCATTTGCCCTCATAGTAAGTGGAGCTGGAGTAATTGTTGAACTAATTCTAAATGTTCAAGTTTGGGTATGGCTATTCTGGTAAATCTCTAATTTATGTTCACATTAAGGCACTTTAAATCAAATTATATAACATTTATAAGGGTCCTTGTAAATTGTGTGAGTGCAGTTATTTTATTTAAACATAAAAATAAAAAATAATGTTATTTATCTAAATAAAATAATGGTTTGGTCTGTACATTTGTCAGAACTTGCTCTTTCAATTATGGCATTTTTATTTTATCATTTCAAACATTGGAGAACCTGAAACCAGTCTATAAAATTGTCTGTCTGTCTGTATGTCTGTTCTGGAAGTGTGTGCAACTGGCTCAGTCGCTCATATGAGGGAAATGCTTTGCATGCCGAGGCAAATTTCCTGCAAAATTTTTGTTCTTAAGGCGAAAATTTGCAAGCCGGGCCATGAGTATGCAGAGGTACCACGCTTTGGCTATTATATCCCCATACAAAGAATCAAGGCAAAACTGGTGATGTAATTTTCAACATTATTCTCCAACTTATTACTTACCTTTCTAGACATGGGCAGAATGTGACAACGTCGTATAAGAAACCTGAGGTGCCTTCAGCCCCTGTCTAATATAAAGTTCTGCGGATCACTCTATCAATGGAGGATTAGGCAAACTCAGAAAGAGAAGTCAAGAAGTGATAAATGATTAGTTAGAGTGAATGAAAGATGCAGTGGACATTAACATTCCATCCTGTGTTTTATCACTTCATGCTTGCTTTGATAGTCAGGAAGAGAACCTCCAGACTACATATATAACAAGGCATGGCTACCTTGCATCAGAGATCACTGATGATCTAGTCGCCTACAGATTCCATTCACCATCAGGCTACAATTGCAATAAAATGTGAATTAAAGGTTCTTTTGCTCATTATTACCCATGACACTGCCATAAGCCAGACCAAACGCTGCTAGATTTGATCATCATTAAAATGAGCAATATGCTCTTTTGACTGACAGAGCTTGAGTTCTGTAAAGGCCTCAAAATGATATCCGGTAATTTTCTGGTATTCAAATCAGCCTCAGTCTGCAGATCCAGTGTCATCTTCCATTAATCACATTATAAATTTCAATCTCAGTATTACAGCTGTGAACCATTTCCATTTTCTTTTTCCATGTGCTATCTCAACATCCAGTCAGTCTGCTTCTTTTTATTTTTGCCTACATATTTGAGATGAACATAAATTTGAAGAGGCTTCTGGTATTGTCCTCACAAAAATGTATCATTTCATTGCAAAATTCATGAGCACATACGAATGCTAATAGGCTTACTTGACAGATCCCATATAATTCTTCAATTATTAATGCAATATTCAAAAATAATATTTACTCAATAGGCCTCAGTCCAAACACTTTTGCAGGATTCATGAGATGTTGGAAAATATCATAGGTTTACTGCCAAGCATATGCTGTACAACATTTCTGTAACAAAGCATAGCTTGCCTAAAGAATACAAGCGTACCCGTACTGGTTAGGTCTGAATGCCACGTTTGTAGCTAGACAGAAATCACCACAGCAATATTCACATTTATATATAATCAGTGGAAGAAAGAATAAAAAAAAAAACATGGTCTCTCTTTCTCTCCAATTGTATAAAGTTACATGTTTGAATAGAGGGATTAATAGTCTCAACAGAAGATACTGAACCTTTAAAAAGTACTTTGGAGTTGGTGGGTAAAAGATGCAATATGCATTTGCCTGTCTTCTTCCTCCTGGTATATGGGAATTGTAATTTAGGTAACATTTGGACATGACAAAGCAATTTAGATAATGAACAGTGGTTGAAAATGCATTATGGAAATTGAGCCCTTCACTAATATACTCTAGGTGCAGCTGTCTTGATGCCTTACTGCCTCTGCCATCTCAGGAGTTTTATGTGTCTTACCAGGCAGAGGTTCCTGTAAACAAATGGTATAAGACATTAGTATGTCTACAAAATTAGCAATTGCTCACCTAAAAAAATTCAATTCTATGTTATTACTTGTACATATTGTTAATTTTACAGCTAAAGCTTTCTATATTTGTATAATTTTCTGTTGTTGCATATCTTTATTACTTTATTTGAATATTCTATTTTCTTTTAACTTTTAGGTCACAGGTGGTCATATAAGCATTTTACAGGATAACATACTGTGTCTGGCTGTATATGTGACAAATAAAATTTAAATTCAGTTAGGGCACCTCAAATATTTACATAATCATCAGCGATAATAATGTGAGTGTGACTGCTTCAGTATTTTGTTCACAGAATCTATTTAAAAATGTATCTTAAGTAAAACAATTAACAGTATTTTTTTTTTCTTTAGAGCACTAGCTTTCCCCAGCCTTACAGTATTTTTAGGTTTTCCTATAGGATTTATGTCCAAACTGACTGAAGGACATACAAATCCACCCAGAGGCATTCCAACTAACTAGGTCTGACCTTGATATAAAAAATTTCAGATTTGTGTTTTTAATATGCATTTACTGTAGTTACAGGACATCCTTTCTGCTTTTTGATGAGGCACTTTTTCACATGTTAATTTACTACATGTCAACATAGCCACATCCGTGGGACATAACTTTTTTTTTCCCAAGACTTCAATGCTTCAGTGTACTGAATCTAAATGTATGCAATATAGTTGCAACGTCTAACCAGCAGTTAAAAGTTTTATATAGGGATGTATCAAGAACCAAGGTATTCCCTGTCCATATCACCAAGAAGTACGAAACCACATCCAACAGGAGTAACTGTGGACACAAGAATTAAATGTGCACCTCAACTCTTTTGTTTCCATCAAAACTGTTCATCAGGAGCTCCACAGGGTCAACGTACATAGTCGGGTTGCTATAGTCAAACCTTTGGTCACTCGTGCCAATGCCAAACTTCGGTTTCAATGGTGCTAGCAGCGAAAATCTTGGGCTGTGGACAATGTAAACATTTATTGTTCTTTGATGAGTCCACCTTCACTGTCTTTCTCACATCCGGGAGAGTTACGGTGTGGAGAAGCCCCAAAGAAGCGTACCACCCAGGATGTTGCATGCCCAGAGTGAATCATGGGGTGGATTCGGTGATGATTTGGGCTGCAATATCATGGCATTCCCTGGGCCCAATACTTGTGTTAGATGGGCGCGTCACTGCCAAGGACTACCAAACTATGCTGGTGATTCAACCCTGTGAATTTGTGGCAGATAACTGGGAACACAGCAAGGAGATCACTGGTTTATGCAATAACTACAGCAGTCTGCTTGAAGACACATATCAAGAGGCAGAAATGAAGATCTGATTTAGTCTCTTAGTTATTTTACTTTACCTTCTCTCACTCTCACTACCCCATCCATCCACAGCAGAGTAATGGGATCTTCCCTTGTAGTGACAAATAAGGAAAACATGATTCTATTTTGACCACCCACCTGGGGAAAGATGTCCTTGAGGGGAAATAGATGAAATTTAATTTGAACATGTGTGGGAAGATCAATAGATGGATACTGTGGAAGGATAAAAAAGAAACACAGACAGATTCAATTTGGTAAGCATAACTTATGTGCATAAACTGTATAGTGACAGATGTACAGTACATATTCCAATTTTGTTTTTAGCCCACATACAGTAGTGAATAACAATAGTGGTAATCCAAAGTAGCTTAACTCTGGTATAACACATGCAAAGAATAAGGGAGAGGTCCAGAAAGTAACATTGAGACTGTGAGAACTAAAGCAATGTGCTGGATCTACTAAGCCAGCAGCCCACCAATGGCCTGGCATCATGGGAAATTTAAACTTGACAAACAGATGAGATGTCACCGTTATGGAAACGCTATTTTTCATTTTACCCGCCACCACTCTCCACCGGGAAAAGAGATCTTTATGGAGAAGAGGAGAACAATAACAGAGCTTAGAGGAGCAAAAGACAATGGGGTACAGCGAGGAAGAGTGGCTGCCAAAGTATTATGCTGCCTTTGTAATAGAATGCCACTCGTCTCCCCGTAGAGAAGCTGAGAAGTCATTTCAGCTTGCTATCACCCAACGAGCTGGGCTTACTCTGCTCAGATGACGTATGACACATGTCCATGAGTGTATTAGTGGGTGTGCATGTGTTATGTTTGTAAGCACAGCTGAGATAACACACATTGTTCCTTGTGAACCTTGGGGACAGGTCACTGTGTTGTGGTTTGGCCTGCCACGGGGTCATAGAACTGCCACTGACATGAGAAATCTTTTACGCTGCCTCAAGCAACCAGATTGTGGGTGTGGGATAAAGTGTAGCTTATTCCCTGTCCTGTGAGCCATGTTGCATATCAATGTTTCTCTTTTATATATGTGCATGCTCTAATAGTGGAAATATCAAAGCAGTGGTGTATGGGAGCCAACAAATAGGTTAGTGAAGGCACAAAATCCTCAGTATAATGACACTAAAGAGGGCAACACATACTGTATACAGGTTAACATGATTGTTTGTGCAAGTGAAGGTAAATATTATATTTATGTTTTATATACATTATAGATTATATCTACATGCTGCCATTTAAATAGTGGTGTAGCTGTTGTGTTTCCACCAAAACTGTTCGTCGGGAGCTCCACACATGTACAGTACATGGCCGGGTTGCTATAGCCAAACCTTTGGTTACTTGTGCCAATTGGTTTCAATGGTGCCAGCAGCAAAAATCTTGGGCTGTGGACAATGTGAAACATGTATTGTTCTCTGATGAGTCCATGTTCACTGTCTTTCCCACATCCGGGAGAGTTACAGTCTGGAGAAGCCCCAAAGAAGCATACAGTACCACCCAGACTGTTGCATGCCCAGAGTGAAGCATGGGGGTGGACCAGTGATGATTTGGGCTGCAATATCATGGCTGTGTAGGTTGTGGATTTTTTTTATATGCATAAAGATTTGGTAATATTATCCTTGCTGGTTAATATGTTCCATATGTTTACTAAAAAAATGCTATTATTAACAAAAATGCAGATTTATCCTCTAAAATATTATAATAATATATACCATTAAAGCACAAATTTCATAAGAAGATAAGAATTATACATGAATGCGAAGACATCAGCAACAACATATTATTATTATTATTATTATTATTATTATTATTATTATTATTATTATATTGTGATTTTAATCAGAAATAATTTCCACTCAAGTAAATTTGTGTTGAACAAAAATGGTAAATTATGATAAATGTATGTTAAACGCATTAAATAGAGCACTTTTACAAACTTTATTTATTTTAGTAAAATTGACATCAATATGTAAATGCTACACAAGGTCAAAAAATATATATTTTTGAGTTTCTTCACTCATATACCCAAATTATGTAACAAACTGCTGAAATAATATAAATCTAGTCATACAATAAATTTGCACAGAGACAACAGGTACACGTATATCATGACGGTTGGTTCTGAACATGAGGATCACCTGTGGTGGGTAGATAGAAGGCTGGATGGATGAACTAAACTCACTTTCAACCTCACTTCTTCCTGCAGGAAAAGTGGGCCCAAGCAACACATTAATCTGCCCACAGACAATATCCATCTGTCGCCTAGGCAGAGCCTCAAGGTGTTGGCGCTACTGTATGTGTGTGTGTGTGTGTGTGTGTGTGTGTTTGTGCGTGTGTGTGTGTGTGTGTGTGTGTGAGAGAGAGACTGTGGAGATGTGTGCCATGTGTATGTGCATACGTGCCTGTTGCAGCACTTTTTGTCCCTGTTTGACCCAAGAATCTACATACTGTAGCGAATCTAGAAAACTTTTTTGATGGTATCTACAGTATCAGAAAGGACAGGAATAAGCTTTCTGTCTTGAATAGTTGATGTCTCCACTCTTTCCACTACTGTCTAGGGTACACTTGCAATCTTAAAAACTCTTTCTCTCTCTCTATCTATCTATCTATCTCTCTCTCTGTCTCTTACAAAGACACACTACACTTCACTACATTACACTCTCTATACTGCATTACTTTCCATACACTGGAGAATCAGAAATCCTATAAAGTACAGTGTATGCGATTTGTTATTGTATATTAAGTGAAATAATAATTTCATTCACCTTATGGTTTCCTAATTATTTTTCATTGGTGTCTGAAAAAAGGGTTTGATTTTTTTTTTTGCCTACTCATGTTCATTCTTTTGAGGTTACGTATCATGGTGCATTGTGGGATTTCACCAGCACACTGGATACTCTTTACTCTACCTCAAGAGGTTCTCAAAATCTATTAATGCATAATATATTAAATGTTTGGGCATGCAGTCTGCTTCTTTCTTCCTAGAGCACCTATCACGCCTGTGATAGGCATGCGCCTCAATCTGTTACTGCTCCTTGCTCAGTCCGTAGGCTTACTAGATAGGCGCCCCCCCCTCTGCAGGGGCGCGAAGGGGCGGGGCCACTGGAAATGGGCATGGCTGTGACATCATCAGTGATAATGGATTGCAGACTTCTCCCTGAATTATAAAAGCAGGGCGGGGAGTGTAGCTCAGGTTCTGGACTGTCTGGCATTGCGCTGAATATCCGGAGATTAACGGCAAGTGGATCAGCAGGAAGAAGGGTGCCCACTCTGCCCACTGCCTTCGCTCGCCTGCCTGTGCCCACATTCCGGCTGGGCACTGCCACCAGACCTGCGTACACACCTTCTTCACTAATTTCCTTTCCCTTTTCATCCTCCCTCCTTAAACCCTTTTCCAACCCCATTTTTTTTTGTAAATAATTTGATCCTTTTCCGCAAAGACCTCATCTCGTGTCTGTGTTTGGGGTGCCGCCCATGCATCAAACCCATTACAATATATACTGCATATTTTGTATTCCAAAATTTATGTACCTGTTTATATGATATTGCAATTCCCCAAACATGACCAACTGCAGCAATATCCTAATTGTCACATTAAGGCCATCGCATTTAACACTCTGTCTCCTTTTCACACATATTCACACATGCTCGCATACATACCCACAGTCTCCTGAGAGAAAGTACAGCATCTTTCCTAAAGAACATCATAAAAAAAAGTCCTAGATTTAACCAAGTTCATTTTATTTCATCTATCTTTTGAAATATGCAGTGTTTGAAATTGCTCCTGTGCTGGTGGCATTAATAATGCATCTGCCTTAAAAACGGCATGAAGTTCAGAAAAATCTAAATTCACGCATCTTCAACAACTTTTTTTTTTTTTTTAACCTGTGAGCCACAATCATAGATGCACACTCTTCCCTGGTGCATGTTTTATGCATACCACCCACTCAACAGTAATACATTCTAACCTTAGAATTTAGGAACCACACAGTTAATGCTGAAATTTATAAAGAAGGTATGTTAAGGTGGAGTGATGTATGACATTGGGTTTGTAGTTTCTAAACTGAGTCTAGAAAAATGAGTTTTCCTGGGATGAATCGATTAGCACAGGCTGTATGATGTCCACTAACGTCCTAACAGGGCCTCACTTACTGTAGGCTTCCTCTACCACATTAAAGATATCAATCGCTGGCAGCATCTCTCAGAAACATGTCCATTCAATAACTTGTTTTGGTCTAAAGTATTTAGAGTGGCACAGTGGTAAAGCGCTCGCCCTATCATCCGGGGATCGCTGGTTCAAACCCCGGGTGATGTTGTTTTCCTCTCACAGCCGGAGGCACAGAGAGAGCTGATTGGCCGAGCTCTCACAGGGGGGAGGGATGAGAGGTACTTGTGCTCCCACATTAATCACGGCTCTACAGCCAATCAGGGGCGTCTGTGAGCTCACGCATTGTGTTACTTCCTAATGGTGCATGAGCAAGCAGTTCGAAAAGATGCGGTCGGCTGACGACACGCGGTTCAGAGGAAACACGGGATAGTCTTCGCCCTCCCGACTGAGTGGTAGTAGTAGCCTTAATGTGGGAGCCCCCCAAGCGACGGAGAGGAATTGGCTACGACTAATATTGGGGAGAAAATTGGAAAAACCCAAAAAAATAATAATAAAGTATTTAAATGTCAAACCTGAAATCACGCCTCTTTGTCATTCGAATTTCTTGCCGATTAATTAGTGAATGCTTATCATAGCTGCATGCTGTTTCGGCAGGGTGACAACACCCCAGTGTTGTAAAATTAATTATTTTACTAATGTGGACCTTGTGCCTGAAAAATGGCTGAACTCTAACCAAATAGCTCATTAATCTTGTGATGGCCTTTCCTGGGCTGGGTGAAGTGGTGCTGAATTTCAATACACCTGATTGCTCACCTTGGCTGCTATGCTTGCTACCAAAGCAATTATCATGCATACTGTACAACATCTTTATAGATACATACAAGTATACATACAAGTAACCCTAATATCCTGAGTACTTGACTTAAACTTTGATGGGAACTGCAGGATAAGCACATATGAGTTAAGGCAGAATCATACATTGCTCAGTAAGATTGTAATGCATACGGCAACAGAAAGCAATGGTCAGAAAGTTTTTTAGGTTTTAATCATCATTTGTGTACCCTGTGACACATTGATAAGTAGCTTTTTTTTTTATTCCAGTTCAAGAGTTGCATTCCTTCCTACACCTTTTTCATTGCTTCATAAAGTTACTGGGTAATAGTTTTTAAAATAAATAAACAATATCCAACATCTGGAACATCATCAGACAACAAGAGCTGCAGTTTTGGAGTTGCTCTGACCCAGTCCTTTAGCCGTTTTTCTGCTTTCAACAAATCAACTTCAGGTAAAAAGGTTGACTTACAGCCTAATATATCCCAGCCACAATTGTAACAATACAGTATATTGAAAATGCACTGTAGCTACCGTGAGAAGGGTCAAGTTATAATGGCTAAACAACTGGGTAAGAGCTGCTGACAAAATTAAGGTAAAGTTTAAATAATGAGTGTATTTACTAATGGAAAAAAACCTGTCCAAATCTACCTGCACACACGTTCCAAAAAGTAAACCTTTGTCTTATCGATCCACAGAATATTTGTAAAAGTAATGGAGATAACCAATAAGTTTTTTTTTTTTTTTTTTTGGCAAATGTGAGATGAGCCTTTGAGTTCTTTTTGGTCAGCAGTTTTTTGGATTTTGCTTTGGAACTCTCCTATGGATACCATTTGTGTATAAAAATAGGAGCTTTATAAATGTAAAGTCAAAAAGTACAGAATGTGACATCTGCAGCTGGCATGCTAACTTTTCTAGCTTGCTATTTGCACTTTTTAAAATGGATGTCTTTAAACTTACAGGCAATGGACTGCATATTTTACACAATGTAGTGTTTCTCTAGCATTCAGTATGTTGTTCTTGGAAAATCTGCCTATTGCTTCACAGAAATCTATCGACAGTGGAACATTTTTATATGATGAGAGCAAAGGAAAGAGGGCATTTCTGTAATTATGCTATATTAGATTTCTGTTTCTTGGAGCAAAATTGGATAAGACCGCAGTGAGAAATCTTCTTTGCTTACTATCCCTAATTGCCTCTAAGGGTTTACATTTGCCTGTGCAGGAAATTCTAATGTTTCTATGTTTTATTTGTCATTGTATTTATTGGGCTGTGGATTTCTGTTATATTAATTGATATTAAGGAAATACTTTCTTGGCTACATTGATTAAAGTTGCATAAATAAATAAAATTTTAATTGGGAAAGCATTTTTTAAATATACTGTATGTCTAAGAATTAGTTAATTTGTTAATTTGTTAACATATAATTTTCTTTATTACACATTTTAAAAATACTCCAGTTGAGTAATTTATCCTTCTCTGAGACAGTAATTATCTAATAAGAAAAAAAAAAAAAATAATTCTGTTATAAAGAATTGCACATTGGTTTAACAAAATTACAGTGGAACCTCGGATTACGAGTAACGTGGTTTACGAGTGTTCTGCAAGACGAACAAAGATTTTTAAAAAAAATTGACTTGAAAAACGAGCATTGTCTTGGTTTACGAGCACTGAGTATCATGTTTCACACATGCGCTTCTTGTTTTGACGCCGAGTGTCACGTCATCACAACTGAGCCAACGGTTTTTCTCTCCCTTGCGCTGCAGAATTGTGGATAATCGTCTCTCCTGCTGGGTCTTAGTGCTCGTCTCTTACTGGTATAATCAACATCCGTGCACGCGTGTACTGTTTACTATAACACTG
>JAOVVA010000044.1:9396979-9409371 GCA_028565275.1 Leiocassis micropogon
GCTTAATGCTTAACTAATAAACTGAAATAAGATAAACATAACAACAAATCACAAGAATGAAATATGGCCCTTACAGGGGTAAATAATGTTAAGATCTGGTATGCTTAGGTTAAACTAATTTATAGTTTAAGTTATATGTAATAGTTAGTGCCCCTCCTTTAATTTTATTTATTTTACTTTGTTTACCTCAGACAAACAGCAACATATAACTTTTTTAGTATGCAATTATTTATTTAACTTAAAAGGACACAAAAAAGAAAAAAAAAAGTGGGCAATACTAAGTACCCCCTTACTGCTTCGACAGGATTTAAGAGAGCAAGTTGTAGCCAGGTGCTGCTAATCATCAGCAGCTGATTAATTGATTATCAATAGATATGCAGATCTCTATAAAAGCATTAGTTTTGGCAGTTTGCTTCTCTGGAGCATTCAATACAATGCCAAGAGGAGAATACATTAACAACGGTCCTGGAGAAGCAATTGATGATCCAGAACATCAATCTGGAAAGGGTTAAAAAAAATACATTTCCATATAAAATAAAAGATTATTTGCAAGTGGAAAACATTCAAGGTAGTTTCCATTCTTCCTAAGAGTGGTTGTCCCAGCACACCCACCCCAAGGTGCACCCTACAGGTGCAGTAACCCTACAGGCTTGTTGTGTTACTCTTATATTTCAGAATGATCTAGAAGCAGATGTGAAGCCATCTGTCAGATGGCTAACGATTGTTTTAAATTGGGTCGCGCATCAGGACAACGATCCGAAGCACACTAGTAAATATATGTCAGAATGGCTGAAAAATCAAATAATCAAGGGTTTGGAATTAAATAGTACTGTAAAAGTCCAGACCTCAAACCAATTGAAAAGCTTGGACCTAAAAAGAGTGATGTACATGTAAATTTCCAAATACCTCTAGGAACTGACACAATGCTGTAAAAAAGAATTTCTCCACAATGATGTGAGAGACTGATAAAGTCATAGAGGAAACAATGCCTTCAGGTTATTGCTGCTAAAGGTAGATCTACAAGCTATTGAGGCTAATAAATAATGGCATAGTAAAAAGGTTATATGTTGTTTGTCTGAGGTTCTTTTTGCCTAATACTAAGACTTGCTATGATCAGGTCATTTTAATTATGTTTTATATATATAAACACATATAATTAAAGTAGGTTTACCCTTTTAAACGTAACTGTAGATTTTGTGATCTATGTCTGGTGTTTGCATCTGCACTATGCAAAACAGTTGGATACAAGGCATCATTCACCTCTACCATCACCTAGCAACTGTTTTCTTGTCAATACTAGTGATATTAATCCCATATCTGCCCTTTATCATGTCTACTCTTTCTTTCATCTCAGCAATAAGGTTTGTATTTGGATAGAGTAAGGTTTATGTTTGAAAAATAAATATATATAATTATATCTTAAGCAAGCCAAATCTCAAAAACAGCTCATAATAAATATAATTATAGAAGTTAAATAAATTCATTACTACAGCTTTGTTTCATTGTACCCCATACCATGTAATTTTGTTCATCTGCTTTTACTGTAAGAATTACCTGCATAAAGTTTCTTTTATGAATTAAGGAGAAGATGAATAAAATAGTTACTGAATGTTCAATCATGCATAACTTGCATTTAAATAAACTCTCTTAAACTCTTGACATTATAGCAAGGTCTAAATACAGGTCTAAAATCAGGGTCAGTACAAATAAATAATAAGTACAGTGGGACCTTGGATTGCGAGTAACTTGGTCTGCGAACGTTTTGCAAGATGAGCAAAATTTTTCAATAAATTTTAACTAAATAAACGAGCGAGGACTTGATATACGAGTAGTATGCATGTGCTTTGTCTGCCAAGCGTCACATGATCACAACAATAGTTCTTCTCTCTCGTGCTGCGGGATTATGGGTAATTGTCTCCCATGCTCAGTCTCAGTGCGTGTGCGTCACTTGTATAGTCAACATCCGTGCGTGTATGTACTGTTTATTATATTATAGGTGTGTGTGTGTGTGTGAACGCGTAAAGCAAAAAAGCAAGTGTCATTAGAGAGGTTCCTTGTTAAAGAAGTTTCCAGAAAGAGCATTGTTTCTGTTAGTGTATGTGTGTGTGTGTTTATGTGCATGTGCTTGTGTGTGAAAGTCGTCACTAACGGAAACACTGATTTGTCAGGATTCTTTTCAAAGGTGAAGTGTAGCTTAATTTGTTTTTCTTTTTACTTGACATTTTGTATTAATTATTTTTATATTAATATTTTTGGCTTGTGGAACGAATCATCTGCGTTTCCTTTATTTTTATAATTTTGATTTATGAGTGTTTTGATACACAAGCAAACTTACGAATTATGCTCGCAGACCAAGGTTCCACTGTGCTAAATATCTCCATAAACATTCAAATGCTGCGCATGAGGTCATTTGATGTCCCTTTAAATGTTATAATGTTCAAAAGAAAAGCGCAACATGTGTTGATTCTATCTGCATCTGCTCTTTGCTGAATACATCATGTGTGCTTACATGCCAACCTCATAAAATACTACTTTTGATATATAAAGCATTAAATGGTCTTGCTCCGCAGTATCTGAGTAAACTGCTGGTTGTCTTACGATCCGCCATGCCTACTTCGATCAAACAATGCAGGCTGCTTGTCAGTACTACGTATTATGAAAACTACAGCAGGGGGCAGAGCTTTTTCTTACAAAGCCCCTAAGTTATGGAATAGTCTTACAATTAATGTTTGTGACTCAGACACAGTCTCACTGTTTAAGTCTAGGCTAAAAACCTATTAATTTAGCCAAGCATTTTTGTAAATAGATTTGCTTTAGGTAAAAGAGCAAATCTGAGGGACTCATGGATGTAGAGTATTATGATGAACTGGTATGTTTAGATGCTGTCTTCCCCACTCTCATTGATCACTTAGGTTTGTTGACAGTGAAGTGATTGGTCACTTTACATCTCAGGGAACCCGTGTTTCCTTCTGGCTCTCTCTTTTATTTATGCTGTCATAGTTAGTCCTGCCGGAGTACCTGCTTGCACTCTGCACTAAATATACATTCACCTTATACATTGTGTGACTGTGACCATACCTAACTGTTATCTCTCCTACTCTTCTGCTCTCTTCTCTTGTCTCTCTTGTCCTCTCTCTGTTTCCCTCTCCCTGTCTCTCAAGGTTTCTTCCTACTGCGATCTAAGATAGTTTTCCCTTGCCATTGGCTTGCTCATCAGGGACAATTTGATAATTTTGATTCACACACATTCACATTTCAGTGTTGGGGGACGTTACTTTTTAAAGTAACTAATTACATTACAAAATTACTGTCATTAAAAAGTAATTGGTTACATTACAGCGTTACTTCCTGATAAAAGTAACTAGTTAGCTTACTTTTCCATTGCAAAAAATAAAAACTTCTTTGTGATTCCCCATGTATGTTGTTTTAGTCAAGACCTTTATAATTATTCTACCATCATCACTCAGCGAAGTTTGGCCCATAATCTGTTAACTACTAATACCCTTATCTCACCTACGCGACTTAATAATAATAATAATAATAATAATAATATAGGACTCTTTATACTACTGTATAATATTGCATATTCATACATTTTCTTACCTTAAATTAATATTAAATGAAATTCAAATTAAAAATATATTTAATATTGTTTTTAAATGAATAATGTTTTTAATACTATGTTTCAATGTACTAATGTTTCAAACTATTAATGCCAGTCCATATGGAAGCACACCAACAAGTGATAATTTAGAAGATATCACTTTTTTACAAATTTATTTCAGAACTAGTGCATAGGTTCCTACTATGGTGCCGTTGATTTCAGGCCCATTGAGTTTGTGCTTACTATTTGAAGTAACATTAGTTCAGGCAGTGGATATGAGCATGCTCATATAGGAACAGCGTTTTTTTGAGATGCGGTTTGTTGTTCAGCAAAAACTCTAAATTATGATGATGGTAGCTTTTCCTCACAGCTTTGTAGCACACGCAGACTGAGACTCGACCTCAGGTATGTTGCTGGCTCTGTTATTTAGAATAAATAAATAAATAAATACATTAATTAATAAATAAAATCCTAATAATTTGGGGAAAATATATATTTCTTACTTCTTAAAGAAAAGTAGTAAAGGTATGTTATAGACAGAAAACTGTTTGCTAGAATTCACCCAAGGCCACATCTGATTTTATTTTAATTGTTTGCTTGTCCATTTGTTTTTCCATGTGCAAATTATTAGCCATTTTTAATGGGTGTTACAAAATTATTGATATACTGTAACATGGCCTGATATATAAGGCAAATAGTGAGTGATGCAATGTCACAACCAGAAACACAACCCCAATTGGACTTTAAAAAAAAAATCCATGACTAATAACATAGAGTAATGTGTAATGTAAAGATGTGATCTGTCATGTAATTTGTGATCAAGTGTTTAGTAGATGTAGATGGATTGAATAATTTGTCTACTTTTTATTACTAAACAATGCGAATGACGTTTACTGAAAAAGAAAAAGACTAAAATAATGTATTCTACAATTTTAGGCTCTGCTTGTCTAATTGAGACTCCTGGTAACATTTAAAATTTTGTAGATAATTATTTCTGTCATAAATAAGTAAATGGAACACAATATGAGACTGTAAATCTCTGTCCTAAATCCCTAGTTTGGGGGTTTAAACATTTGTATTCTCTTAAAATGTTCGATGAGCCTGGTTTTCAAAGAGATGCAACAGGGTCAACATATCCTGTGTGTGAACGTGTTCTTATATATTATAGCAGTAATTATATCAGTAAAAATGTTTAATTAAGAAAGCGGAATGTTTCATGTGTCGCTTTTGCTGCTTGCCAGATTCCTTATTGATTACAGTTTTAGGCTTGACCTCAGTCAAAAAAATAGCATTGCCTGTAAATACAACTGCAATTAACTAACAGTCTGTTACACTGCATATGGCACAGACATTGACTTACTGAACAAAGAAATAAATATTTTAGAAAGTATTTAGTCTTAAAACTTGGCCAAGGATGTGGCAGTATTTTTTACATACTGTAAGCCTGAGAATTTAAGCAGTCGTAACAATTTACCTTATGCCACAAAGCACCATGCTTCTGGTTTTATTCCTTTTTTTTAACCTCCCTGACTTAAAACTAAATTACAAAAATCTCAGTTTGGTGCAAGTAGCAACTTTTATTGAGAATTTATAAGACTTAACATATGGGCTTTCACAGTATGAGAGTACTGACAAAGGATCCCCACAAGTTTTCCATCTGCAGCAAAGAATTAAGTCACCCATGCCCACTGACAGACTGTCCACCTTCTCCATTATCATCCTCCTAAATGTTAGCATATTAGCACAGCAGTGGCATATTGGTTTTAGCATGCCAATTTTGTCTCCCATTAAACTAGTCATACATTTAGTCCGAAGAACAGGCTTGATCTATACTTATCTATGCATTTTTTGTGTCAATGTTTAGTCTTTTTATGTCTGGTCTTGGGTCAGTGGGTAGCACGTCTCTCACAGGGATCACTTTACACGTCAGGATGATAAAGGCTTAACAACTAGATCTGGCACACAAAATGACTGACAAAAATAACAGGCATTTACTCACAGAAGTCTGTCTGCTGCCTACTTAGAGCTTCTGAAACCTATTAAACGCTTCAGCAGACGCTATTAATGGAGGCAGCTTGGGAGGTCAAGGGTACAATCTCGATCTGGAATTGAATCAAGTTAAACCTTGAAATGGAAAAGAGAGAGAGAGAGAGAAAGAGAGAGAGCAAATTTGTTCTCTGGGGTCATCTGCACATTTGAGAATTATTTAATCAGGAATTGAAAGATGGGATTCTCATTGTGGCAGCAGATCTGAACATTGATTGAACTGCTATGGTGATGATGTGATGTCAATAAATCTCCATATGACATCTGTACATGTTCATGTCAACTCCTGGTATAAAGGTCAGCATTTACAATGTACCTCTCTGGTCTCTGATTATGCATGTAATACACAAACAAAATCTGACAGAGAGAGAGAGAGAGAGAGAGAGAGAGAGAGACTATATGCAATAATGTTCTGTGGTTGCTTTGTATAACCATAATGGACAGCCTTATTTGAATTCTGTTTGTCTTATTTTTCTGTAGTTTCTACTTAGCTTTAGCTTTTTTGCACCAATTAATGGATTTGTTGACATGAATTATTTAATGAAGTTGGTGGTATTCAGGAGGAATTCTTACATGAGTATGGTTTTACAGCAAATGCTTAATTTGATTTTTATTTTTGCAATTTCTAATGTATTTTGAGGTTTGAGGTTTATTTGGAACATGGCCTATGTCATCCTGCTGTTCTGACTTCTTTAGTCCTTCACATATCATCTTATCAGTTTGTCAAATATGTTTGTGATGACCTTTAGCCTACAGAAAGCATTAAAAATCCACCTTGTCTTTTTACAAAAAATATATATGTGTAAAGCAAATAATTTTTTAATCAATGTGTCATTAAGCCTCTATTTCCAATTAGACATAATGCTCACGTGACAAAACCTGGACAAACAATGAATTTGGCTAATTTATTATGGTGAGTCAAAAATTATCTGCACTCCAGTTATATTAAAACATCTGTTGACTGCACCCCCTCCTTCCCCCAGTCACTGCTGAGTAGGTGTAAATGTGTTGCATCAGTTCATTTGTAACTGCCATGCAAGCAAAATGTATGATGTCTCACTTGTGATTTCCGTGAAAGAATAGCGGACTTTGATTTTTTTTTTTTTATTGCGAGATTTATTGCACCAAAACAACTCACAAAAGAGCATAAACAGAAATGTTTGGATACCTGCAAACTAAATTTCGACTCATATTCTACAGAAGTTGAAATTTCTTAAAGACGAGTGTAACAGGTTTGATGCATGGGCGGCACCACAAACACGAAGTGAGATCTTAGGAAAAAGGGGAATTTTATTTAGAAAACTGGGGAAGGAAAAAGGGTTTAAAGAAAGAGGATTGAAAGTAGTGAAGGAGGTGTGTGTTTTGACAGTCCTGTATCTGAGTAGAAAGCTTACATCAGCCAAAATAAATTATGCCACAATTGAACGGGAGGCTCTTGACATTAGATGGGCAGTAGAGGAGCTCAGCTACTACCTTGAAGGGTGGCACATCACCCTGGTCACAATTTGTGCTCCTCTACAATGGTTGGCAAGAGCTGAAGATACTAACCCCCAAATAACTTGTTGGTTTTTTTCATCAGCATTATATTCAGGACCTTCCCTCCCCTCCCTTAGCAGAATTTTCCAACCTGTCAACCTAGGAGATTCAGCATATCATCTCATCATCCTGTTTATTAGACCCAATCCCTTCCACAATGCTCCAGGCCCTTATTCCTTTCATCACAACCATCATCAACCATTCCATATCATCTGGTCATGCTCCTGCTGCTTTTAAGAAGGCAAGGGTTATTCACATCCTCAAGAAACCGTGCCTGGATCCAGCAGACGCCAGCAACTTTCGCCCGGTATGACTTCTCTCTTTTATTTCCCAAATTTTTGAAAGAAGTGTTGCCAACCAGATGTCTTTTTATCTTTCACAGAACAACTTTAATGATCCGAACCAATCCGGATACAAAGTAACACATTCCACAGAGACTGCCCTTCTGTCAGTCACTGAGAAGCTCCATTCAGCTAAACTATCATCTGTCCTGATCCTCCTGGAGCGTTTAGCTGCATTTGACATGAGGAACCACAAAATTCTATTATCTATTCTTACAAGCCGTCTAATCTGTGGAACAGCGTGGCAATGGTTTGCTTCCTACCTAGAAGATAGGTCATATGAGGTGACATGGAGGGGATCCACATCTGCCAGAGACACAGACTCTCTACTGGTGTCCCACAGGGTTCAGTCCTTCCTTTTCCTTCTACACCCGGTCTCTTTGTAAGGACATACCCTCACATGGCTTTTCATACCATCAGAAAACCAAAGATTTAAAAATATATATTTTTAGTCCAGTGTTTTCCATCTTTCCATCTTTTTCCACCTTTTGTTTTGCTGACAGCTTAGCAAACTCTTAGCATTCACTCAGTCAGCCTCATAAGGTACTCATGTGGAAAGTTTTTTCAACAATCTTGAAGGATTTTCCAGAGGTGTTAGTTGGTGCTAGTTGGCTGCTTTTCTTTCACTCTAAAGTCCAACTTAGCCCAAACCATCAGTCTCAATTGCATACAATTGTTATGCGGATGACACAGAACTTATTCTCTTTTGTCCTCCCTCAGACACTCAGGTTTCCATTCAGATCTCAGCATGTCTGGCAGACATCTCATCCTGGATGGCAGCTCATCAGCTGAAGCTCAATCTGAGTAAAACCAAACTGCTGTTCATCCCTGGCGACTCACCCCCTGTCAAGACTTTGTGATCTCCCTGGACAACAATCAGATCATTCCTTCAGTCAATGCCCACAATCTTGGGCTAACTATGGACAATCATCTGACATTTTCCCACACATTGCTAAACATACTGCTCTTGTTGATTTCTTCTTTACAACATCAAAATAATACATCCATTTCTTTCTTCACAGGTTGCTCAGGTGCTTGTTCAGTCCCTTGTTATTTTACGACTGGACTATTGCAACTCACTACTGGCAGGTCTGCCTCTGTTTGTCCTCTGCAGCTGATCCAGAAGCAGCTGCATGTCTCATTTTCAACCATCCCAAGTTCTCCCACACCACCCTATTCTCTGCTCACTGCACTGACTGGCACCCTGATGCTTGCCAGCTACAAAGCTAAAAATGGCCCAGCACCCACTTACCTCTCTGCTCTAATCACACCATACACTGCACCATTCCCTCTGATCCTCCAGCACTGCTGGTCTGGTCCCACCATCTCTCAGGGATCAAGGAAGACATTCATCCAGACTCTTTTCTGTCTGGCCACCTAGGTGGTGGAATGAACTTCCTCTAGATGTCTGTACATCTGAGTCTTTGACTATCTTTAAATGATGACTCAAGCCATCTGGACTTACCCCTTTTCATTGGGTCAAACCTTCAGATGCTCTGTATCATGGACAAGATAAGGGAGTTAAGATGAAGACTCTTAGGCTAGGAGGTGGCTTTTAGACATTCTGAAAGTTGACAGATTGATAGCTCACTTTGGGGTAGTCTGTTCATCCCTATATCGGGCACCTGTTTGAAGCGAGCATCCAACAACAATCACTGTTGCAGCATCTTACGCAGGGTCTCCAGACCGCGGCAGCAGAGCTAATGCAGTTTCAGCACCGGGAAGGACGAGATGTGCCCCTTCCTGACCCTCTCTACTACAAACTACAAACTTCTAAAGTCTTAGATCCTAGACCACTGCGGACTTTTTAGCACTCAGACTGCACTGAAGTTTCACGGCTGGGCTTACAATGCACAGACCACCCCCCTGCGCCCAGCTTGATCGCCTATCCAAGATCACCACCCACTGGCTGCAGACGGAAGTACTCCCCGCGAGGGAAGTCACAGAGCACGTGGTGATAGATAAAGTGATGTGCGCCCTCCCGAAGGAAGAAAAAAAAGCATTGGGAAGGCAAGCTCCTGCCTCTCTTCGGGAGATAACCAAAGTTACTAGATAATAAGAGATTATCTCTTAGATAGTAGAGATACTATCTACCTCTTACTAGAAGTTCCAGGATGTGTTCTCTCATGCACCTGGTATGGCACAACATCAAAACACCACAAGGCATGATCATCTGACAAAGACCATACCAAGCCTCGGCGGCGCGTTGCCGTGCCATCAAAGCCGAGGTGAGCAACATGCTTAGTATTGGTAATATAGAGAAATTAACTAGACCCTGGTCTAGCCCCATAGTGATGGTACCTAAGACTCATGAATCAGCCGCGGCCTGTTAAAATCACAAGGAAACAAAGTAGAGGCCATGTAAGTACCCACAGCCAACATTCAAAGAACAGGTACATGCCTTACTGGGGCTAGCCAGTTATTAAAGATGATTTATGTATAATTCCTCCTTAGGAATGGACAACCAGAGAAAGTCCACTGGACACAGCAGGCAGAAAAAGCATTAAAACAGCTAAAAGCCCACCTCACCACTTCCCCTGTCCTCCGAAACCCTGACTTTACCAGGCAATTCACGCTGCACACAGATGCATCGGAGACGGGGCTAGGAGCCGTCCTGTCACAAGATTTCGACAAAGAGTCACATCTTGTACGTGAGTAGGAAACTGACACCAGCAGAAGGAAATGTATGCAACCATCTCATACCACTCTCCTTTCCACACAGACTCGGATGCATACAAGGCCTCCTGCACACTCACCCTGCCCAGAAATCACCTATGCACCTGCGCCTCCGCTTCCCCGGCGCATTTGAGCACAGAGGCCCACCCAAGCACTGGTCATCCCCCTACAGCTGCATCCACTGCCAAGCACCTTCACCCCTTGCCTGAGCACCTAATCATCACTGGATTTTTCTCACTGTTCTGCTGCACAATAATAAACCCACCTCCCCACTACAAGCGTTACAGTGTATACACAATATGTGAAGTGTAAATAACTATTCATTAAAAAAAAAAAAGAATTTTAAAAGTTCCATATTTCTAATACAAATTTATTAAAAATAATTGTACATTGTACAGTCATTTTCTGAGAACCTCCTGAATCCATGCACCCATGTTCTCCAGTGTGCAAGCTTTGTCCTGCACACCTCATTCTTTGCTTAGCCCCACAATAAAAAAAAATCACATGAACCGAAAACTGGAGTTCTTGGGGCTATTTAAGAGATTTGTGTTGTCCCAGGTAACAGCCTGGAAAATGCTTTTTATATATATATATATCGTAGACACACAGTGCACACCGCATGGGGTGCGCCAACAGAACTCACCTGGCCTGGAGGCTCATCAGCAATCGCATCACTGAGCGTCCCAGTGGCTTTTTAAAAGGCCACCTCAGCTGCTTCCATTGAGTAAGATCTCAGATAATGCAAACTTGCTTTATCTCCTGTTTCCCCAGACTTGAGTGCTTTTGACTCCCGTTCACCTATGAGAAAGCAAAATGCTCTCCGTGCAAACATCTGCTCTGCACAAACCTGTGCGCCTCTGATGACACCTGTTGAGGATCGACCCATGGAAAGCCTGTGCTTTCATTGCACATAGCGTGTTCACAAAGAAGATGAGGTGCTGTTAATTGGTGATTGTTGAGGCTGATCACTCTAAATAAACTTCTCCTTTGCAGCAAAGGTAAGTTTTGGTCTTGCCTTCATGGCAAGGTCTTCATTTCAGTCAGTTTCACCATGGTGTTTGATGGGTTTTGACAATACTGTTCTTGCAATTACTATTCCAGAAAGACTTCCATGTCTTAAAATAACAACTGACTGATCTTGTTGTCACATTTTATATATTTATATATAATTAATTATTTATATTATATATAATTACTTAATTTCATGTGTTATTTCATAGTTTTGAAATTTCCAGTACTGTTGTAGAATGTAGAAAATAAATCACAAAAAATACAAAGAAATGTGCAAGTGATCCCAAACTTTTGAGCAGGAGTGTATATTCAATTCAATTAAATTTTTTGTATAGCACTTTTAACAATTGTCATTGTCGCAAAGCAGCTTTACACAATCAAAAGAATTATTTAGGTTTGTATGGAATGTGAATGTGTATGAATCAACATGGTCAGATAGTCCCTGATAGTCATTTCCAAGATGGCGCCGGTGAGGTCGGCTGCCGTCACGACTGCTCAGACCCCCTTTTCTTTGTTTTTGTTTTTTAAGTTAGTTTTTAGCGTTTTAAAACCAGTCAAATCATCACCATTGAGTAGGTATGATAGAGACACTCTTGTTTCTATTGGTATACAATGTACTCACACTACGACATTTTTAACTCCGGATCTGAGCTGGCTGACTGAGATCCTGAGAGAGAACAAAGGACGCGACACGAAGCGGCCCCGAGGGAAACGAGCCGGCGTCAGGAACAGGCTGAGAGCCCGTGCACACCGCACACCTCGGCCTAGCATCCTGCTCGCCAACGTCCAGTCACTAGAGAACAAGCTCGATGACCTCATCGCCAGCGGCACTCACATAGCACCGGGACGCTGCGCTTATTGTGGCGGGGGACTTTAATAGTGCCAACCTCAAACGCGCAGTGCCAAACTTTTATCAGCACATCACCTGCCCCACCAGGGGCGAAAGGACACTGGACCACTGTTACACGACAGTCATGGACGGCTACAAGGCACAATCTCGTCCACCGTTTGGTAAATCTGACCATGCGTTACAGGACGCACTTGATGACGCAGACTGGGACATGTTCCGAAACAGCTCCGATGACGTCAGCGTGTTTATAGAAGCGGTTGTGGGATTCATCGGGAAACTAGCGGATGATACCGTGGAGAAAAAGACCATCAGAACGTTTCCCAACCAG
>JAOVVA010000044.1:9466312-9479452 GCA_028565275.1 Leiocassis micropogon
ACTTCGGGGTGGAGTTTCCATTCCCCATGTGTCACAGCTTGTCTGGACAGCAAGTCTGCTCCCACATTCATATGCCCTGGAATGTAAATCGCCCTAAGGGACAGAAGCTTGCCTTGTGCCCAAAGCAGAAACTGGTGCGCTAGCTTGTTCAAGCGGCGCGAGCGCAGTCCGCCCTGGTGATTTATGTACGAGACTACCGTAGTGTTGTCCCCCCGCACTAGTACATGGTAGCTTCTCAACTGCTGGAGGAAGCATTTCACGGCCAGAAATAGAGCCATCATTTTGAGGCAATTGATGTGCCACGCGAGAAGATGACCTCTCCAGATCCCTTGAGCTGGACTGCCATCTAAGACCGCACCCCAGCCCATGAGGGAAGCGTCTGTCGTTAACATCTTGCGACGACAAGACGGACCTTGAGTGGGACCTAAAGTAAGAAACCAGGGTCTGAACCACATAGAAAGGGTATAAAGCCCCTGGTGTGTAACCCTTATTTGCCTCTGGGGATTGGCCCTTGGATAAAATCTCCTGGCGCTTAGCCACAACTAAAACGATCTCATGTACAGAAGGCCCAAGGGTATCATCGTGGACACAGCTGCCATGAGAGCTAAAACACTCTGAAAGTAATGAACAATCACTTTCTGGCCTAGCGTGATTTCCTTTAGGGTATTGAGAATGGATTCGACACGCGCAGGAGACAGCTGTGCCTGCATTGCGATCGAATTCCATATGACACCCAAATACGTTGTCCTCTGAGCAGGAAAGAGAACGCCTCTCCCGGCGTTGAGTCTCAATCCTAAAGAATGGAGGTGAGCTAGGACGACATCTCGATGTCGAAACGCTAGCTGCTAAGACTGAGCCAGGATCAGCCAGTCGTCTATATAATTCAGAATACGGATGCCCTGGAATCATAGAGCCAGAAC
Organism: Leiocassis micropogon; assembly: GCA_028565275.1. NCBI lineage: Eukaryota > Metazoa > Chordata > Actinopteri > Siluriformes > Bagridae > Leiocassis > Leiocassis micropogon. The sequence continues at coordinate 9,467,233 of JAOVVA010000044.1, forward strand.
TACATCCGTGCATTTTATATATGTGCGGGGTGACAGGGCTAGGCCAAATGGAAGGACCCGATACTGGTAAGCTTCACCCCCGAAAGCGAACCTCAGGAACTTCCTGTGCTGTGGCAATATTTCTATATGAAAATATGCGTCCTTCAGGTCCTCCAGTTGGATTTGAGAAATAATCATTTTGGCTGTCGACATTTTAATGTTCAGCCCACAAAGATGTAAAATTGGACGCAACCCCCTGCTTCTCTTGGAAACCAAGAAATACTGATTGTAATTGCCTGACTCTCTGTCTGGCAGGGGAACATGTTCTATGGCCCCTTTTTCCAGCAAAGTCTGTAATTGTTGAGTCAGCAAATGCGCTTGTTCCGGTTTCATGGAAGTGGAGACCACGCCATTGAAACGCGGAGGACAATGTGCAAAATGAATCTTGTAGCGTCTATCTACAATGCTTTGTACTTAAGGAGACATACCTGGCAGTAGGTTCCCCACTGCCAGCCTCTCTAAAAGGGGCACAAGTTTTGACACTGAGGTTAGATGGGGGTTTAGGTGGGGACCAGACCTGGTCGGGACTGTGTGGCCGACGGTCCCGACTCCTGATCAGGGCAGGGGAGAAACCTCACAAAGGCCTGCTCGAAGAGCTTTACCTCCCGAAACCTAGTGGCGGCGGTGTTTACAGCGTCGCCAAAGAGGCCGGAAGGCGAGATGGGGGCATCAAGGAGGAAAGCGCAATCCGTGTCCTTGATGCCCATGATGTTAAGCCACAGATGTCTCTCCGTGGTGACCATGGAAGCCATAGAACGGCCGATTGCAAAGGCCATCTGATTGGTGGCACAGAGAAATAAATCTGCCAGTGCTCAGATCTCTCAGCAGGTCAGCCTGGTATGCCTGCAGAACTGCCATGGTGTGCAGGTGCACCTCATCAGGCCTGACCCGCTTCCTGAAAAAGCTTTTCCCACCAACGAAGATGTTAGTCTACACGGCTTGGTGGGGAGTGTGGGCTTTTTCATGATGAAGTCCCAGGAGAGAGATAGCCTCCAAGCGTCTCTTCAATCTGGGGCATCATCATATAAAACCGCGCTTTCGCATCAACGACATTCGAATAAATCGATGTCAATAGCACAAAAACACAGGTTGAATAGGGCTTATTCCATGAATGAGTTAAAAGAAGGGGAGGGACAGTCGTTGAGGCCCCTCCCCCTGCCACCCGACAGAAACCTGTCGTCTAATTTTGAGCGCTTGGGGGATTTTATTATTTTTTTTTTTTTCTCTGCGGCCAGTCGAGGTGTAATCGTTCGACCGCACGTGTTACTACTTCCAGTAACTCCCCATACGCTCGGTCATCATTAGAGGAGCGCTCTGAGGTGGCTATCTCCATTTCCGCGGAAGCAAGAGAGGAAGTCTCTTCTGCCCATTCACAAGAATCGCCGGAGCGCGCTTGAGAAGTGGACGCTTAAACTTCCTGATCCGGCGAGAGCGCGAGAGGAAGGGGGGATTCCGTCTCATGCGCGTCTGCCAGATCGGCATGTGAACCCCACGAATGCGCCACGGCTCGCGCGCAAAGCACCTTAATAGGGAGGAGATCACAGTGCTCACACTCTCCCTGGAGCCAGAGGAGAGCGTGCTCTTCCCCAAAACACTCAAAACAGAAAGTGTGGAGATCGCCCTCTAAAAGAGATCTGTCACCCATCTCTTAACAAACTCTGCCATATTGGTGAGTTATCTAACACTTTCTTTTGTTTGTATATTCGCTTGCACACACACACGCAAACACAATGCAGTCCTTGAAGACAAAAAGACCTGAGGATGTTTCCTGTTCACTCGTATTTATTACCTGCAGGTGCACCTCATCAGATGACGTCACCTGACCGAGGTTATATAAGCCAAAATTTTGCATGTTTGATACACACATGCTTCACAACCGGTTGAACAAAGAGATGTTCCCATAGTGTTTTCACAATATGCATTCATGTAGGTTGAGAAAAAATATATAATGTACAAACAGTGAACAAGGTGAGATCTGAACTGTTTTAATTATTGTAGGAAATGCTAAAGTCCTCTCATTAAGCAAGTCTTTTCATACATTATGCATTAATTTTGATTCTTTCTGATCCTCCTGTACTACTCTTTCACTGCCTTTAAGCTTCAGTGCTGAGATCATATTCTGTTCTTCAGACTACAGTACAATATGGAGATTCAGTCAAATATCAACATGCAAGCTAAATACATTTTCATTTTTAAATTGAATAAAGAAGAAACCTATTTCTTATATATCTTTATCACATTTGACAAGCCACAATAGAGGTTCATTTTTTTTTTTTTTTGTAAATCCCACTACAGTTATTTATTGGAAAAGTTAATCGTTCTCAAGGGGTTAGTTTAATAAAATGGAAATGGTGTTAATATCTTTCAGAAAGATTACAGGTGTGTTGCTAAATATAATTTAAATAAATTATTATGTACATGCATTTGTATGAATCTAAATATTGAAATGAATTCGTTGGAAAAAATACAAATAAATGAAGATTGTTAAGGTGAAATAGTGTTATATAAGAGCAACCTGAAGAGCAACCTCATTCTAGTATATAGGAAGCAAGGCAGCAAGTGGCAGCAGTTGAAAGCAGAAAAAATGGGCAAGCATTTGGATTTTGAGTGACTCTGACAAGGGCCAAATTGTGATATATAGGTGACTGGGTCAGAGCAGCTCCAAAACTACAGTTCTCATTGGATGTTCCTGACCTTTAGTGGTCGGGACCTATCATATATTGGTCCAAGGAAGAAAAACCAATAAACCGATGGCAGGGTCATGGGTGGCCAAGGCTCACTGATGCATATGGGGAATGATGGCTGGCCAGTCCAATCCAATACAAGAGCTACTGTAGCTCAAATTGCTAAAAAAAAGTAAATTCTGCTTCTGATAGGAATGTGTCTGAACACACACTGTATTGCAGTTTGTTGCATATGGAGCTGCATAATCGCAGACTGGTGACTGTTCTCATGTTCATCTGTGTCCACTTCAAAGACCAATGGTCATGTGAGCATCAGACCTCCAACCAAAACATAAATTTTTTCAAACAAATTGACAGCCAGTGGTGCTGCACTAATATTGTTCTTTACACAGTAAAATAAATAAATACATAAATGTCCAGTCTTTAGGAAAAGCACTTTGTGAGGTCAGAATGTGCACAGTGTAAGTAATAACTTCTCTCTAAGTTCACATATAACTAAATGCTGAAGAGATATTCAAATTTGACTAAAAACTTAGCACTGACTAGCATTACATGTACTTCACTAACAGCAAACCTTGAGAGTGGAAACAATTTAAATTAACTTCAAATTAATGTAATTCCTACAAACTTTATAACATCAGAAATAATGCTGCAATCTGCAGATGGCAATTTCTAATTGTACTAATTGTAACAGTGCAAATTACTGTAAACTGTGTGAAGCCACTTAGACTAAGGAAGGAATGATTGAAGTATTAGTATCTTACATGAAGCATATATCTGCAATTCACAGCTGTTTTATAAAGGAGAGGGAGTCATGTAAGTATGTTATCAGAAATCTGCAAACCTCTTGATGGCATCTTCTATAACTTATTGTTCTTGTGATGTTTTTTTTTTACAACTGCACTAGTTAAAAATTTATTACCTAACAGTCATAATGAAACCATATTTTGTAGCCTACTCCCTGCACTGCAACAGTTTATTAAAGAAATCACAAATGATTTTAATGAAATTGTCACTTGAAATATTTAAATAAAAACAGCATGTGATTTAATTGTTATTGTATTAGTAAATGTAAAATAGAATTGACATTATTGTTTATGAAAGTATGCATGCCTAATAGGCAGAGCGATGGCTTAGTGGTTAGCACTGTTGCCTTGCACCTCCAGGGTCTGTGACATTCATATATCACTTTAAAACATTTTTCCCACTGGTCACTCCTTTTGATCATATGGTTAAAAGAAATATTTCCGACAGTCAGCCAGATTATCAGTGATAACTGCTATTGCTACTGCTACTTTATTTTGTCAGTTTGTAATCAGTAATAATAGCGGTACATGATGAATTATTGTGTGCACTGAAATGTTGCAAGTAAGGGGAAAAAAAGGAAAAAGCTACATGGAGCTTTTTCACTTTTAAACATGTGGAGACACATGCTCACCCACTCGCAACTCAAAATCAGCAGATACAAATTGCCTTCCTGGCTCTCATGCATCTTGTGTTAATAATTATTTCTCCTTGTCATCAGCACAAGCACATTGCAGGCTTCCCGCCACAGCTGTACTGACGCCAATCGTTTTCTCTCTCTCCCCTAGCTTTCTCTTGGTGTCTCTCTCTCTCTCCTAACCCCCTCCCTCATCCCCCTTTTCTCTGTCTGCCTCTGGAGCTAAAAGCCAATTATTCTCCACAGATCCACAGCAACATTTTCCTCCATCATTCTCTTATAAATTCCACCCATGCCAGAAAAATTTAATTCATATTGAACAAGATAAAGGGCAAATTATCAGTGCTTTGTGGATTTTCATATACTTTTGGTCGCTGGATTTCTTGCAATTTTCCCCTCCTTTATTATGTCTGATTTTTCAATTGGCAATTAAAACTTGTTTTGGCACATGAGTACAGCACCTGTGTTGGCAGCATTTCTGAGAATGAAGAGATCAAACACATGCAACCATTCTTTCACACACATGCACACACACCTCGGCACACACACTAACACATTATTGTCAGTGTCATCCATCTCCTCTGCATGGCATCGCAAAAGAGATTATCTTCCATCAGCTTTGGCTTGCTTTCCGCTCTCATACTGAACAACAGTCAGCAGTGCTCTGGATTTCAATAGGATACATGAATAACTGTACTTCATATCAAGTGCCAAATACCTCACTTCTACAGGTATATTAGTTTTACAGTATATTTACATCATTGTCATCTACACAGATACACATATATACATCTCTCAATTAATGTTGCTATAACTCCCTGGTGTTTACATTCATTATGGTTGATTAAATAAGAGTTTATGGGCCAGCAAGAATTGCACACTGTACCCTCTTACCATTGTCCTTCCTCACCGACTGCATCAGTGGAGGCTTACTGGCTATTATCAGCTTCAAAGCCATCACGCCAATAGGAGTTGCCAAGGCAGCGTTTGTTGAATGGTCAGGTCTGACATAAGAGAAGAGGTTGGTGCGAACATCCATGGACAGGTCCCATTACAAATCAATATTAACTAGCTGTTTAGAGATCGGGAACTCATTAATGAGATTTTTTTAATCCTTTAAATGATGGTTTTAGAGGCAAATGCATATAGGCAAGCGAATGTGCCTTGAGCTGTGTGCTGTTAAGACACAACACTTAACTACAACAAATTCACTCTACACTCTTAGCATGGAAATTATGATTAATAAGGTAAAACATTATTGATTTTGTTGAATAAGTAGAGACATACCACTGTACATGCTTTTAGTTCAGCATGAGCTCACTGAACATGTACATTTACAACAAATATATCAATATTTCATGAGGGCAAAATATAATTTATTTATTTAAAATTTAATTTATGTGCAGACACACATGCATATGATCATATAGGTACACACAGCTAAATATAAATAATGTTACTGCAAATGTAGACACTTTATATTTTATGTACTGTACTTAATATTCCACTCACCCTTGCATCTATCTATCTATCTATCTATCTATCTATCTATCTATCTATCTATCTATCTATCTATCTGGGGTTATTGCTTATATATTTAACTGTAGGGCAGTGGTCGCACTATTGGTAGTGGTTAAGTAGTTGAACTACTGATTCTCACTCCTGGACCCTCGAGCAAGGCCCTTAACCATCAACTCCTGACATAAATAAGGAGAATTTTAGACCTCCTGTGACATGACAGGAAATAATTTGTTTTGTAGTAATGTTTGTTATTATGTATTCCGACTCTATATGGTAACAGCGGCTAGACAGCGTGATGTAGTCATGGGTGTGTTGACCATAGAAAATTCTGTGAGAACTTTTTTGAACACATTTACTCAACACATTCAAGTAAAAACCATTAGAGGCAGTAAGTGCGTTTGCATGTACAAAATAATCTGATAACTGCAGAAAATCTGATTTTGCTAATAATTCAATGAAGACATTTACATGCATTTAAGTAATGTAATAACAGAGAAAACTCTCGGTCTACATGAGCCAGTCAGTAGTAGAATCTCGACAAGTAGCACAGTGCAGTTATTAGTTTAATTCAATTTTCCAGTACTAAGGTGGGAGTGTCGCCACTTTTTAAAACAACTTAAACTATTTTATCGATCAAGTTGCAGAGTAGGGCTGATAAATGTTACAGTATATCATTTCATTTTATTAATGTACACATTCTATATTTAAAATCCATCATGTTATATACTTCTTATTGACTGGTTGAAAGCCTGACTGACTGACTCGAAGTTACTGGATGCTCCAGATATTTATTTATTTGGAAGTTTTGGAAGTTTGCTTGTTTGTGTGATATGAACTACTATGGCTTTTGAGTTTGGGAATACAATAAGCTACAGTATGTGCCTTTCCTCCAGTCCAAGGTAATGTCACATGTGACTTATTGTTAAAAGCAGCATAAATCCTTGTTCTAGGTAATTAAATGTTGGCTATATGCAATAAACAAACAGCTTTATATAATATTTTATTACATAACCAGTGCTTTAACCATTTTTTATTCCTTCTTAAATATATTGTAAGTGCATGTCTAGCAGAGAATTAAAATCTTAACATGTTATGTTCACATCAATTTGACTAGAACCAGATTTAATTAGAGAGTGATTGTGAACTTTAAACAGCATTTTTTTTTCAGTGCACTCTTTGCCTTGAGCACATAAATTCTGCTTTTAGAGCTTTAAGCACTTAACACTTCAATGTTCACAAGCATTTTTATAATGTCAGTTCAGCTATTAATAGAACTTGCATGCATGTAAAAAACAAAACAAAACAAAAAACATACAAAACCAGTCATGGTAGCACTTTTAGCAACAAACCACATCAACCACATCATTCTATCATCTTACAAAACTTTGAAGTCAAACCCAATTGTTTAAAAAATGTAACATTGTCTCCTTAGTAATTAAGGAACCGTCCATGTTGTGTTTCATAGCTAACGCAAGCTACAAAGCTACTAGTTTCCAACACAAGTCTCAATCCCAAATCTCTCTCTAACCCCTGATCAAGGGCACTACTTAGTGTGTGTAACAATGGATTCACCACCCTACAGAATGCACTAGCTTTTATGATATTTGGGATTTAACACCAGAACAGTTACTTTACTATTAATCAGAAAGCATGAAACGTCAGTAACACTTCATTGCAACACGCTTTATGAAGCGTAAAGCGCAGCATATTCCATAGCATCAACCCATTTGCAACAGAAGCACAAAATGAGCTAAAGCTGAGTATTTACACCGTTGTAGTCTGGTTATGATAACAAACCTCTGCAAATTAATATTCTTATTGCCATTTTCAAATGCTTGTTTCTCTTTTGAATAAGTTGCAATCCACCACAACATACTGCATATGAGTATGTGCCTGCAAGAGGTCTGTATATGAAGGGTTTATTTGAAAAAACAGATGAATGCCATTTTTCAAAAATGTAAACTGACTGTTATGTATAATGCTTTACCCATGCTAGATTTTGAATCATGAATCAGATGAGTTATTCTTTTACTTAATCAAAACAACCCCACACCAATTTGATTAAGATTTACTGGGGTGCATAAAAAAAATAACAGTGCCAGTCAAAAATCTGGACACACATTTGTATTTATTTTCTAAATTCTAGGACAATTTGGGATTTTTTCCCAAAAACTATGAAATATCAAACATGGCATTAGATAATTAAGTTACTGCAACAAGAGCAACAATATTCAGTTGTTATTTTAAGACACAAAGTTCATCTGTTCTGGAATAGTTCTTGCAAAAACAGTATTGTCAAATGCATTTGCAAAACCCATTAAGCACCATGATGTAACTGGCTTTCATGAAGGTCGTTCCAGGGAGGCAAAACCAAATCATACCTCTGCTACAGAGAAGTTCATTTGGAGTTACCAGCCTCAGAAATCATCAGTTAACAAACAACACCTCAGATTAGCGCCATTAGGAAGTCTTTACAGAGCATAAGTAGCAGACACATCTCAACATTAAATATAAATTGCATGCCTTCAGCATTGTTTTACAATATAGAAAGAAATAAAAATCAGGAAAGATGGAGAAAGATCATGGAATTAGAAAGTGTGCCCAAGCATTTCGCTGATAGTGTGTGTGTGTCTGTTTGTGTGTGTGTGTGTGTGCAGTATGCACGCGTGTGTGCGAGAGAGAAAGAGAGAGATAGAGAATCAGAATCAAATGAATCAGTCCATAATGAACCCATGGATATCAACTATTTTCTCCTCGCTTCCTATTACTCTCTCTATAGATATACCATATATCTCCAGACTGAGGCTCTGGCCATCTGCTGTGATATTTCTCCAAGGATGAGGATGACTTCAGCACAACCTTGGCATCTGGCGTAAGTTTGGATCAAGTTAAAATAGTGTGTTATTTCCTGATGAGCCATAGATAGACAGGACTTCAAGAACTCGCATATGAGTGGTATAAGGAGGATATGAAAAGTTAACAATCCAGTCTGACCTTTGGTGATGCTTTTGTGAGAAAGGCACCAAGATTTAAGAAATGTGTATTTTTTTGGCATGTAAGACTGAAGAGTTGTCTTAGTACTTACTCCGCAACCACATTTTTTTCTCTACACTATAATTCTGTCACAGCCATTCGGCACTATATGATTGCAAGTATCAACAAACTGAACATGTTTCCATGGTTCTTATAATTTCTACTCACTGATAACATGTGTGTCAAAACCTTATAATTCATGTATCTATCTTCTCCCGCACTCCGTGTCATTTACTGCAGGGAATTGGATTGTTTACTGAATGCACAGGAACCCACACACATACATGGGCTTTAAACACATTTCCTCACACCTCTCATGTTCCCTACACACCTTTGAGCTGAACATTTTCCTCTCTCCTAATTTGCATATAAACATTTTTTTTCTTCTGCTCCCATAAATTTGCCTGGAACACTTGCTTCAGCACAAATGTAAAATATATTGGGCACATTAAAGGTTAGGGCTAAAAGTCTTCATCAGCACTCTGTCAGTGATGTGGAAGTTCTGTGTGCCCTAAAACAAAACAAAAAATGTAATTAAATACACCTGCTTTTAGTGTTTTATATGCCCACAAGCACTGACAATCCTGTGACATTTGAATATGCATTAGTATGTTTACTACACTATTGTTGCTTACTCATTATTCATGTCTGTTTTTCTGTTTTAGTGCCCTTTTTCATGCAAGCAATATTGAAGAAAGAAAACATATATATATACAGAAAAAAACAGTTGATATTGAAATGTAATTTGTAACATGTAATCTGACATGCTGATTTTTAAGGCTGGTACAGTAACTCTAAATGAACTTCACTTCTGCAGCAGAGGTAGGTTTTGCTCTTGCTTCCCTGGGGTGGTCTTTATGAAAGATCATAGTGCTTGATACAGTAGGTTTTGCAAATTCACTTGACAACAGCTGACCTTTGTTACTTAAAATAACAACTGACTGTTGTTGTTGTAGTGTTTGGTAGATATTTACCTAACTCCATATGTGTTTATTGTTTTCACAGTTTTGAAAATTTGGAAAATAAATCCAAACTTGTGTCCACACTTTTGACTGGTATTGTATATATTTTGGTATAATTAATTTATATATAACTAATTGTTTGCAATGTAATATTTCCAGATTTTTCATTAGAAATGAAAAAAAAAAGAACTTCATTGTTCTTGCATAAGATCCCACTATTGTATGGATGTCAATAAAAAAATTTTGCACAGCTTTTTCTTTGTGATCACAGCAGGATCCTCTCCCATGAGCAACCACAAAAACCACTGCAGGAACCAAATAAATGGATTTAATAAGACATCAATTTCATGTTAGTTATGCTATTTGTAACGCCAAACCCAGCCACACATTATCACTAATATACTACAGCAGTTTTTGTCAAAAACAAAGTGTGTTAGTGCATGTGTGTGCACATATTAAGGTGGTATAAAAATAATTTGTAGAATTGGGATTTGCAGACATGTCCAATAAAAATGAATATTCACATTTGTTTTTTCTTTTAAAGGTTTGCAAGAACATGTTTATTGCACTCAGCCTGCACTTGGCAATGGATATATATGTCCCACTGTGCCAAGAAACAATGTAATAGTTCATAAATTTATTTTTGTATGCTTCCCTAACAGGACCTGAAATGTTAGTTGACAATTTCACAATGTTCCAATAGCATCCAGGGGACCTTCTTGTGGCAGTAAAACAGCTAACCAAAAAATAAATAAATAATAATTAAAATTATATAACACTACACAGTGTCAGTTGCCTCATCTGTTCTCTGATGGGCTGCTCTACACCTTGGATCTGAGGAGGTTTATTGAACTCATGGGGGCCCAATGGGATATTTTTCTGCAACAGTAGCAACACATAACGACAGGAGAAAAACAATAGATATAGACATTTCAAACAATATATTAATGCAATTGAACAACAAATGCAAAAACATCAAATTAAACACAAAGCAATATGGATAGGAACAGAAAAAAAGTTTAAAGGAACTACAAAAGTTCTTGACCAGCATTTTCTGTTAATTCTTAAGCAGATATTTTTTCTATTTTGAGAGGAAGGCAGGAGTAAGTATTCTAAACTCAGATTTTAAACTTCACCACTGTATAGCCTAAATTTTGCTTTATAGCCCATCATGGTGACATTATTAAAGAGATCTAAAAGTATTTCTAATTTAGCCAACAATATTTAAATCTGCTTATTAACCTAGTTAACCCAGTGTAAGTATGTATCCAATGATGTAAACTTTAAAGCACCTTTTGTAAGTCGCCCTGGACAAGAGCATCTGCCAAATGCCTAAATGTAAATGCTTAGATGAAATGAATTTAGGAAGAATTGAAAAGGCAGGATCAATAACCGTCTTTCAGCCTACTGTCTTTCAGTCATCACAGATTATCAGATTAAGTGCATTAAGATGATACTTGCCCTTTATTTTAAACCACTGATGCATTCATTAGTGGATACTTTCCATGGATTCCAAAAAAAATATGCTATGAAAGTCTCACTCAGTATTTACTCCTTTGTCTCCCGTATGGCTACACTAATAGCAAGAGGTCAGCCTTTGCCAGACTCAGAACTGTTCGCCAGAGGGATACAGACATGACCTTTATAATGGAAACGTGTTACTCTTGTTTCAAAATCCAATGCTTGCTTACAATTTTTCTGCTTATTGTCACATTATTCACCATTTTATTGTGTGGAGTTTTATTTATTTGATGTAAATCTATTCAGTACTAAAAACTTATTTTAATTTAAAGTTTAAAGAAGTGTAAATGAATTCTTATTTAAATTAACTGATATTTGATATAACACAGTAAAAATGACTTTAATGTTAAATTCATTTCAATTTTATTTGATTTATATAGTGAATTTACCAATGGACATTATCATAAAGCAGCTTTACAAGAAAAAGATCTGTATATACATAAAGAAATTAAGAGATGTGTAGGTTAATATATTTATAGCTTTATTAATTTGTCCATAATCAGAAAGCCAGAGGTGAGTATGTAAGCAATAGAAAACTCTCTAAGTAGACATGAGGAAGAAACCTTGAGAGGAACCAGACTCAAAAGAGGACCCATTCTACTTTTGGGTTATGCCAGATAACCGTGTGCTATAAGGTGCAATGTTTGTTAATTAACATGAAGTTCACATTGTTGAGGTTATCAGCAAGTAAGTGATGAAGACTTGGGTACAAAACTTGTTCTTTCTTCAGTCCTAAAACTATCAGAGTGACTGCAGTAAGAAGCCACCATAGTGAAACTCATAGTGAAGTGAAATTAATCATCATATCTTCATCATAGTGAAGCCACCATCATGGTTTTTAAAAGGAACCATCCACAGTAAACACACATGGTGTCCATGTGATAAGAATGAAAACCAAAAGTGGAGCACCAGGATGGATCTGGCAGAGAGAGAGAGGAGAGGTTTTAAACTCACTTTATTATAACAAATTAAGGAATTTACTGTTTTACAATTTTATATACAAATATATATACATATAC
>JAOVVA010000044.1:9483795-9497656 GCA_028565275.1 Leiocassis micropogon
CTCTGTGGTGGCGGTGTGTGTGTGACTGACCTCCGTGAGTGCTGACTCGGGTGTGTCGCTGAGGCCCGCGGCGGACTTGGACTCCTCGGTGTTTTCCGGCTGACTGTCCCCGCGCTGCTGCCGCTGTTTCCCGGCCGAGTCGCCCCCCGAGCTCCCCGGCTGCACGGCTCCGTGTGGACAGCTCATCCTCTTGTGTCCGACGTCCCTGCATTCAAAGCACCTCAGCGGCTCCGTGGTGGCGAAAACGGTGTAGCTGCTGTCCCCTGCTTTACACTTAAAGTTCACACTCAGTGTTCCTTCCTGGTTATTTAAAACCATCAGGACCTGTCTCCGGAATGACTCAGGATGTGTCTCACGCTGGAGCTCTTACACCTGAATCGGGCCAGCTCCCTCATGATCGCCTCGTCCTGTATGAACGGAGGCACGTTAGAGATCACCACTCTCGTCGCGGGGGCAGACAGAGGGGTGACCTGGACCGCAGATCCTCTCACGGTTATTCCGTTCTTAATCAGTGCACTCACGAGGTTCGTCTTTTTCACAAACACCACCACCGCTTTGTTCATCCGAGAGGCTGAGTAGATGTTGTCACACCCGACCTGCTCTCCCACCGCTAACAGAACCTCCTTCACCAGTACCCCGTTATCCGTGACACACCTGACGCCATACCGGAGAGACAAACTTTCCCCACCGGCCTCAGAGGCCATAGTGCCCCGCTCACTCTCTCTCACGATAAAGTTTTAAACTATATGTCTTTTAAACAGCATTCACTAAATAATGATTAAGGGAAAATAAATAAATACAAATAAATAAAGAAATAAATAAAGAAGTGGGGGAAAAGAAAACGGAAAGTTTTTCAGAAAATCTGGCAAGACGCCAAACAGTCTTCCACACGCTCCCTCACACCCAGCACATGTGCAGACAGAGAGAGACAGAGAGAGAGAGAGAGAATTATGAATACTCACTATCATGGAATGGATAAGGGTAATGTATGTTTTATTGCAAAGTGCAAACAGGGACTTTGGTAGGACTACCTATTCCAGCATAACTAAAATAGTGAATCAGAAGAAAACAAACATGAGGTTCCATTGTATGTAAGACAACTAGCCACTTCACAGTGAAAAATGCCTGTGTGAGTTCATAAAAGAGGGGAAAGACAGAATCTGATAATACTAGTTTACCATAACGCTCTATGTTCATGAGGCCCATGGAGCTCCTACTGTAAGAAAATAATTAAAAGGCTTTTCGATACTTGTGGGATACTCCTGAAGGAGTTTTCATTATAAGAGGTATCAACAGATATCCTGCACCTCATAAAATACTCACAGTATCACTCAGGTATTGACATTATAGGGCAATAGACCTTTTTGTCATCAGCAAAACAATAAAAACTTATATTATGATTATGAATAGTATTATCCTGATAAATCATGTACAGAGAAAAAAGAAAGTAAAAGGCTTAAAATCAACCATGTGAACACCAAATTTTAGTATATACAAACAAGTCACCATTTACAGTTACATCTACAAACTATTATCTACCAGTCAAGTAAGGCCTATCCCAAGATAGGTAACACCAGTTTCCATAACTACACCATGTACACATTATTACAACTAAGATACCATTTAAATGAGATGAGCTATTGATATGAGATAACATCAGACTGTGGAAATGTGACAATATTTTCTATATTTAACCAAAGTGTTGGTATTACCTCAAGAGTGTGACCAGCTTTATTACATATTGATTAACCCCAGCTCTGTAGCAGTTAAAACATTTAATTAAAAAAAAAAAATAAAACAAATATAATAATAATAATAATACAGTAATAATAATGATAATAGAAAATAAAATAATAATGATAATAGTAATAATAATAATAGTAATAATAATAATAATAATAATAAAAAGGTGAATAAAGGCTAATCCGAAATGGGCAAATGACATTTAAAAAATTTAGGTGGTGCTTAAACTCTGAAGCCTGAATAAACATAAACACTGTTAACAGCTTCTTAAGGAAAATTAATATTAATCTTGCCAACAATTAAAGCTTTGACAAAAGAATCGACCAAGTTTGAGAAAAAATCCACAAATTTATATTGAAATTTATACACAAATTTATATTGAATCTGCATACAGCCCTGGGGATCTGTAAATAATTTTTGGTTAGGGTAAAAATTTCAAATGCAATAAATTTGTATTAAGGTTTTTGTGTGATGCTTAAATTATCTTTATAAATTACTGTGACACCTCAGCAAGTTAGAAAAGGCTGATGTACAGTGATTATATTTAGGAGAACTCGCTTCATTTAACGCTACATTCTACATTTGTTTTAATTCATTTTTCATTAAAACATTAAAATCCTAATCAGTGATAGGTTCATTTAAAGTGCTTTAGATGTAAAAGACTTAACATTAATAGGTAATACAACAGTAATCCAAGTTAGTTAATGCAGAATTACAGTTTAAATAAACTTGGTTATCTAACTTGTTAACCTATAAAATTCTATGTCTCTTAAGTAATACTTTAATTTTTTGCTACTGGAGAAGTAATTATGAAGTGTGTACTTATTATTATTATTATTATTATTATTATTATTATTATTATTAATGGTTGGTGATTGATTGGTTTAATCTAAGCATATAGTGTTTGGGAACAGAACATTTAAAGCACACATTACACATATTACATACTTTTTGAATCTCAGCACTTTTTGTGCTATCTGGGCTTTCCACTACTGTATGTGGAAGCACCAATATACAGTAACTTCACCGTACTAGTTTTTGAATACATTAAGGATTTTTGTAGTTTCCTTGATCTTTTTCTATAGTTGTGATTTTTATTTATTTATTTTTCTCACCATGTCAGATAGGGATAGCAAATCTGTGCATAAGTGAAGGCTTCCAAGGCCAATATTACTTCAGTAGCTCAACACAGTCTCTAGTGCATTAAAAATTGAACTTCCACTTGCTTTCAAGGATAAAATGGAATCTTTTACACATTCATCTTGTAGAGCAAGCTATGATTTCACCTGATGCAAATGTATCTATTTTGATGGCTTCTATTCTCCCTACTTGCCCAGCTGAGGCTGCATTTCTGCATTTCTCCATCAAATCAGAAAGACTATAACTTAGTGAAAGACAAGCTAAGAGAAGTTTTCGGACCTAAATTTTTCCTGACGTTTTTTTCCAGACTCATGAAAATTTTCATTCCTGCAAACTAGGTGAAGGTTTGAATATTACAGAACTGACATCAGTACGTAACCTTACAGTTACATATCCACAAAATGGGGTCTGAGAATCTTGAAGAAGCTTTGCACATAGCCAGTCGCTGTAAAAGAGCACATGGGGCACTGCAACACACTACTGCAGAATCGACCACACACTACTCCTCCAGAACAAGCAGCTATGATTTGTTCAACATTTTCAGGTAGTTTAGCAGTTAATGCTTAGTATGACAACCTTAGGAAATGGTTTCCTCAGTTCGCTTGTTCAGTGTTAGATTCACAGGTTGAAGAATTCGCTTTTCATGACGTTTGACAGGAACACACAATCCCTCTGCTTCCCTTTATACCCTATAAACCTTTTAGAGACTATTATTGACCTGAGAAATATTATGGCCATGTTTGAGTTTTAGGGACACCATAATTGGTACAGCAAAGGCATATGGTGTCACAAAATGATTTTGTGACTGATCTTGGGGAATATTATAAAGAAGCTAGAATATATACTGTAAGAAATTAACTTTTTTGGTTAAATTAAACAAAATAGTAATAAAAATGTCATGATATTAAAATGTTTAAAGATGCATCCATTGTATATGAGTGTTGATTAGTTGTCTAACTGAACTGATTCTGGGTTGTAGTGGTGGGATGCCTGGACCAAAAATACACAACCAACTGTTACAAGACACCTGTGGCTTCTCTCTCTCTCTCTCTCTCTCTCTCTTTTTTTACCTCCTGGTACAGATGCTGGTCCAACAGTGTAACCAACAAATCCCAAACCCAGCCACCCAAATATGGACTGTGCTCTTAAAGTTGTTCATTTTGTTATATTAGTTGCTTTTGGTGTGAAAACAAGAACCTTTGTTCTGTGAGCAAGGTATTATGATAAGGAATTTTCATCTTATCCTTTCATCTTATTATTATTATTATAAGACTGCATTCTGCAGGGTGGCATAGTAGTTAGTAGTGTGGCCTTGTACCTACAGTAAAGGGTTGACAATTAGATTTGTGTGCATGAAGCTTACATGGCCTTCCCATGCTTGGTGGGTTTCCTCTAGGTACGCTGGTTTCCTCCCAAAGACATGCAGAGTAAGCTAATTAGTGTATCCAAATACACTATGAAAGTATGCAAATACACTATGAAAGAGAAAGAGAGAGAGAGAGTGAATGTGAATGACATAAAGGAATGAAAGACATTTTTAAAAAATGTATGTAGTTGTAGTTGCATTTTTTTTTCAAAGGGCAGTAAAATATAGTTATATATAGCAATATAGCACTTTATTTTATTGGATTTATGTTAGTAAATAATTTACCCGTTTTATTTAACCCTTTTATGCTGTATGTGCCTTTGATTAGTTTCCTTTATTGTATCTTAGCTAACTTTTGAATAACATTATGTTATGTTAACCTCGTGTTGTCCGGTGAATAGTGTAAAACAAGAAAGTGAATGCGGAGAAATGGGAAAATAAAGAGCTGCTTTTGAAAGTCATCTGCCTCAATCCTGCTGATTTTTGTATGATGAGTTATCCAACTACCAATGTCCAGCAAGACCTTTAGTGCTCCCCAGGTTTATAGCACATGTCAAAAGGCTGTTTATGCCTTAAATATGCTGTAATTATTTACCATAGCTTCTTGGCAATCAAATAAGAAAAACTGAAAAACTCATCTAGTTCCAAAAGCAACCAACTCTGGTTCCTAAATAAAATGAAGTAGAACACGATACATGTTCAGACGCAACTCACAGAAAAAGGTCAACATTGACATTATTGCTACTATTTAAAAAGGCAGATCCTGGTATAAGAGATCTTAGACAGTAAGAGTTCTTTAGTAAGTTAGAGTAAAAGATTCACACAAATGTGTTAACTTGTGAATTTAAGAATGTGCTGCATTCTTATTAATAAATAAACATGGAACCTAGTTATTTATTCCCCCAGTAGTTAAAAAACAGATAAAAGAAATTAATTGAATGAATTGATAGTAATGAACTTTTTATTTCCATTTCATGTTTAGCTTCCCATCAGTTCATCTATACAAAATAAACATTAAATTCACTCTTTCAATGAGTGTAGCAACCACAACAACAACAAACGCAATATACTACATTATAAATATTATAAATTAGACAAGACATTACACCTGTGAAAATACTTGCACACCGTTCAATTAATCCCTTTATGCCCCTTAAGAATTGGCAAAGCCTATCAAAACAAGTACATATGCACATAGTGATTGCTGAGGTAAATCAAGAACAATAGTGGAAAAAAAACACTAATGACACAGGAAGGACAGAATCCAAACAAGAAAAAAAAGCAACTGCTCATGGAGGAGATTAGCAAGGTGAATATTTTTGTTTTTGACAACTGATGGGTAATTAATGTTTATACATCTTATATAAGAACTTATTTGTCTTAATTACTTTTAGTAATTAGGACAAATAAGTCTTATTACTATTATTATTATTAGTAGTAGTAGTAGTAATAGTTCATCATAAGACATATTTTGGGCAAACCAAATGTCACACAATTACATAAAATACAGTCCCATCATGTAAATTAGAAATAAGTGCTGTATATCCAACAAATGTTAGGAAAATGTGTTTCTCCTTGAGAGACTACATACGTGTCTTCATTTATCAACATTTATTGTTCTCCATCTGTTAACTTGCTTGTAAATCTTAAGCACTTGAAGTAAAATTTTACTGACAATTAAAGAAGAATATGAAACAAAAGACAAGACACTCAACAAAAGTCGAAAAGACATGGTGGAAAGTAACAAACAATGTGAACTTCAACCAAACTTGAAATGTAGGAAGTTCATGACTACTTTTAATTGGCCCTTTGTTCTTTTCTTAGATTACTAGTGATCTAAGAAAATTTTAATGCTATTTGTTTTAAAGGTTTGACTGAATTGTGTATATGCATAATGCATACTGTAAATAAATATCCTTTGCTAATGTTGGGTTGTTGATTGCATACAACAACTTGAAGCTTGACAAACCAGAAAACTAAGACTTGTATCAAAAGGTCCATCAGACCCTAAATCCTTTCAGTATATCCTTGTGTAAAGGATTTAGGGTCTGATGGACCTTTTGGTACAAGTCTTAGTTTTCTGGTTTGTCAAGCTTCAAGGACCAGGGTACCACTGGTCCTTCTGCGCATGACTGGGTGGGCTAGCCTTTGGTCCTCATGGGCAGGAATGAGCCTTGGGTGCCCATGATCTTCTCACCAGTTTGCAGGGGTATAGTTGGTGATCAATGTTAAGTGGTGTTGATGTTATTGCTGATTGGTGTATACCCTGTTAGAGATTTAGAGTGCTGATTAAAGATGTAATAGATGAATGGTTTTGTGAGATGGACAGATGGATGGGTGGACACTGTAGTGCAGTATTGCAGGAGTTGAGAGCAGCCCTATGCCAGCACTGCTCTCCTAAGTAGAGGAGGAAATATGGGCTGTTTTATCGCGTTCCTATTGCACAGATGGGACCTTTTAATTTTCACTGTATGAAGTAGCAGTGCTGATTCTCCGTATGTCAGATTCTGTGGTTTCTTTTTATTTATTTATTATTTCTTACATCCATTCTTTGTCTTATTTTCTGTTTACATGTAAGTATGTGAGAAAGAGGTCACTTGCAGTCCATAGCTAATCAACATACTAGGGGGTTGTAAAAGCTGGTTAGTCTGTTTATTAACTTACTCATGACTTAACTGGCAGTAAGAAAAAAAATGTGTAGGATAAGTTAAATTGTTGCTATGTTTCTCACTAAGAGATGAATTTTCTTACATTTGCACTTCCAAAAACAGTTTATAGATCAATTAACCTTTTGTCAAAGTATAATCTAATTGGGCACTGTACCTTTTTGAATGATCTGCTACTGTAATCATACAGTCCTTTCATTACACAGAATACTTTTGGATTTGTATGGTATGCAATGATCTACACCCATTGGCCATTTAAAAAATACAATCCCTTGTACTTTCATTCAATTATCCTGCAAGCACAGTTAAAAGCCAATATTTACACTGCACCGAAAGACCTGCAACTTTGGTGGAATGTTTACTTGTATGTTACTTAATGCATAAACTAACACTGTAAATTAATCAACACACCTTACATTTTAATATAGTTTATATAAATTTATTGTAATTTCAATTATATAGATATTCTTTCTCCTTGCATGGAGAAAAAAGGGGCAGAGAGCCATTTCTGTGAGCTCTAGCAGCACATCTATGTCTGTTACCTCTCTATTCCACCACTGAAATCCTTCTTCACTGTCCTGCATCTTTCCTAGCATGAAATTTTAATGAATATCGAGTGACGTCGAAGTCACATAAAATTAGATTTGACTGTTCACACTGTGGTCACACTGTAAAAATATGTATCTGATTTGAGACCACGTATGGAATTGACCCAAATCAGACTTGAAAAGATACAATGTGATGTGTGCTGTGCACATTTTTATTAATAAAAATCTGTGCTTGTAGTTTGAATGTAGGCATATATTAATTCAGATACAGGTCAAGAGCCTCAACTATTTATTGTTCTCATTTAAACGTGTTAAAATGTGATCTAAGTGTCTTTGACAACTGGTTTGCTAGTTTTGGTATTGCAGAAAGTAATGATCATCTGGAATTTTTAAAAGGAATAGCCTTTAATTTTTTTTAACCACATAGTGCAAAAAAACTAAAACATTTTATGACAGTTACTTCTGCAAGCAGAAATGCATTGTTAATAAGACAGGTCAGAAAAAAATGGCTAGACATGTTTGAGCTGACAGGTAGGATAGTATATCTCAAGTATCCACTCTTTACAATAGGAAGCAGAAAAACATCTTAGAATACACAACATGTCAAAACCTGAGATAGACAGGCAACAGCAGAAGACCACATTAGATTCCACTTCTGTCAAGAACAGGAATCTAAAACTATAGTACAATGGGCACAAGCTTACCAAAACTGGACAGCTGGAGACCAGATACCAGTTGTTCACCCAGTCCTACTACCAAGCATCACCTACAAGAAAAGGGCTTCCTTCTTGTGTATAGTTTTTCTTTTTCTTTTTTTTTAATTGTTTTATTTTTATTTATTGATTGATTTTTTTTAACGTGGAGAAGTTTTCCCTCACCATTGGCATTTCCAGCTTGCCTATTTGTGATTTAAATCTACATCCAAAAAAGAAAAAAAAAAAAGATTAAATAAAATTGGTGTTACATTATTAGTAATAGTAATGCAGTGTAATGTAATGTAATATTATTTTGCTAGCATAGTTAATTCAATTGGCCTGGATGAGTGGGTAAATGTGTGCAAATGGATCGGCATTCCCATAAACTTGATATGACTAAAGTGCTCACTGGTAGTGATTATGATGATGATGATGATGATGATGATGATGATCATTTGATTTGGCTAAAATAATTTAGAAAAAGTGACTTGTGCAATATATTATGATTCTCCTTGGTTAATAATGTCATGCAATGTCATGTTGTTTTTTGTTTTTTGTCTGGAGAAAGTTTTTTTTGTTGTTGTTGTTTGTTTGTTAATTTGTTTGTTTTGCTTAACATAAATGGAGCTCCTGATCAAGGGAGAGTCTGATTAATCTTGCCTGCTTTACTAGTCACATTCAGTTACAGATCTCAAGGTGATGTTAATAAGACCATCCTGATATAAGCCTGTTCTGTTAATTTGGTTAATTGGAAAATTAAATTAAATGGTTGAGGTCATGTTGACAATGATGATGATGATGATGATGATGATGATTAACATAGTGCCTGAGGATTATGCATTCAAGTTGTAATTTGTACATACTGGGGAAATTTTTTTTGTAGGTTTTGTGCTACTGATTAAATTATAAAATGAATGAATTAATTAATTAATGATTGTTGGGCATTTGGCCCCTGACCCTCACCTGCTCAGTATCTCTTATAATCTAATAACATATTATTATTATTAGTAGTAGTAGTAGTAGTAGTAGTAGTAGTAAATTTTTTGTTATAATTGTTGCTTTAAATAAAATGGTGAACCAAATGGGCAAATATACATAAAGTACAGAATAAAAGTACTATTTTCTTGTATTAAAACACCAAGTCAACAAGTCAGTTATCTGGCTTTTGTTGGGTGTACCAAAGTTTTGCATGTACTCCTTTCTGCACTATAAACATATGAATATGTGTGCAAGGGGAAATACAGATAGCCGCAATTAACTGCCATTTTTCCTTTAACCAGATCTGTCTGTAATGTGATCTACTCTCCATTGCAGGAAACAGGCTTAATTAAGTGGAATCCCTTTTTCATGGCATTGTCTGTAACTGAATTAGCCATGAAGGCCTCCGCCAGGCAGCATTTGTTTAGGTTATCTTATTTGTGTCTCTTCTGCACAGCTACAGTGATTCAGTTGTGTGTTTAAGCAAGTAAGTTTAAATATAAATTTAAAAAAAAAGAGATTTTAATAAAGTCTAATTTTCTCTGTTTCTTGTTTTTCTCTGCGTAACTTTGTTATCTGTGTGTAGTGGATGTGCTTCTGTCAAAATATGTCTATATATAGTGTGCATGGTTGTATTTGGAGTGCATTTTTTAATGTAATTTATGGTGACTTTATATGAGTGCATGTGCATGTAAATCTGAGTTGTAGAAGCCTGCAGTTTTTATAGCCCTGTTAAAGCTAAGTGAGATTTACTTCCTCCATAATGAGAAGCTGGAAGCTGGAGGCAAGGAGAAGGCAGAAAGGCTGACACTACCCCAGCCTCCTACTCTCATTACAGCCATATGCTATAAATATCGCCCGTTGGACAGTAAGTCCATCTTCACATACTGCACAGCCCCTGACTGTTGGAGTTAGATTTGACCAGCAGAATTTCATTTGCATCTCTTAATATAGCTTTTTTTCACATAATTGTCACAGTTATTATGGCTCAATTTGCTTTTGGAGATTTGTTTATAAATGGGTAAAAATAAATCACTTTATTGTTTCATCTATGTAGCACAGCATTAGAAAAATAAACATAATTTCATGTTTAGATTAATATACATAATTATGATGTCAGATAAGAGATGTCCAACCACCTGACAGCAGAAGTTAGTACCCCCCTCTTTTAATTCTATGTATTTTTATGCATAAAAATCGTCAGATCATAGTTGGTCTGAAAATAAGGCAAATACAACCCAGACAAATGTTTTTCACTGTGCCATTACTTATTTAATAATAAATAAAAATAAAAAAACAGGGAAAAACAACATGTGGCAATAATACGTATACCCCCCACCCCCCATTTAAAAAATCTGAGAACTCTTACCCTACGTTTCTACTCTTGTGTCAAGTAACACATCACAGGCTACTACTACTACTACCACTACCATTACTACTACTACTATTATTATTATTATTATTATTATTATTATTGTTGTTTATTGTATTGTATTTTTTTTAAGTATTGCAAGGTAGATGGCCATGCTTTCAGTTATAGAGTCTTTCAGAGGTCCACAGTTTGTACTGTGGGAGGAAACCAGAGTAGCTAGAGAAAAAACCCACTAAGCACAAGGAATCCACACACACAGACCTCAAAAAAGTCCTAAACACTATGCCCCATGCTACCTTATATGTATGACAAATAAGTACCAAATACAAATTACTTCCTGACTTTAATGATTCTTTTGAACACTCCTGTGAGGTGTGTGGTCCAAAGTTTTATTAGATCACTACTTATATCTTTAGATTCTACCTGGCCTCTATAAAAAGTTCACAGCGATGCCAGCACTAGATGCCCACACTGTAATAAAAATACAAAAGTAATCCATGAGACCTGCTCCTTGCTATTGTGAACACAGGGATAACAATTTTATATTATCTTTAAAATGGGATGTTTAGAGTGCAACTGTGTTACTCATATAGTACCTTTTTATCTCATTTGCTCTTCTATAATAAAAAAAAGCCTTCATTGGTGCTTAATTACACAAATCAAATCTTACGGGGCTTATATTCATAACTGAAAGTGTCTCATATCAGTCGTTAATGTAAGTTAAAGTTGTCCCCTGAAACGTCCCACGTGTGTCCACATTGATATCAGTGCTCTGGAAGTCAGCAAACAGCTTGTCAGCTATACATGATGAGGTTGAAAAAGTTGGGAAAAAAAGGCCAGATGGCTAGATTTTTGCTGTTTCTGCAGCTATTGCTGGCACTGCCGCGCTGAGTGATGTGTGGGTACAGGAGAGGAGCCAGCATCAGTGGGGCCATGGTGTAAAAGGATTGACTGAATATTTAAACAGTAGAACTTTTCTTTGGCATTGTGGCTGTTTATTTTTTTGGAGGAAAACTCCTTCAAACACCCAGCAGCCTCGAATTCTCAGGTCTTGAAACTATAGATTTATGTTCGTTTGCTTTAACCTGGTACTGTGAACACAACCAAAGACTATTTACCCTGTGCTACATTGTCTTAAAATCAATCTACTGTATTACACTTTAAGATGTCTAGGATGTGCTAGTTAATTGGGATTTTAATGCTTGAACTATATACTAGTTGCTAAACACTCACAGCCCACTTTATTGGTCAGACTTTCCTGTGCTAGACATTAGCTAGGTACTATTGTGCATGAAAATCCAAGGAGAACATCAGTCTAGCAACAGCAATAATGCAACAGCCAAAATTAATGAGCTCACATTTTTTTCCTCGTGCAGATGGATGATGTGAACATTATACGAAGCTTCTGGCCTAATAATTTAATGCATTGCACTGCTGCACATGATTGGCTGATAAGATAATTGTATGAATGAGTTGTTGTACAGGTGTTCCTAATAATGAGTGATGAATGAATGAGCAAATATTTGGTTTGTCATAGTTGTCAAACTGAACACTGGTTCTGTCTGAAGCAGTTGAGGTCTTAAGAATATTTTCTAGATATTAGGAATTAATATTTGTCAGAATGTGAAAATTTATGGGTTTAACTACCATTTTGATTTTTAATTACAGAATAAGCCATAAAAAGACTTGATAGCTCATGAGCCGGTTCTCATTCTTCATCTTATACAGCAGGCCTGGCGACACTTAAAAGACAGGCAATTACAAAGACTTCTTTTGCTATTTCTTTTTTCTTCTTTTTCTCCTCTTCAGATAAGAGGCGTGTTCATATCTGGTTGGCAGACTGCATCTGTCATATGAGCCCTCAGGCAGCGATCGTGCGTGAGAGGTCAAAGATATAAACTGCCCCAAGTCTCTAAGCATTCAACTGAAAGAGTTCAAGAGTTTCTTTTTTTTCATTTACAGTATGTTACACTCTTAGTCACTGCTTCATAAAACATATTCACTATATTTTTTACTAAAATATAGGTTACCTTCTGGCATTCCTCGCTGTTTTATTCTTATTCTTTAGTCTAACATGTGCTAGGATAGAAAACCCCCGTCCCATCAAGTGTTGTAAATAAGATGTTCATGCAGGTTTCTGCTTCCTTCTGACAGACAAGCAATGATCTCCTTTCTTCTCATTTTTTTCAGCTTTTTTCTTCATCATTCCTTCAGTGCCCCACTCCAGACAAAAAAAAACTCTTTTCAGAAAATATTTTTTCCATTAAGACCAATTCTGGGAAACTACATCAGACAGCTTGGAGGAGCATTGTGTCATCAGATCAATTCCAATGTCAATCAAGTATGACGATGAAAGCATGGCCAGATACCGGGGAATAATATGGAAAAGATATAATTGCCTCTCTTCAAGTAAAGTAACAAATATCACATTGTAATGTCTTGCTTTCTCTCTCTTGCTCTCTCTCGCGCTCTCTCTCTCTCTCATGCGCACACACACACACACACACACACACACACACACACACACACACACAAATAAAAAGCAATTTATTCTTGTTCCGGTTGTATGATAGTTCATTATTCTGATCTTTGGGATCTATTCAAACAATACACTGTGTGAATCAGTGAGGAAGACAACAAAGGTTACTGTTGGTATTCTGGGTCTAGCCAATACTGCCTCACTATAGAGTCCACATTGCTGTGACATTTAGTCACTCATTGCTTGCATTGAGCTGAAAGCACACCGGGCTGCTTTGTTATCCCTGTAGACGTAAAACCTATAATGGGAGTGCAGCAGCCACTGAGGTAGAGAAGGGTATTATTTTGGTTGTGTATGTGTATGTACAGTATGTATATAAAAGGGGCAGCACGATGGCTTAGTTGTTAACACTGTCGGTTTGCACCTCCAGGGTCCGGGTTAAATTCCTGCCTCTGTGTGCATGGAGTTTGCATGTTCTTCCTGTGCTCTGTGGATTTCCTCTGGGTATTCTGGTTTCCTCCCACAGTCCAAAGACCTGCATTTAAAGCTAATTGGTGTTCTCAAATTGCCCATAGTGTGTGAATGAGGGTGTGTATGTGTGTGCTCTGTGACGAATTGTCACCCTGTCTAGGGTGTACTGCGTTGTGTGTGCCCTAAGTTTCCTGGGATAGGCTCCAGGCCCCCTGGAACCCTGTATACAGCATTAAGTGATATAGATGATGAGATGAGAGTGAAATTAATAATTAAAACAATTTTTTTTAAATTATCATTTAAAAACTTATTAATTCAATTCAATAAAATTTTATTTGTATAGCGCTTTTAGCAATTGTCATTGCCGCAAAGCAGCTTTACACAATCAAAATAATTATTTAAG
>JAOVVA010000044.1:9553540-9565499 GCA_028565275.1 Leiocassis micropogon
CACATCTCACCATTAACTGTTCAAAGGAGATTAATGCATTTTTTGGACACCTTCAGCATTCCTTTACAATGTAGAAAAAATAAAAATCAGGAACGATCATGGAGTTAGAAAGTGACCTCAAACTTTTGAACGGTAGTGTTCATATTAAGTAACTGTTACAGGATATGTAAACTTGAAAACACAAAAAACACTCTCTTTGTCTGCGTTCGCTGCCAAAGTAACACCTGCTGTCCTTGCCTTTCCTTGTTGTAAAAGAATATGCTGAATAAGGATAAGGAGAATGAACAGCACCTTGAGGACCAGGAGAACAAGACAAAACAACTGTACTCTAGTGGACCCAACATATAAAAGTCAGTATTTATTAACCACAATCTGTAGCTCTATTATTAATCAAATGACTTGTTTGTATTTGAGTTACAAATAAGCACAATAAATTGTGATTTTCAACAAAGCAGTTTTGTTAATTAATATAAATTTAGCACTATGTTACTACTTTAGGCATTTCTCAAACTCAGAGAAGTAACTCATACAGTAAATATACTGTATCTCTGACAGCAAGACAAAAAAATCTCTTGCCACTGTCTGAGATGGTAAAAAATACACAATTAGACTTCACAAAATTTGAGAAGAGTTTTTTTTTGGTAGATGATCTGATGAAATGCTAAATATATGTCAGTGATACACCAGTCTTACAAGCAGGAATAATACAATCTAGTTTCATTTTCGTGCCAACAGTTTATTGAAGAAGCAATTTGATGGAGTTCTGGAGAACGAGTTCTCACAAGCTTCTTCATCACAAGCTTCTTCATGTCCCCCATACTTTAATTCGCCATCCCTCTCTTACATATACAAGGTGCATTGTAAAGTCTCTTACATATACAAGGTTCTCTTTTGTAAATCGCTCTGAGTAAGAGCATCTACCAAATGCCTAAATATAAATGTAAATTTTAACAAAAACATCTAAAAAGCATACATGTTCACTCGACACTGACCAGCACCCCAATCACTAGTAGTGAAATCATTACATTAATATTTACATTTAGACATTTGGCAGCCGTTCTTATCCAGCGCAACTTCCATAAGTGCATTGAGGTTTCCATTAATCCTTATCCTTATACTGGTTTACTAGGTTACTAACTAAAACTACCATTTTTTTATTTATTTATTTTTTTGCGGGGGGTGGGAGGCGGATGGGGGGTGTTACATGTGTTGAATGATTTTATATACAGGGTGGGTGAAAATTAACTAGGCAATATGTAATGCCTGTAAAACTTGTACTATTACTGGAGTCATGATGTAAACAGTCTCTAAATAGATGGTGTAGAGTTAAAGGGAGGCATGCAACACTATGTCCAGGAACAATAAAAAATTCTCATGCAAAGTTGTTGACCACAGATTGAGTGAAAAATGCAAGAAGAACTGCCTATGTTGAAATTTAAAGATTTGCTTTCATTTTTCTGTGTAATAAAGTACATTTACAGTATGTTTTAAATAAGGCAAAGCAAGGCAAGTTTATTTGTATAGCACATTTCATACACAATGGTAATTCAAAGTGCTTTACATAAAAGAAAAAAAAATAATCATAAAATGAAATAGAAAATAATATCATTCCATTCCATCATTTGGCGGTTCTAGTCAGAATTCTGGTAGCAGCATTCTGGATGAGCTGCAGCTGTCTAATGGTCTTCCTGGGAAGGCCGGTGAGGAGACCATTACAATAATCCACCCTGCTGGTAATAAAGGCATGGACAAGTTTCTCCTTTTGATTGGAAACAAAACATCTAATTCTTGCAATGTTTTTGAGATGATAGTAGCTGATTTAGTTACTGCTTTGACATGGCTACTAAAACTAAGGTCTGTCTCCAGAATCACCCCAAGATTCTTGGCGCGATTTTTAGTTATCTGACCCCTACAGTGAAGGTATGCATTCACCTTCAGAGCTTCATCTTTGTTTCCAAATGCAATAACTTCAGTTTTCTCTTTGTTTAACTGAAGAAAATTTAGATTTTAATTTCATCAATGCATTGGCAGAGGGAGTCTATGGAGCTATAATCATTTTATAGAGATAAGGCAATTTGGTTCTCTTATTATCTGACTTAGTGGGAGCATATACAGGCTAAATCCATTTGAGTGGTGCAAGAATCGAGCCTTGTGGGACTCCGCATGTCATGGACGTCCATTTAGACTTGTGCTCTCCTATACTCACATAATAACCTCTTCCTTCTAAGTATGACCTGAAACATTTGAGTACCATCCCAGAAAGCCCAACCCAGTTTTCCAGTCTTTCTATTAGTATGTTATGATCGACAGTGTCAAATGCATCGCTAAGATCTAGCAGTACCAACACTGATATTTTGCCAGAGTCAGAATTTAATTGAATATCATTTATTATTTTTATGAGCGCTGTCTCTGTACTGTGATGCTCTCGGAAACCAGATTGAAAGCTGTCTAGGTATCCATTTGAGTTTAAGTGGTTGTTCACCTGATGAAAAACAACTTTTTCAATAATCTTGCCTATAAAAGGAAGATTTTAAATTGGTCTGTAGTTATTTAATATGGAATTATCAAGATTATTCTTTTTTAGAAGTGGCTTAACAACTGCAGTTTTCAGAGAGTTTGGAAAAGTCCCAGAAAGAAGTGAGGTGTTCACCACTTCTAATAGATCTGTTTCCAAACAGTTTAACACACGTTTGAGAAAAGATGTGGGAAGTGTGTCAAGGTCGCAGGTTGAAGATCTTTCAAGATTTTATTAATTGCTTGAAAGACAGACATAGTAACTGTTTTTTGAGGTTGTGTTTGAGTTTTTCTGATCTCTGCACAACTTGATGTGTTAATAGCCCTTCTAATAATACGGATTTTCTTAGAGAAAAAGGAAGCAAACTCATTGCATTTGCTGTCTGAGAGCATTTCAATGGGGATCTGACTTGGTGGGTTTGTCAGTCTCTCAACAGTAGCAAAAAGAGTGCGAGTGTTGTTTATGTTGCTGTTTATAATGTTTGAGAAGAAGGTCTGTCTAGCTTTGGCTAGTTCCACACTGAAAGCACGAAGGCTGTCTTTATAGATGCTATAGTGGATTTCAAGTTTCATCTTCCGCCACATACGTTCAGCTTTTCGACATTGTCTTTTCATATTCTGAACTGCTGTTGATTTTCTCCATGGTGATTTCTGTCTGCCCGCCTTTCGGAACATTTCCGGAGCAATATTATCAATAACATTCTTAACTTTTGAGTTAAAGGAATCAAGGAGAAGATCAACAGAGTCTGCAGAAAAGCTTGGTGTTAAAGATATAGCCTTCATAAATAGTGCACTTGTGTTCTCATTAATGCATCTGAATCACATGCTGAATCAGGTCAAAAATGTTTAAAACACTTATCATTTCTTTTGTAATATCTCTACATTATCAATGTGAATATTAAAGTCCCCTGCTATGGCAAAACAGTCAAACTGAGGAAATCATTGATAGCAGTTCTGTAAACTCTTCAATAAAGTCTGGAGAATATTTTGGAGGTTTGTAAATAATGCTAAACAGAATGCGTGGGGCACCTTTCAGCAAAATACCTAGATATTCAAAAGACAAGTACTGACCAAATGACACTTGCTTGCATTGATAGACATCTTTAAATAGAGCAGCTACACCTCCACCTCTCCTAACAGTTCTGCAGACACTCATGAATGTAAAGTTAGGACGGGCTGTTTCATTTAGGACTGTTGTACTGCAGCTAACCAAGTTTCATTAAAAAACATAAAATCCAATTTGTTTGTGGTGATCAAATCATTGATTAAAAATGATAATTTTTTTAGCGAACGAATATTTAAAAATGCTAACTTGATGGCATTTCTTTTTGTCCCCACAGTAATCTTAGAGAAAGCTACAGGCACACCGGGTTCCCGCTTGTTCTGTAAACATTTGTGAATGTTACTGGTATTGTAGCGACAAATAAGGACTAATGCTAATGCCTAGTTACTTTTCACCTGTAAAAACATCCTGTAAAAACAGTGAATCATGGTTTTAGCTGGGTTATCACAGAGTGGGTCACATACATACGTAAAATGAGAAAATGATTCATCAAGAGTTCTTTTGTATGGCCGTACAGTTGTTTGGTCCCGATCAGAGAAAAGTTCTTACTTTTACATTACATTAAACATATTTATTTATTTACAGATAAAGCTGCACCAAGCATTTAAATTATTTCCTTTTTGTTGTATTTTTTTATGAAGTTGACAATTTACCACTATCTGGGATTACATGTTTTAATAATGTAGTGAATGGGTTTTAACCCAATTCCAGTAATTTAAAATTCCTTGGATTGTTTTTCAGTAAACAGAAGCATAAAGATTAACACATGGTTCATCCAATTTATCTTTTCAAATGTTTGCTCACGATGCATCACATGGCCAAAGTATGCTGGTTCTCACAGCAAGAGAACATGATCAGTTTTCTTGGCTCTTGGCCAGAGATGACTGTGGCATTATCTGGATTTGAATTCATATTCAGATTTTGACCTATTGAGTAATGATGTCAAAAACAATGAGGATCAGCAAATACCCGAGATTCAGAAATTGGAACAAATACATTGGAATGAATAGTTGAGCATCTCTAATAAGAATCAGCTAAATAAAATAAAAAAAAACTGTAGAGAAGATCAAGATGAAGTTAACATTCAAATCCTGATGCTGCAATGTACTGACAGCTGCTTGTAAAGACTATCCATTTAACTAATAGACTGCTATTTAAATGCATGTGCTCTGGTTCAGCAGTAAAGCACTTGGGAAAAAGTCAAAAATGCTGACATTTTCACTCAAGCAAAAAAAAAAATAGAGAATGTAAAAATAGGTAGTGGGGTTTTCATTATGTTACATTATTACAAGAAATGCAACAACACGCACTGGTGACATTTTCACAACTGAGAACTGTCTGAATTCCCTTTATTTTATCTTTCTTTTTATATTTTCTTTTTAAAGCTCATCTGCAGCTGTTGAATAAGGCAATCACAAAACATTTTTCAAAAGGCTTTGGATATCTCCATGATATGACAAGGGATATTAGCTAGTATTCTACTGTATAGTTCATAAACAAAAAGGGATCAATAAGCCTATGATTAGCTGCAAATTCACTAACTTTGCTCAGGTAATTCATAGTATAATTGATGATAGTAATGTGTTAAAAAAAATTCACTTACTGTGGATGTGTGTGATAGCTGCTATGTATATCTAGGTAAATGCACACTTATACACTCACCAGCTACTTCATTAGGTACATGCAAGTTAGTGCAAATATCTAATCACCCAATCATATGGCAGAAACTCAATTTATTTAGCATGTAGACATGGTCAAGGCATTTTGCTGAAGTTCAAACCAACATCAGAATGTGAAAGAAAGGTGATTTAAGTGACAATAAATATGGCATGGTTATTGTGCCAGACAGGCTGGTCTGAGTATTTCCTAAACTGCTGATCTACTGGTATTCACATACAGTAGAATGGTCTGAAAAACAGAATATATCCAGTGACTAGCAGTTCTCCAGGCAAAATGCTTTGTTGTTGCCAGAGGTCAGAGAAGAATGGCAAGACTGGTTTGAACTAATAGAAGGCCACAATAGCTCAAATAACATCTTGTTACATCTGAGGTATGCCATAGAGCATTTCTGAACACACAGCACGTTGAACGTTGAAACAGATGGGCTATAGCAGCAGAAGACCAGCAGGTACAACTCCTGTCAGCAGAACAGGACAACAAGAAATTGACGCAACAATTCACATGGGCTCACCAGAACTGGACAATAGAAGATTGGAAAAACATTATCTTGTCTGATGAGCCTCAATTTCTGCTATGACATTCAGATTTTGGCTTAAACATCATGAACCCATTCTGCCTCATTCAGGCTGCTGCTAGTATAATGTGTAATAATGTGGAGGATATTTTCTTTAGGACCCTTAGTACCAACTGATCATTACTAAATGCTTCAGCCTATCTGAGTATTGTTTCTACTCATGTCTATCTTTTTATGACCACAGGATAAACAGAAAATCATCTCAAACTGTATTAGGGTCCAGCTTATTACTAGCAAGGTGTACCTATTGAAGTGGCCAGTGAGTGTATATTAAACCACACACCCATACAATAATACAACCAAACAGTTTACAGGAATGTCGTCCTCAATTTTCTCCCCTTGTGTTATAAATAATAACCATTCCATGTTGTTTTTTTTAATAGAAATAATTTTCTCTGCTATCCTCAAGCCACACCACAGCCTCTTTAATCCACATCTGCTTTTTCTTCATACCGATTTCTTTAGTGCACCATGAAGCAGAGAGAAATAGAGTTTGTGTGGGAGGGGGTGCTATGCTCATAAAGCAATACAAAAAAAAAAAATCGACATTACTTGGTATGCATGGAACGGGTCGAGCTATCGTGTTATAAATTGGCATGTGGCAGCCAGCCAGGACTAAAGTGCATTAGTCAAACGGCTTGCATGTGTAATAAAATACAGAAGGGAGAAAAGGGGAAAAAAAGGAGGGAAGGCAAGTCTTGGGGAGAAATCAGCTCTTAGTAGATTGAGATCATAAGATGGCTACCTGCTGTACAATATATTTGAAAGGTAAACTTTGGCTAAATCCAGTCAGAGAGATCCTATCACAGCACCAACTTAGCAAGGCTAAATTAGATGACATTCATTTTGACAAATAATTTTTTCCATACATGTCCATACGGAAAGAGGAGAGAGGTCAAACAAACTAAATTTGGTGTAAAGTGAGATACACTGAGCTACAAGGAGCAGTAATAGAAGAGTTCAAACTTTTTGATAAAGATAAAAGAGTCCACAGAGGGGAAAGTGTGTCTGCAATGGGAGATTGCGAGGGCACGTATTTGGCTTCTGTTTAGTTGGGCAGCAGTGAGCTAATGCAGGAGTGAGATAAGCTCATAAAATAATGAGACATTTAAAAGCTACTTTAATCACACCCACTGAGGCAAGACAGTGCCCTCCAGAATTATTGGCACCCTTCAAAAATGACCAGGAATAAATGTATAAAATAAACATAAAAAACCCAAAACATTTTCACTAGAACTACTTTGGACCTACTGCCTAATTCTAATGTCTAGACACAGGGCCAGAGCATCTCCAAAATAAGAGGTATAGTGGGGTGTTGATAGGATGCCATGCTTTATATAAGGTAGAACAACTGATGAACTGACAAGATGACGCTTTGTGAAGAGAAAAGGATAGCCCTTTTGCCCAATACCTGGTTATCTCCCTGATTTCACTTTAATTTCTTACTTTCTCCTTAATGTCCCCCCCATTCCATGTTATTTACAGTAGAGGTTGTGGTTGCTCCTTGTCGCACTCCTCCATTAGTATAGAAAGCACAGTGAGGAAAAAGGCATTTGCTAAGGAGGTGATGCCATGGCCATCAACATCAGCTCTGCATCTGCAAGACACAGAGAAGTCTCCGGGGATTTCCTGGGATTCCCCTTGAGGATTGCCCCTTGGAGCAGTGCAATGAAATCCTGGGGCACACTCTTAGCCAGTTGAGTAAATGATGGTTACAAATCATTCTAATATTAAGCTTTACCACATGTATTTTTCAGTCCTAGATACATGATTAATTGATATATTGAATTATGCCAGACACTAGGGAAAAGACAACAAACTTT
The DNA here is from genome assembly GCA_028565275.1 of Leiocassis micropogon. NCBI lineage: Eukaryota > Metazoa > Chordata > Actinopteri > Siluriformes > Bagridae > Leiocassis > Leiocassis micropogon. Next base: position 9,561,195 of record JAOVVA010000044.1, read on the forward strand.
TGGGACTAGAGAGCTGCAGGAACTGCTTTTCCATGCTGCTCATTATAATGCCATGGCTGTGAATTTGGGGCAAGATAAAACGCTGAACATTTTTCCAGCTTCTGTTGGCCAAGCAATCATGGTGCTGTTTGCAGGTGTGCAGTATGTTGTAAATGTCAGCTGGTGAATAAAATATAAAGTATAACTCTGTGCAGATTCAAGTGGGAGACACTGTGCAAATCTGTATTATTTGCTAGTTGGTCATCACACTCTTTTGGCATGAGGCCTGTGACCCATCTGAAGCAATGACCTTGGTCATTTCATTTATTTACAGGATTGGCCTCCCCTAGTGGCAGTGGTGAATAAGGAGTTGTTAATTTTTAGGGGGTGCATAATGGGTGTTAGCTTCAACCTGTTATTGTAACCTGTTTACTGAAGCAGGTAAAGGATTGGTTCATCATTGGGAAAGACATGTAGTTTTTGTAAATTCAGTCCACATGCAGAAGAACTCGTTTTTGAAATAATCCTATATGCTCTGATAGTAATTTCACATGACCTCCCTTTTTTTTTTTTTAGGTTTTCTGTCATTTTGGGGGGCTTTGTAGGCTCTTCTATTACTAGATTCAAAACCGGTGTCTCCCACTTTCACTTATGGTCGTACATGGCTTTTGGTTAGGAAAAATTGATAGATCTTTTGTGTATTTACTGTATCAAAAAAACAAGACAATCACCATGGATTTGTCCATGGATGAAGAGTGGTTTTGAAGTTCAACTGTGGGAGTGCTGGTCATCATCTTGACAGGAGATGACTCCATCAAAACCCAGAAATTAATCCGTAAATGGTAAATTTTTTCTTGTGGTTTTCAATGTTTAAAATAATTTCCTAACAATATGTTATGCTTATTATTTGTGGATAACGTCTACAGTAAGGATTATTCACAATTAAGTTTAGTGGAGAAGCAGGTCTAAGTTAGTCTAATACCCCTATCTCACCTATGTGGTTTTACGCGGTGGCTGTAAGTACGGTTCATCATAATTCACGAGTTTTGGTGCTGTGGTTACGTTTCCATCTTTCCGCACGAAAAATTAAACGTTTAATTTTTTTGGCGGTCCTCGCAGAAGCTTGCAGACCTTGCAGAACTTCGCGGATTGCCAGCGGAACGTTGCAGCGGCAATTGCAATGGCTCACGGTGCCTAATACCCCTATCTCACCTATGCGGTTTGACTCCCGGTGAGATGCGGTGTTAGGCACCGTGAGCCGCTGCTATTGCCTGCCGACGTTCCACAAGGTCGATTAATGTTAACACCTGTAAGAGAACCCACCTAAAAAATAATTGTAAAACTTTGGCTGCTTAAAACTGCACAAAGGACCCAGTGGCGGCTGGTGCAAAAAATTTGGGGGAGGGTTCAGGGTGCATAGTATTAGAGCTCAGCTTCAAATCACATGCTTTTCAAAAATTCACGTGCCTACATAGACACTCACAAACACAAATGAACGTACAGTAATACAGTTTAGATTATTTTTTATTGTAAATAAATTATCTTAAGGAATACAGCGGAATATTATGACTAAATGACTTTATTTCATTATTAAAATAAATAATTACTATGTTAAATAATGCTGATCTACTGTTAAAGTAGCATTCTTCTCTGCCTAACTTAAAGGGGGCGGCGCCCCAGCGCCACTTATTGGCCGGGTTGCCACTGCAAGGACCACTAACCATCAACCATGTTGGATAGTGGCAACATAGCTAATAAAGGACCATTCACCAAAAAGTCCTGTTGTAATGTGCTTCATTTTTACTACATAATCCTCCTGTTGTTAAATATCTCAGAGATTTAAAAAATCTAAGTAGACATTTTTTTGTAAAGAGATTAAAGGAAGTACATTTCAGAACTAAAATATTTTATGATGACAATAACCATTATGATGGATCAATAACTAGGTTAACAACTATTAGCACCAATTGGATAATAATCTACATTTTTGTATGTATCAGGAAACATTTCAGGCAGGATATTGCTGGAGTTAAAAGCAATATAGACAGCAAACAATCCAATACAGTATTTTGGAGCATGTTAACAAGACAGACAGCAAGTCAGGTAATGTGCAAACAGGAGATCAAAGAGAAAACAAAGAAAATAAAAGTCCAAAAACATAAAGAATCAAACTACCAGAACAACAGTAATGAGCAAACATTAAGAATTAAACTCTTGGTGCAGAGTTAATACATGTACAAATGTGAAATTTGAAAATCTATGATTATATATTTTGTGGAGAAAGTAATAGCTCCACTGGGGATTGTCCACTGTAAGGTTTGATGCAGAAGCAGAGAGATGTCCTGCTAAAGGACATCCACAGCAGGCTAACCTAGATCTGCTTCTCCACTAAACTTAATTGTGAATAATCCTTACAGTAAAACAGGCTGTAACTGGGGTAGTAATTTGACAGTATGAACATTTTTGACCATGTGTATATAAATCTGACCTTTTGTGGATTTCCAAATGGAAAATAAAGTTGGCATCACATTTTCTTCCATCAAAAATGTATGTTATACAATCATATTGCCACAGAAAAATTCCAATTAAAAAATTCACTTCGAGCCCAAAATTGCCATGTTAGGTTTAAAATTTGATGATTGCACTGCTAGATCTATCTGCAGTGCGTTGACCTGCTTGCTGATCAATTGTCATTTGGGAGAGACACAAATACACAAGCTTATAAGGGAGTGTTGGTATTTTCTCTGGTTTATTAACAGAATAATGAGGTGTATAAGTCCTAAGCCATTTCATGAATGAATGCAAAGCAAATAAATCTAATGTACATCCAAAAGCATCTGCCATTCGCATGTTCTATAGAAATCTGGGGGAAAAAGATGGGGAGAGTTTATACGTGCATTATATATGCACATACACTACCGCTCAAAAGTTTGGTATCACTTGCAATGGAATTAGATAATTATGTAACAACAACAACAGACAGTTGTTATTTTAAGACACGGAGGTCAGCCTTTCTGAAATAGTTTTTGCTAGAACAGTATTGACAAGTGCATTTGCAAAACCCATCAAGCACCAAGATGAAACTGGCTCTTACCTTTAATTTTTAGTTACCAGACACAAAAATCACCAATTAACAGCATCTTGGATTAGAGCGATTATATAGGCTTTACAGATTATAAGTAGAAGACTTATCTCAACATTAACTGCTCAAAAAATATTATTGCATATTTTGGATGCCTTCAGCACTGCTTTACAATAAAGAAAGAAATAAAGTTAGAAAGAGTTAGAAAGTGATCCTAAACTTTTGAGTGGTAGTGTGTGTGTGTGTGTGTGTGTGTGTGTGTGTGTGTGTGTGTGTGTGTATACTGCTCAAAATTACATATTAATATGATGTATAATTATATACAGTAATATTGTATATTATATGTAATATTTGATTATTATATATTGTCTATTTAATCTGTATATTTGCTTGTCTGTCTAGTACACTGGTAAAAGAAAAGTGTGTATGGCCTCCTTCAAACAAAATCACACCATTTTTGTTACAGACTCAGCATGAGGAAAGAGATTTTCTTTCCAATGTTTCTTAATGTTTGTAGATGAGCAGGAGCTGATGCACTCTTGGTTTGATATCCAATAGTGATTGAGTAGACACAATGTAATCTGCCAAAGATATACAGTCGGTGTCAAATAAAAGCCACCAAAATAGTAATATTAATAGAGATAGGGCTCATTCTTTTCTTGAATTTTGTGGCCAAGCAGTTTTCTACCCACATTGGTGGAAAATATTAACCATTAATATGTACATATATATGATTATTGGTTGTAGAATGCCTTATGTATTGGTTGGAGATGCAGTACCACATCATGTACAGAATAAACAATATGTCATGTCTGTTTGTGAAATACTGAAAGTTGATTTAAAATAAGATTACATTTTTATTGCTAATGCTGAATGTTTTAAGTGGTCTAGATGTTTTCTTAAACACTGTCAAACAAGAGTTTTAACTTAATTAATTAACTAAACAAGGGCAGTGAACTTTAAAAAAAAAATGTACCACTTTAGACTAACTAACTAACTAACTAACTAACTACCTAACTAAAAATGGGGAGCAGATCCTACTCCTGATGTCAACACTTGCTGGAAAACTGAAAATGTGCTTTATAACCATATTATTTAATGAAGACATTGACAGTGGTAATTATTACAAAAGGTTTAACTGTGTTGGACATTTTTTCTGCCATGGTTTATTTATAATAATAATAATAATAATAATAATAATAATAATAATAATAATAATAATTATTATTATTATTATTATTATT
>JAOVVA010000044.1:9569722-9580745 GCA_028565275.1 Leiocassis micropogon
AATAATAATAATAATAATAATAATAATAATAATAATAATAATAATAATAATTATTATTATTATTATTATTATTATTTGTTCCTCATTATTATTATTATTATTATTATTATTATTATTATTATTTAAAGTGTATTTTTAGTTCCTGCTTTATTATGGTCAGGGTTTTAATAGATCCAAAGGTATAATTAAGGTATCAAGTCCATCTAGTATGTTGTCTGGGAAATGGGAGGAAATGGGAGAACAAGGATGGTTCCACAAAATAACTGGATTATGAGGGTAACCATTCTGGCACTGTAAAATGAAACAAAGTAACCAATTTTGCAATAGCAAACTTTGTCTCTGGATTTGGACATTACGGGAATTTTTGACCAAATATTTGTGAAAAACATTTCATATCACACTATATTAGTTTTGTGCACTTCTTTAATCTGGACAAGATTCTCCCCCAAGGGAAACAGCAAACTGCATTCTAGCATACACCAATTAGCCATAACATTAAAATGCAAAGCATTACACCCAATAATGTGTACTGTACAGTAGGTTTCTACACGAACTCTGGGGTCCGGCACCAGGATGTTGGCAGCAGATGCTTTGGGTGCTGTGGGTTGCCGGGTGGAGCCTCTATGGATCAGACACATTTGTCTGGTGCATTCCATAGGTGCTTGGGATGTGGGTAATTTGGAGATAGGGACAGCAACCTTGGACTTTTTGCCTGCTGGGCCTGTGGGCTGTAGTGCACTGAGTGTTCTGGTTCCTTTCTATTATGGCCAGCCTTGACTTTTTTGGCAGTTCATGTTAAATTGTCTTTTCTGTGGTGTTGAACTGGAACAGCTGGCTTTTTGTCTCTGCAGGCATGGGCAAGGTTTGTTGATTGACAACAAAAATTTGTGCAGTTAAGTATGGATATAGGAGGACATAAAGAACAGATTATTCTCTTCTTTTTGCCTGTCTTTGTGAACTAATTAAGAAACCTACTGTGCTTCTAATAATAATTTCTTGCAAAACAGCAAGACGTAAGTAACTTCCTTAAAAGGATGATGAACAAATATTAAAATATGATTAATTTGTCTCTATGTGAAATTAAGTGGCTTTATGAGTTTATGAATTACATGAGCCTGTAGGCATAGTCATTTTATTTACAACAAATCAACTTTAAATATGTGCTAGTTGCATTTATGTTAAACAGGATGTTACCTTATTAGATTTTGCAAATAACAATAAATAGAATTGTCCATATTATGTTACTAAACAGTCACCAATAATGATTATTTAAACTATTCTATTGTGTTGTTAATGTTGAATGATGGTGATCAATGTATTATATTTGATCATGTAATGGACTGTAGGACTGTATTTTGTTTAACATATTTAATATTGCAACAGAATAAAAACATGAATGATTGATTTGCAGCCTAAACAATTTTCCATATATACTTTATGTATACTGTGTATGTTTTTTTGAGTAAACTACTGTTTACTTAAGACCAGGGGTTACAGTTTACCTGAGACCTAGTGGGATTTGGCAGATGGGGGGGAACAATAAAACCCAGTGTAACTGTGCAGTTGTGTCTTGCTATAGTCACCTGACTAGCTCATTAGATAATTGCATGAATTATCAAATGTACAGGTGTTGCTATTAAAGTGACCAGTGTATATATGCAATCATTTTTCTAAGTTTTCACATAGCTTTCAAAGACACTAATATTTTCAGCCCTGTTTTAACATACAACTTATCATAGTATCTCCAAATGCACCTTCCTATTATTTCATCCTATTGTCAGTGATCAACCTAAAAAAAACATAAATAATTACCACAAAGTAAGATCTTATTTAAAAGAACAAAATGTGTTCTAACAGTCAAAGTTGCTTATCTACAGGTAACAGTTAAAAGTATTTTTTGAAGCTGTACAATCATGTCTCTAAAATTAAATCTCTAACCACTGTATTTTTCAAAGTAAAATGAATGAATGAATGAATGAATGAATGAATGCATACAATATGTGAATATATTTTCACTACATTTAAATTGTTCCACTTCATGTAGACTTTCCAGGTGTGATGCAGTGCTGTCTCAAGCCTGGGCAACCCATTTCTCGATTTTATAGGTACAGTAGCATCAGCAAATCTGGAATCACTCATGCTAGTGCCTTGAGAACCACTTATCTTCACCTAGGTCAGTACGGTTACAATAGATATACACCATGCATTTGTGCGACTGTCTCTTGGGACTGGAGTTTGCAAACCACTGTGTAACACCACAGTGTGGTTATTTTCATTCACATTAAATTTGCTTGTTTTTTTTTAGCAGAATGCAAACTTCACCAATAGACTGTGTGAAGATGTAAAAATTGAGATTGGAAAAAAATAATACTATAAATATTTCTGTGTGGAATGTTAAAGCTATGGCACTAGATTGATTCCTGCAGCAAAATGCCTTTGAACAACAACAAGAGTAGCACTGTGGGTAATGTGTACCATACAAAATCAAATAAAAGTCTTCTTGAATGTTTTTACATTGCAATATAATCCTAGAAGGCACTGAGTTAAAATATGCCATGTTCTTGGCACATAATGTGTCCTTGGCACAAAAAGTTTTTAATTCATAAGCACACATAAGCACATGTTCCTGCCTTCACATACACACATGAACCAGCTAAATGATGGGATGAGTTTTACTACACACAACATTAAGTTGGACCTCTGCTGCCAGCCCTATAAATGGAGGCTATATGACTGCGCAGTCATGCTCTGGCCTAATTATCAGTCCCAGAAGCCCTTCATAAAACAGTGTGAGTGAGATAGCTTTCTCCAAATGTTATTTACTCTTTAGCTTCTACATGCAGGAAAGCCAAACAAAGCTGTGAACTGCCTCTGATCTGAACATGTAAAGACCTCGTTTCCTTAATTATTTATTTTCTATTGCTTGTTTAATTTTTGATTTGCTCATATTTACAGTTTAGGTGTGGGTTTAATACAGACATTAAATATAAAGCATGCATACCATTTACTTCCAATTTTAATACATTTTTGTTTAAATGTATTTTCTATCATGAAAGAGTATACATTAAAATCGCAGTGCCACAGATGTTAATTAAAAACTAAAAAAGAAAAAGAAAGAAAGAAAGAACGATTGAACGAATGAAACAAATCACTCATTTGGTACTGAACATTGATGTAAAGCTTATTTTGTTTGTGGTTACGAGCACACCCAGTGCCCATTCCCAACTGCCAACACCTCGGGCCACATCAAGTTTTTTTTTTTGTTTTTTTTTTTAATTAAGGATTTAAGCTTAGATTTGCCTAATGTTCGTATAGGCCTATCTTTACAAAATAAATAATATGGCTTAATATTACTTGGGATGTAGCATGCGGATGTCCTTTAACAACCTTCTGAACGCAAGTGTCATATTGCTTTTACACAACAGTTGTACTACCAACAAAATGTGTTTGAAGACACCAGATTGTTTTTAAGTTTGTGTATTCTGATTTTGTTTATTCAAATAACACTTTATTCATTCCCTAGCAAAATTGAATGAGAGGATGTTTGCTTATTAACTTATAGACAAGTAAAGGTAATGTGTCACGTTAAGTCATACAATCCCCATAATCCATTTGCTGATTTGAAAACTGTAAACTATAAAGTTTTAAACTTGTAGTAGTTCATCTAGCTTGCATTGAATAAAGGGAATGTTGACGTCCTATAATTTAACGGTTGAAGTTTATCCAATGCACAGTGAGACTGAGTGGTAATGTGCCAGGATACCTCTTGCCCTGCCTCGTCCAATCAGAAATTAATAAATAATTAAACTGGACAAAATTGCTGTATTAAAAATTATTAATAGCTAATAAAATTGTGAAGGGCATTGGTGGCTCAGTGGTAGGTGTTTCGCCTTCCATGCGGAAGGCCTGGGTTCGATTCCCAGCCAGTGCCCACACCCCAGCCACTGGATGCAGTGCCGGTCCCCAGCCCGGATAAAATGGGAGGGTTGCGTCAGGAAGGGCATCCGGCGTAAAACCTGTGCCAAGTTGTAGTGCGGACTGGGTATTCCGCTGTGGCAACCCCTTGCCGGGAGCAGCCGAAAGACCAACAATAGCTAATAAAATTGTCCCACTTAAAAATGTACTAATAATTTATGGAATGGAATTTTCAGAGGCTGCCCTCTTTGTGAAAATAGTGTTACATGAAACATTCTAATTGAAGAAAAGTGAGTCACACAAATGGTTTTGGATTTTCAGATCTTACTGGTGGTAAAGGCCTTATGAGGAAAAAGGTTCACTATGTTCACTCTGTTTCATTCTGTCAAATTTAACTGTCAGGTAAACACGTTTCCAATGTAAACTTTCAGAACACACTGCATCCAACAAACACAATGGGCTACAACTCCCAGCACAACATTTAGCCAGCATGCTCATAGTCACCCAAATACTGATCATGCACAACTATTTCCAATCACAACCAAAGCCTAAACATACAGATACCTTTTCATAAAGTAATGCTCAGTGTGTCAAAACCAAAGCTTTCATTCTGTTCTTCATATTGCTTCATATTCTTTGTCTTTTTCACAAATTGTTCTCTGTTTTTTTTTTTTTTTTTTACTGAAATTTGTAATTGCCTGAGCTGTCACTACTGGAAAGCTTATAAAAACCTATTGTACAAGGGTTAGAGAGCAAATCTCCTAAATTGGCCAAATCAAACTTTGTAAATTATACCCCTAAATAGTAGATACTACACTGCATACACTTTTCCTAGCTTTTGTAGTGACCGGTATCAAAAGAATGTCAGAAACAGGTGACAATTCATAGTAGGTCTTGACAATTCATAGCAAATTGTCAAACTGTCAGCTGAATGATTGAGTGATGTTAAACAGTGACAGGACAACTGCAGATATAGACATTAAAATTGAATGCCTGAACTGAACTATTAGTATTAGTATAAATCAGTAAGTGAAATCTATTACACCTTTGCAAATGTGTACTACCACGGAGAAACAGCTGTTTTATTCACAATTTTATTCACTTAAAACTGACATTGTTTCTATTTTAAAATATTTTTTGTTTAAAAGATCATTTATATTATTCTCAAATCAACATAAACAACAATATAATAATAACTAAATTGACATTAAATATATAAATGTATAAAAGCTAAACTTTGCTCTTTAACCTCATGGACTAACACACCTATTCATTGTGTGTTTACTGCATTGCATTAATCAACCAAACTAATTTATTCACAGCCTCTCTCAGGACTAAGTTGCTTCAGTGGAACAAAATATTTCCTCTTTTATAATGTACATGCCACTGTAAAAGCCAAGAGCACTTGCATTTCCGGAAAGTACCATTTTCTCCCCCCCGCCCCAGCTCTCTCCTTTTCCATTCCATTAGCCTCTGTATGAACGATTCTGCATCATTAAATGAAGACGAGGCAAAATGTATTGGATTTACTCAGGGATAATGTCCTTTTCTCCCACTGAGATTCCCCCACAGCACCGCCAGACACTGGATGCATTTATTTTCACCCCTAATTGATCAGATCATTCTCAAAGGACTGCACAACACTATACCTCAGAAAGCTGGGTGTGATGAATCACAGGGTTTGTCCATTCATAAGCAGAAGTTGCTCTGGGCTTAGATTCCAAGCATATTTCATAAATGCTGGTTGATTAGGGAGCACACTATCAATGTCAGAGTGACTCAAATTGCTATTGTGTTTGTGTGATGCTAGAAAATGAAGGGTCATATGGTCAAATACATGATTTCAGATTTTAAATTTGAGAACTGAGAGAGCTGGGCCCAAGTTCAAGGCATTGTTTTGTGTGTCTATATTGATGACACTCAATAAAACTCACTGTTCTTCTTGTTATACATAAATAATGTAACACATGAGGATGTGCTGTGTACCGAATATCAGCATGGCTATGATGCAATTGAAGGCATGGGGTGCAGCCCAAGTACTGAAGATTTCATAGCCACACTGATATTCAATACAATAGCACAGTTCTGCAAATTCCATTTATTATCATGCATGCCTGTATCTTTTCTTTACTCATTTCCAAAGAAAAGACTAATGCTGGAAAATTTCTTGTGTAACTTATGCCTTTAAGGGTTTATGACAGTGCAGTAGATCCAACTGCTATACTATAAAATTCCATTGGTGGATTGTTTTATATACACTGAGCAGCCACAACATTACCACATAACTTTAACACATTAATATTGATTATCAATTATATACCAGTAAACTACAGACAGGATCATGGGCACAGGAGGCTCACCCATGACCGTGGGAAGCAAATGCCAGACATCCAGTACAATCCCACAGTAAGCCACTCACTATTACTCACTCATCGTCTATACCACTTTATCCTGTATACAGGGAGCCTATCCTAAAGATTGGCTTACTGTATCAATACGCCAATGAAGAATTGTGTATCCATCTTCATACACTGCATGTCCTTTCATCCTTGTCGCAGACACAAACATTTTTTCCCAAACAGCGCTGTCCATTTATCACAGGCAAACTAATGCTTAAAAAGCAAACTGAAGCTCATAAAAGCCTTAAAACTACACACAAATTCGTGTTGCTTATCTTATTAAAGCACGGACTAAAAATTTTAATGAATTAAAAAGTCACACTGACAATTCAAATCTGGCTGCAAAAGGCACAAACACTAAACATCAAAACATTAAACTGTAAAGAGTAGACAAAAAATGTATGCGTTGGGAAAGTAACTATAATGCATCTTCTAGACCTAGAAACTTATATTACACATGAAGCAGGCTGAAAACAATTTTACTGCTCATTCTGTAAAATAAAAGATGTACAGCACATTAATTGTTATACTGAAGTACAGCAAGTACTGCTAAAAAAATACCTGTAAATCAAGATTAATAGGTAAAAAGTGCATGGCTCTTACTACAAAAAAACATATTCTAAAATTGTGTGCTATATGGTAAAAAGTACAAATGTATAACAGGAAAATGAATTTTAGTTAACATGAAGTGCACTTTCTTAAACAATTGTTTACTGATGGAGACTTGGGTATGAGACTGTTCGTGGCAAAAAGCCATCAAAAGCAAAACTGTTTTCATCTAATGAATCCAACGTCATCTTTATGGTTTCTACGTGGAACCATTCTCAGTAATCAAATGTATCTACAAGCAAACCATGTGGGGATATCCTCAGCAGCACTGAGTGGTAATGAGAACTTTAAACATGTGATAAAAACTCCAACCAGAAGTTCATATTTTTGCATTCAGTTCACAAATATAATTTAACTTTTACAATTTTATGCACATTGTTTAAAAGTGTACATTGTTTTGCAAAATAAAAATCTCATATGCTTTGGATTGAGAGCTACTTAAGTTGGATTTTGTTGTGAATTTACACAAAAAAGCCAGTGATGTTGAAACGTAAAGGAACATTAAAATTTATAAAAAGTTTTGATTGCATAAATATTCTCCCTTCTTGCTGTGAACCAATGAAGTCACAGAATTGCATGGATTTGAAATTGAAATGGACTTCATCTGTGTACAATTGACATGTCATGATCTCAGTATAAATATACATTCCTGATATTCTGCAAGGGACCAGAGAGAACATAGACAAGCAAACAGCTATTTAGAATAAGGAGTTATCAAAACCAGTCCAGGACAGAGATCAAGAATGTACCAATTACTATTTTGTATGGGGAAAACTTTAACATACTGCAGAGCACCATTAAATCCACTATTAAAAAATGGAAGGAATATGGAACATCCATGACTCTGCCATCTGCCAAAAGTTAGTGACATGGTAAATAAAGACATTCACTGTGGTGGAGCCAACATACCATGATCTGTGCCATAACAAATTATTTTCATCAGTACTAGCAAAATAGCTACTGTGTGACATTTTGAATCTGTTGTCTAAACCCTTAATCATATGACAGGTTGCATGCCAAGAACAGTGTGCTACTCCCAAAAAATAGAAATAAAATTTTCAACAATGTTTGATGCAGCTGAATATGCAAATACTAATGTGTGTTTCTCTCTATGCAGAATGGCACAGTAAAGAGCGCTCAAAAACAGTCACAAGTGTGGATATTTTTGACAGGTCAGTAGGTGATTAAGTTCATGTGTGAGTAAGTATGAAAGTGTGTCTGTCTGTAGGATATGTGAATGAACTAAATGGTATGTAATTGTCACTGTTTTATCCGCAGAGTTCTGAACTGTCCTGCCCTGGCCAAAATAACACACATACACACAAATAGAGTTGCTGGAGGTGTAAATCTCTAAACCCTAATGACTCTGTTCTATTTTCCTGTGTTTTATGAACAAAGGTGAGTGGGGGTCTTCATGTATGACAGTCTCTAAACAAAATGTGTACTAAATTGTACTACTACAATCAAGAGTACATTTATCTTATATGAGTATGAACCAATCTGACTGATGTTTTTGATGTACACTATAAAAATAGAAATAAATACACCATCAATGTTTCTATGGAATTTTATCTGATTACATGGTTACAATACAATTTATGTTAAAGCTAAAGCAGCATATTTGTCTTTCCTTCACTATGATTAATCCTTGCTAGTCTTGGGGCATTTTCTCATTATCCATCTTAGCAAGGCCTACAGTCCTTTGTTACGTGTTGATGGGCTATAGTTCACTGTCCAACCCACATATTTAATGTAATACTAATTACACTTCTTCTGTCTGTTACTCACCTGCCCTTCACTCTTCTCGCTCTCCAACTCTTTCTTAGGCACTCTTTTTCTCACTCACTCTTGCTTGGTGTCTCATGCTCACTTTGCCTTCTTCCGCAGCCTTCTCTGAGTACTCCTCCAAGTCCCTCTTGAGAAAATGAAGGGGCAGACTGTACATGCATGATGTTTAAAGCTGGATAATATCACACTTGTTCAGTGTAATTGGACCGGAAACACACTGTAATTTGCGACTGGAGAGCAAGCCCTGCCGCCTCCTACTGCCGTAAAATTTGCATTCGAACACCCATCCTCGCTTAATCAGTTCTCATAAAGAGAATGCTTTTGCTTCATTAACAGCACATTTGCATTTTACCCTCTACCATAAAACTATTCAAGCTCAAATAAAATATTCGGCTTCAGCTATGAGAAGAACTCAGCTCAAGTAATTCCAGAGCACTAATTTCTGTTTAAGTGAAGTGACTTCATGCCCTTTCATGAACAAACCTAGTGAGTGTATTCCCAGTGTAGTCTACCGCTTCTTGGGCACCATTATAAAGTAATATTTATTTATTTACTATCTATTAAAATCCATTATAAAATTTTTTTTTAATCTGTACATAGCAGATACATACTCAATATTTTGACACACTGAAAGTGTAAAATAACAAGAATGTAAAAAGTCTTAAACTTCAAACCTAGAAAATGTCTTGTTCAGAACAACCTACAGTCATGTTAAAAAGTTAGTACCCCCTCTTTTAATTCTGTGATTTATTTTTTCATTATCTGATTATAATGGGGCTTAGCAAAAAGCCTCTTCTGTCTAAAAGGAACATGTTTGGGAACCAAACTGCATTTTTGCAAAAAAAACTCATACCCACTGTCAAGCATGTACGTATGGGTGATAATTTGGGCTGTTATTTGAGCAGCCACAGGACCTGGGCACCTTGCCATCAATATGTCAACCGTAAACTTTTGTGTGTACCAGAGTATTCTAGAGATAAATGTGAGGTCATCTGTCAGACTAAAGTTTGGTGGAAAAAATGGCCTAGTCAAAGACCTGCCCATAAAAAGGCTGTGCAAATGTAAATTCCCCAAAACACCTCAATGAACAATGTTGTAAAGAAGAATGGGCCAAAATTCCTCCACAATGTTGTGAAGTCCCCGACTTAAGAACAAGATTTGTTTTGGGATTACGTTTGTAAGTCAGATTTGTACTTAAGTCTGACAAAGTGAGTCTTATACACCTTTGACATGAATATAAGATGTAAAACATACCAAGCCACAACGCTACATTCTGTGTGGTGCATCTGTCCCCTTTCCCCACACTGCCATCATGTGGCCAAAAACCATAACCGCATTTAAGCATTTTTAAACATGCATTAGCTGACCTCATTTTAATTCAACCGGAGAGGGAGGGAAAACGCTCAAAAAAGACCCTTCTGTCTAAAAAGAACGTGGAAGCCTGACTGAAGTCACAAAAAGCACAAGGCTTGTGGAACATTTCTGAGAACCACACAGCATTTTTGCTGTGGGAGCTGTGGGAGCTGTGGGAGGCTGTCAAGCATGGTGGTGTATGGGTGATGATTTGGCTTTTGACAAGCTTGAACAGACACCAGTTTGTCTCACAGCTGTTTTTCACTGTATTAGACTGTGGACTGTATTATTAAAGATTTTAAGAAATTAAGGTTATTCACCATCGGGACAGCTTTACAGGACAGTAATTTTCTATCATCGTGCTCTTGGACTGATTAATTGAAACCAGTGAGGCTGACTAATTTCTCCTGCACCCCACATGCACAAACATACAATATATCAGACTTTGGATATTTTATACATTCACTTACACAGTGAAAATATTGTATATAATTGTAAATATTGGTATCTGGTGCATTGCAGTGTCTATTTTTTGTATAAAGCACGCAAGCTACGTCCGTGACTTGTTCGCATCTATGAATGTTTGTAGATCTGCCTGTTCGTATTTGCAGAAATTCATAACTTACTGTACAGTAAATGATTACTTCAAGTTATTGATGCTAAAGGTGAATCTACCAGCTAGTGAATCATGAGGAGACTAAGTATTGCCCACATTTTTTTCTTTTTGTTAAATAATTACACTGTAAAGAAAAAAAAAAGTGTACAGTAAAACTGAGATCCACTATAATCATGATGTTTATGATGTTTTTACACAAAAACAGAGTTTAAAAGAGGATACTTCCTTTAGTCATGACTATGTGAGTTATTTACATTATTCCTTTTTCCTTCTGCTAACACTCCTCTCACTGTTCTAGGAGATTTCAACCTTCCATCTGATAAACTCCAATCCTCTCTCCTTC
>JAOVVA010000044.1:9580845-9591818 GCA_028565275.1 Leiocassis micropogon
TAGAATGTAGAAAATAAATCACTAAACAAAAACAAAGAAATTTGCAAGTGACCCCAAACTTTTGAACAGTAGTGTAGCTGTCACCCTCCGGTGGCAGGGTATTAATATCAAATGAGAAGGGGGCCTTAATATTAAGGCAACGGCCTTTTCTTCTTTGCTAGCTGTGTTGCGGCTCTTGGAGAGCAGGTTGAGCTAGCAGGAGTACAAGTTATGCACATGTGCAATTGTACAGGGCCATATTTTGCATTTTATAATGCACCACATATTCTTACTCAGAAGAGGCAGGCCAGTCTAGAACCTATACTCTATTCTTACTCAGAACATACTCTATGTTTAGCAGCCATGCTGGTGTAATCTAAGTAGTATGTGATTTGTTGTTGTCCTGCTGTAAAATACAGGATTATATATACAGTCTCTAAAATATATGGTGCATACATTGACCCAAAGGAAACATATTACAAAAAGAACATTAACGGTATCCTCACAGATATGCAATTTTCCCATGTCATGGGCATTGCCAAACCCCTATACTATTTCTGATGCTGTTTTTTGGACCAGCCTTGATGTTCTTTCCTCTCTCTGACCAAGAGTACACGATAGTTGCCGTTTCCAAAAAACAACTTGAAATGTTGAATTTTGTTGTACTACAAAATACTGATGAGACAGATCCCAGAGAAATCATATTTATGCTTCTTTGGAATTGAGGTTATACGTACCAAATGAGTAGAAGACATCCTGCTTATTAGCATGACCAAGGCTAATGTCAATTAATATTGTATGCAGAGGGGAAAAGGTTCTGGAAGAGTTCCATTTATTTCTGCGGTACAAGGATGATTGTAAGTTTGTTTTATTTTCACTTAATGCCATTGTGAATGTAAAAGTTTTATTTACTGGGTTCAAGTCATATTTTGCATGTGTACATAATTGGTGCAATGTGACGTGTGTGTTAGCAGTTCCTAATTGTTGTTTTCTTTATTTTAGAGGCTGCTACTGTTGTTTTTAGAGGGTTAAATTCTTTTGGGGAAATTTAGCCATAAGCCTAGAGGTTTCAAAATTAAACTGTATACACCCAATGGGTGTTTGATTTATTTTATTGATTTTTACTGGTTGTTTATTTTGTTTGTTTATTTGTTTATTGCTAAGAGCTCTTAAGGTTAATATATTTAATGCTGTATTTTCTTTGTAAGATGCAGTCAGGAATAAAAGATAATTTAATTTATTGTTAATTTATAGTGTTAATTTATGTTGTATGAACCACCCTGGTCCTTTGGGAATGTTACTTGACTTAAATTTTAGGTGTCTCCACTGCCTCAAACTAGATGTTGATGCCCTCAGTTAGCCCATGGTCAAGATTGGGCTACAGGCTTCACTTTGTCCTGTGACAGGATAAGCCTGTTGTTAAGACTTGAATGATCTCAGGAATAGGATTCTTTTAAGACAATTGGTGCAAAACAAAAGAAACAGTGAGATTGGTTTGACAATAATGATAAAGAACTGCTTAAACTTGAATAAACTGCCATGTGGGCATTTTGTGGTATGAGGCAGAGTGTCTAGATGATGAAGTTGTATGTCAGGACTGCAGGAAGGCTGTTTGAAGTTAGCTGAACTGAAAATCTGAAAATATTCTGATATCAGCTAACATATTTGTCCACAAGTGGAGATCTGCTCAAGACGCATAAAATCACATAAAATATATAAATAAATAAATGAATAAAAAAATAAATCACATAAAATATGCCATCTGAGCTGGAAACCAATCGTGCTCCCACCAGGAACGTTCTAGCTGACCACATGAAGAAGAACAAGTGCTGGCACCTATTTAACCATTGTTAAAAGTTAATGGACATCTGCTCCCCATGGTACTAGATACTGGATGTGCTGTCACTAGCCTGCCCATCTTTGATTCCATCCAGCGCTCCACCATGCAATCCTATGCCAGTTACCTCTGTACATAGTTATCGGCAAGAAGTTTCATGGTTATGTGCAGCTCACATTGTGGTCGAGGATCACAGAGGTAAAAACAACTTAAAAGGTGGTATTATCTCTAAACTACTTATGCCAATGCTTTTAAGGTTGTGACTGGCCTGACTTACTACCGGCAAACATAAGTTAGCCTCAGAAAAAGCGCCCTGGACACAGATCAAAGTGACAAATTGCGGTGTCTACACAACCGGCATGGCTGTTGCAGATACCTGATGAGGACACTGATGCAGAAGGCAAAGATGAGGCTAATGATCTCTAATAATTTTCAAACACGAGTTGCAAAGAGATGATCCCTGCATAAAACACTACTGGTAACATGTATATGAACCTGAGGTTCAAGTCGATGAGCCTCCACAGCCCTAGCCCACCCTTAAATTTCTGGTATAGAATAACTTATATTACTACACAGTACAATATACTGTAATCTCCTAGTGGTCCCACAAGGAAAAGTTGATACATTGATGCACTTAGCCCACTCCACACCTTTTGGGGGCCATTTAGAAATAAATAACACCACTGAGAAAATAAGGAATTGTTTTCACTGGCTGGGGCTCAATGCTGAAGTTTGCAACTTCTGCATCGCTGACCAGAGTGCCAATGGACAGCCAATAGACAACAAAGTCAGCTTTGCTGATTTCTTTGCCAATCATCAGCGTGCCACTTGAGTGGATAGGTATGAACATCCTTGGCCCACTTCCCAAATCGACAAAAGGCCATGAGTTTATCCTGGTCATCATTGATTGTGCGACGTGTTACCCCGAAGCAGCCACCTGCGAAAAGCCACATTTAAAAACATTGTCAGGGCGAGTATAACTCTTCAGTCACGTGGGACTGCCCAAAGTGAATTCGCCATTCATGTCAAAATTAACATGTTATGTATGTCGGCTGTTGCAGGTAAAGCAGATCCAAACCTCCATATACCACATACAACCTGATTGGTTTGTAGAATGCTTTAATCAGACACTAAAGCGCATGCTGCAGTAAGCGGTGGATGAAGGAGGCCGTACTTTGGAAAAACTAATATGGCACGTGCTGTTCGTGGTACAAGAGATGCCCCATGCATCAACTGGCTTCTTCCTGTATGACCAGCTGGCACAACCTCGTGCGTTCCAGGTCAGCAATCACATACTGCTGCTCCTTCCCAGCACCACCTGTAAATTCCTGAATTTTAAAATTGAACTACAGACTACAACAGCCAGGTATCATGATAATTTACTAAAACAATGGGTTTAAACCAGTTCTCGCCTCTCTTTCATCTGAGCTAATCCAGCAAGGAGAAGAACTGTGACCCACACAGAACTAAGAGCTGAGTGAGCTGGTGGAACAGTTCAACGATGTGTTCTCCATAAAACCGATGTTCACGCATCTTGTACGACATGTCATGCATGCAAGTCAAATGCATGCTCCAGCATGGCAACGTAAAGGAATCAACAAGCTCCGGGTCAAGCCCAATTGTGACGGTGCCCAAACCTGGCTAAATGCCATGTCCAGCTCTGACACATGTGGCTTCTGCACGTAGATGATCTTGTGGACCAACTGGGAAAAGCTCAGTTCATTGTCATGCATGATCTTACCAAAGGTTATTGGCAGGTAGCCCTAACGCCAAAAGATCAGGGCCATTGGCAGTAGCAGGTTCTCCCTTTCAGTCTGCATGGTTCTTCAGCTACTTTACATCGACTTATGCATATTGTCCTGAGGAAACCACAGTAAATATGCCATTGCGTACTTGTTCAATGTCATAATTCATTCAAGTAGGAGGAAGGATCATTTACATCACCTAAAATAAGTGCTCGGTGAGTTGTGGAAGACGGGATTAACGTCAAATCGCACAATCCCCATAAGTGTGACCTAGGGCTGACTGAGGCACGCGTTTTGGGCGCGGTCTACTAAAAACCCAGGAGAAGAAAGTGAAGGCAGTGTGCTCTACTGTACCTGCAGCTCTTGTGTATGTGTGGAAAGGGGGAAGAGCTCACTGATGCACATGGGCTGGAGTGCCAATTCAACTCACCATTCTCCTGTCACCAGCAGGATATAAAAAAGTCACGCCACATCCGACTTGTTAGTAGACCTTTGCGAAAACCAAGCTTACGTGCGTTCTCTCTGCCCGCAGACTCCGAAAACTCTGACATGAAGGCAGGAAAGAAGGAAGCTGCCTGCCTCACACTCTTGTGTGTACCCTGCTGTCTCTGCCTGCCACGCATCTCCAGTTCCATGCTGCTCACTTCACCTACTCAACTCGGTCCGCTGTGACCCAGAGGAATCTACCAGCAATAAGCTACCTGTGCCATTCACCTAGGCACCACTGAAACCACTATATTGCTTCAGAGCATAAAAGTTTGCATATGTTTAAAGCCGGTTGCTCAATGTTGTTTTAATAAAGACGTTCGTGATTTTGGAATATGGTTCTCATGATTTCTCTTCGCTTGTCAAACCTGCTGCACTTACCTTAAAATGTATTCTTTTTTTTTTCTCTCATTAGTCTACACACAAAAATTATTTATTTCTTTATTACAAAATATAGAAAAACATCTTTAACCAAGTACTGAGTGATCGGTGTGGATATTTATGTAAATAGGATATTTCCATCTTAATATATAAATTAACAAAACAATGCCAACTGTATACTAAAGTAGTCATTGAGTCAACACAGTTTCTAAAACCGTTAGGAACACCCACTACATTTTCAGGCCCAGTTAAGTCAAGCTAGGGTTATAGCTTGACTAGGCTATTGGGCTTCTCCACATGCAGTCTACAAGAATGGGAAGGGGGAATAGGGAATAGATTTATTTGCAAAAGTATGTCCTACGATAGATGACGATATGCCACTTTCAGCTTGGTAGTATTAAACGTTTCCCAGTTAACGTATTACATCACAGACCATACAAACAAATAACGCTACCAGTGAAAAGTTTCTCCTTTAGTGGTTTTCCCTTTATTTTTATTGTTTTCCACATTGTGCATTTATACTGAATACATACAAGCTATTAAAGTCTCAAGTCTCATTTATTTATATAGCCCTTTATGCTACAACGTAGACCAAAGGACTGAACATCCAAAAAATTATAAAATAGAATAAAATAAATAAAATACATAGCATACATAACATACAATGGCAAAGTCAAGAATTAAAAGCGACAGAGTACAAATACGTTTTAACACAAGATTTAAAAACCTCAACTGAGGATGCAGATCTAACATCAGGGGGAGCGCATTCCACAATCTAGGACCAACAACTGAAAAGGCTTGATCCCCTTTTGTTTTAAGGTGAGTTCTCGGTACCAATAACTGAAAACAATTGGAATGCTTTTGTGCTATACAAGAGTTCATACGCACCAAATCCTTAATATATTCCGGGGCCAACTCATGAAAAGCTTTGTAAACGTACAACACCACCTTGTACTGGATTCGATGATAAAGAACATGCATAGAATTATGTAGTAAACAAAAAAGTTTTAAACACCCCAGTTTAACAGTTAAACAACCCAGAATATTTTTTCATATTTTAAATTAACCAAAAAAGCTGAAGTATGAATAGCTTTTTCATCAAAGTATGTCATGCCATCCCCTGACACAGCACAAGCAGCAGTTCAAAAAGATAGAATTGGAGATATGCTTCTCCCATATTTTCGCAGTTTGCTTGCTTTGTACGCACCGAGGTTCGGATGGCAGTGTCCAAACGTTTTCAAGTGAACAGAACAACTGCACCAGAGTTTGTTTTAATTGAACTCAACATAACACGTGCGCACACCCTGAGAGGCAAAAATGGGCTTTAATAAACTCTGGACTTTGACTCACTGAATACTAAAGGAATAGCTAAGGTGGTGGTTTGAGCTGATTTGTCAATGAACTGTAAATGACAGTTGGCTGGTTTATCCAAATATTTGAAAATGTTGAGAGCGCATGATTAACAATTCTGCCTTCCAAAGGCCTACTTAAGACTACTTAAGGTTCTATACAGGCACAAAAGGAAAGGTAATCCACTTCATACTTTCTCAGTTATGAGAAAAATCATAAACTTTTTTTTATCATTTCTTAATTTATGTTTTTTTTTCTCCAGTCTGCTCCATATCAGAATGGTGGGTTCAATGAAGTGCTAGAATGAAATCCCTCTATTACTCTCTCGCAATGTCTTTTCTTGAATTTTCTCTGTTTTTTCCTCTTTCCCTCTGTCTCACCATAGCCCCCTGCCTGTGTTCCTCCACATGGTGGCCATATGTGCTGTTTCACAGTAGCATTTAGACATGTCCCATCTCAGGGCCTGTCACTCTTCCCTGGACCATGCATGTGTCAAAGACAGACAGATATATACACACATACAAGACACACAATCTACTCAGCCAAGGAGCAATTGGTGGCCAACCAACAGAACAGCCTGCAAGCAGCCGGCAAATTCTCTCCTACATGCATTTGGCATTCAGGTTCTTTCTAACTATCTGTACTTTCTCAAAGTTTTCCATGAGTAAGTTTAAGTTTTAATATTTCAATAACAGCTTTGTTATTAGTATGCACTTGAGACAAAGATTTGTTGTGTCATTTTACTCTTTTTCTATGTTGTATATACTGTATATATGGGTAGTGGCTCTATCTCTATCTTTTTTATCAAACATTGGATCCCGCGGGCACTTTCTTGTTTCTTCCAACTGTCCAGAAAACATACCAGTAGGTGTTCTGGATAATATAAATAGCTTCACGTATAGGTGACTGTGCAAACATGTGTGCATGGTGTCCTGCAGGATTCAGGCATACCATCAAGTTCTATTTACTAAATGCACTTGGATACACATGGATTAATATTGCTGAGATGAAAGAAATGGTCAATCATTTAGCATTTCTAATTGCATATGCTAATCACTTGTATGATGCTGACTCTCAAATGCATATAATCTGTATAATGGTAAAGAGCACACTTTGTGAGTGGTCATGTGCGTGCCACATAAACAGAACGCTTAAACAGAATCGTGCAGGTTATTGCAGTACATTAGACTACATGTTGGGTAAGCAATTAATTGAGAATGAAAGATAAAAGGCTATAGAATGTGACAGGTATGTTATACACTGTGAACTCCATTACCCCATAGATGTTCCAGGTAACAGCTCCTTATTTCCCACTGAAGGACGTCCTTAGTCTCTGGTCCCTCTGTAGCATCCTGCTGCAGTTGGGTGTTTATTGTCTACAGGAAGGGACAGCTTGGAGCTCAGCACGTGGCCAATAATGTCTCTCCTCTCCTCTCAGCAGCACTTATTTGGCAAGTCACACGCACACGTTCTGTTCTCCATAGAGCAGCTACCTGATCATGAGCTGCTGGTCACGGCTGAGCTGAAGAGAACGCCACAGGCCCTCACCCCTTTTTAGCAGCCAGACAATCTGTCCCACACACAGAGGCACACGCATGCAAACACACACTGACATTTGAAAGATAATCCAAATCTTTTTATCACTGCTCATTCTGGCTGGGTATCAGTAAGCATTTCAGAGCTGCCTGACTCTCTGCCATGCTCAGTTTGAAGCTGAAAATACATACACAGAGCATTACACAGTACACTATTAGTCGTAAAAAAAAATTCTTTAAGTCTTGCTGGATTCTTAAGTGTTCTTAGATTTCAAAATGATGTTTGCTTTGAGACATTGTGTAAAACTTTTAAGAGTTACCCCAAAGGAACACTCAAAGAACACAGAGAAAAATGTTAACTGCACTCTTCTATATACATTCCCATAGCAAAATTTTGTTGCTCAGAATGAGCTTTTTCTTGTCTCATGAGACTGAATCAAGCTGTCTCATTACAAAGTCGACGTTGTCTTTTCTATTTCTCCTAAACCCCACTTAGGAGAAACAAAGAGACATAACTGAGACACATCCCAAGACATACCTTTGAGCAACATTTGAGAAATCTGAGATGTACATGAGAAACAAAACTGCATTTGAAGGAGAAGCAAATGAGCCATATATAAGACCATAATGTAATAAATTCCACCCATTAATTTTAAATTGGTGGTTGGATTTTTTAAAATAAAGAAGCTAGATTTTGAAATAAAAAATGTATCTATTACAAAGCAATTTTGTAATTGACTTTAGTCATTAGCAACCTACATATCAACATATCTTCATTTCAGATATCCAATCTACTAACCCTCCCCTCCATCTACCAGTACAGTATATGAAGAGTAAGATGAAGTATATAAAAAAAGTACTAAACACTCTTTAGTGTAGATGGCACTGTTTGTCAGAGAACCCTAGCTCTTAAACCCCAAAGCATTTTTAGCCATTCTTTGCATTATGTTTTAATAAATATACTGTATATAAGTAAGGATTATGCAATATAGAGTGACATTTTTTCAGCAGAACATATTCTTCAATATAAAGAACTCAATTTTATTTCATTTTAACTAACTATACACACATGACTAAGGAAAAATTGTAAAACGGAGCATAACAGAACATATCAGAAAACCCAAATGCACAGTTTACAATTACTGTATACTTTATGTGTGGGAAACTTTGTGGAATATGAAAATATGTGAGTCGCAAATGAGACAAATATGAACTATCTCTGCGATTTAGAGGTAATGAGCCATATTTGAGACACATTTGAAAAGATTAAGAAAACGGCTAAAATCTCATTCAAGTCTCAAAGACAGCTCATTTCTGTTTAGGGGGCAAATAAAAGATTATCATGAGATCTCATCTTGGAGTTTCTTTGCTATGGGTTAGCTCACAGACAGCAATGATTGGTTATGGGTACTCTGTCTGACAGGTGAGAGAGAGAGAGAGAGAGAGAGAGAGAGAAGTCTACTGTTTTTTTGTTTGTTGTTTTTTTCTTTTATTATTTTTATGTAATTTATACCATAACTACTCTTCCATAATTCATAAAATATGTCAAAGTGATTCACTGACTCACTATTACGAATTATGCTTTTATTAATTTTGTGTTACTATTACTGTGCAATATTTTTAATTTAATTAAAACAAACAAACTTCATAAACAACCTTACTTATCTTTAATCAATAAATGATATTTAGAACCCCAAAATATTATTCTGGCTACAACTTTTAATTTATTATGTCCCCTCTAATTTACCTCACTAATCTCAACCTTTTCTTTTCTTCTCCATGGCTTATTCTTACTCCCTACTTATTGCTCTGTGTAGCCAAACAAGCCATTTCACCACATGGATGGCTAACACATTGGGACATGGTCACTATGGCTGACATTGAGGAAATCTCAGTCAGAAATTGTAGAATGTGATATTAGCTTGATATTAGGAATGCAAAATTATTGGTCACGGAAAAGGTGAATGAACAATGAAGTTTATGTTTTGATGCCTGTAAATGTCAGTTGCATTAACCAGAATGACTAAAACTGCTTCTGTTTATTCACTGAGCAATTATTTACCAATTGATTGTGATGGTTCAAAAATTGGTCATTTCCACACTTTCCAATGCTTGGCAAATTGTTAAAACAGCAGTCTTGTTTCTACCATTGTGGTAATTACTGTAGCATTTCACTGCACTACAGTACTACCATAGAAGCACTTATTGCTCTTACATCTGAACAGCTCAAATTTACATCTGTAAGTTCATCCCGCCAACACACACACACACACACACACACACACACAAAGTGTAGATGGGTTTTGAGTGAACAGCTGTTTAAATTAAATTCAAGAGAGTGAATCCGCAGTCCGTCTAGACAGCTATGCTGAAGTGATGCATGTTGTGGAGTAGATTAGAATGAGAGAAGTGATATTAGAAGCTGACTTTTTTATTAGTGCTTTTTATTACTCCCTTTTTTACAACTGAAATTGAGAAGAAATATTGGACTGCCAGCATTTATTTACTTATATGAGAGCTAATATTAATTCTAATCTTTTATTTAGCTTGTTTTGGACTGTTTCATTCTCTCTCACCGATGTTTAATTTAATTTGAAAGCAGATACAGGTTTTTTTTTTCTTTGACACAGAATAAGATTGACATGGTAGATTCAGGAGAGGATAAATACTACACAAAAAAGTTTTTTGTCATCACACCTACCTCAGTGTATAAAAGAAAGGTTTTGTCTATACTGTACATTGCTCAGAACCCACTCTTTGAATAATACTGTGTCTTTGGGTTTCATACATTGGAGGACCCAAAACCAGATTTAATGAAACTTTGCCAGTCCTTCTGTATTTTCTTCTTGTATTATTTGGCTGATTTATTAATCTACTTTAAAAAAAATATATATATATATTTTATATTTTCCCTGGGATTAGTTAATCATTTCACAGCTAAAATAACAGCACTGAAGTGGTATAAGTGGATTTTAAAGCACTTTTAAGACAAAACTTAATCTTTATCTGATCTACTTTTGCGATTTCTCATCTGTGATTCACTCTCGGATAATGGAACAGGGAGTGTATTTGGCTGATGACAAAAGAAGTACAACTTCCAGCAAACAAGGCAGAAGATACTCAACCTTAAAAAATATATTTCTTTGTATTAATAAGTTAGGCAGATATGTATGTGTGCTTCAGCCGGAAGTAATAATATCAATGACTACATTAAAGTTAATCAGCTTATTTTTAGCTTTAAGCTTTTAACTTTTTCTGCAAACTCTTTAACCGGCAACCATAACACAACTGTGGATGGAAAGATGCTGTGTCAAAGATTTAACTGATGTTTTTATGACATTGCTGCTTCTCTGTTTTCTGTTCTTAGTCCTAGGAAGATGTGCATATTTTCTGGGAAAAAAAATCCATCAGGCTAACTAAAGAAGATAATATTATATTTACTGACTGACAGAAATATATTATATTTATATATCTGCTACCGGCACACAACATTCAAGATTATAATGAAAAAATCCTGATAAAATCCACCTTAGGAATATTCGCTGCCATCCTCATTTTATTACTTGCATATTAATCTTTAGTGTTTCTTCTTCTTTGTCTTTCGGCTGTTCCCTTTCAGGGGTCGCCACAGCGAATCATCTGCCTCCATCTAACCCTATC
>JAOVVA010000044.1:9619761-9641254 GCA_028565275.1 Leiocassis micropogon
AACATTTAAGTGTGACAAACATGCAAAAGAATAAGAAATCAGGAAGGGGGCAAATAGTTTTTCACACCACTGTAAATCAATTTAGCATCTAAGTGACCGTGTATTTAATACAAGTATAGTTCTTTTCTATAGCTATATCGCTAGGTCCGGTTAGCCAAAAGGCTAGTAATTAAATTAGCATAATATTTTCATTAGCTGAGATAGTAGGATGAGAAATGGAAGACAAACAAACAAATACAGTTCTTCTCTGACATCATATTTAACATGGCCACAAATTCTTAACAACAGAGAACAAAAAACAATATTGAAAAAAAATAAATTACCTATTTATCTGACATAAGATGTCACTGTTGCAAATAGTGTTGTTATTTTAATGTAAATTTAAAGCCTATTAATCCTATAATCATATTAAATGAACTGGAATCATTTACCTGTCAAGACAGATATGTCCATGCCACTCCTTTCTGTTTGCTATAATGTAGCATCCCACTTTACCTTCATACAGTATGTTGATCTACTAGATATTCATATTTAATTAGTTATATTTCAGTAGCATATTTTCACAAAAAAAGCTTTACAAATGAATAAAGATTTTTTTTTATAATATGCAAATCATGTCTTTTCTTTGAAAAGGGTAAAACCAACAAGTCCAGAATACCAGAAGACCTCTTTATTGGTGTATGAGAGTGGGAGAAAAGTATGAGAATGTCTCACTGTGACACTGAACGCTTATGATTTTCAGGAGCTCCTGGGCAGACACGATATAACAGTTGATTTTACTCAGTTATGTCAATTTCAAGCATCCCATTTACAAAGAGAAAAATGAGACTACCATGTGCTGTTACAGGACTGTTAGTCATTACTAGCAAACATTTTAAACAACGCTGAATTAAATGCATTATCTTTTGCCTTTGTGTTGGCAACTGCTTTACATTCATTATGGACCTTTCTATCTAACTAGCAGCAATACAATAAAAACTAATGACGTAAGGTCTAGCAATGATGCCTTGATGAAGACAGTACACATAACGTACAAGTTTGGGTATTCTTGGAAACATCACAGCAGACATTTTTGGTTGTAAGAATGTTGTGGCAATGTTCATTTGGCAATGTTATGGACATTGGGACACTGCTGCTGTTAGGTTTTTGTTAAAAGTTACAATTACTTTGATGAAATCCCATGGAACAATTTTACCTACAAGATTTTTGGATAACATTAAATGAATGACTCCAACACAATGTTGCAAACACTTATAGCATTTATTTTTATCTCTCTACTGAAACACATACTTGCAATGCGTATACTGCTAATGGTATTTCCCCCTTTTTTCCTGCAACTAAGCTGATGTCCTTAAGCAGGACTTGAACCCTAATCTTGATGGTAAAAGCACTGAATGCTGCCGCTGCTGTTAGGAAATACACATATATTGCTTTAAGCACGACAAAGTAAATCCTTAAAAATAAAAATACTAGACAATTACAATCAAAAAATTATTTGCAAAGCAGCTGAGATGGGAAAAATCCCTGCATAATTTCTAAGATCGATTTTGTGAAACAAGACATTATGCAGCTTGGATGCAGTACATACTATATTATAGCTTTGTATATAGTGTAGCTGCAGTGTAAATGCATGGTATGTATAATTCATGAGCAGTATCATTCACTGAATTTGCCACCTTCTTGTTATTTAATAACCATTTGTTGCAATCCCAAACCAATCATTCTCTTTTGCTCCTTGAAATATGCAATATCACAATATATTCATTTATCTCCAAGATCTTGTATTGATGATGGGAGAGATGGACACCTGTGTCTTCTCCAGCACATTTTCAAAGAGTTTCAATGGGGTTGAGAATGTGTGGTGGCCAATCCATGGGTGAAAATAATGTCTTATCCTCCCTAAACCATTCTTTTACAATTTAAGCCTGATGGCACTGTCACCTTGGAATATGCCTATGCCAGAAAGTCATATCATGTCTATGTCATGAAAGAAATAACTATATTGATGGAAAAATCTGGTTATTCAGTATATTCAGATCATCAGCTGACCATATTTTGGGTACTGTAACATCTCTGACTCAATGTGTACCACAAACACACAGAGGTCTTATGGGAAAAGTGTAAGCTTATTAGGAAAAATGGAAAAAAGGAAGGGATTTTAAGGAGGGAGGAGGGAAAGAAGGGGATAAAAGAAGTTATGGTGTCCGGGTCCAGAGGCAATGCCCAGCTTGCATGTTACCACTTACGAGTGATGGTGGCAGGCAGAGGGGATCCGCATGTGCATTGGCTCCTGCTAGCAGTCCACCTGCCTTTAAAGGCCCTATAATGTTGCTTAACCTAGACCTGAACAACTGAAGCAACTCCAGATCATAATTCTGTCCCCACAGGCTAGTACGTTAGGCAATAGGCATGAGGGTGCATCACTTCTTATACCTCTTTTCTTACCCTGATGTGCGCATCACTCTGGAACAGGATGAATCTGGACTCATCAGACCACATTACCTTTTTCTAATGCTCCATAGTCAAGCATTCTTTTTGTACCCTAGCAACTTTTTTTCTATAATTTTCTTAAGGCTAGACATCTGTTTCATCTCAACCTCTTGAGTTCTCTATTAAACTTTTAATGATTTGATTTCACCAAATTTAAATATGTCTCTGATCATAATTATCCGATGAACAAAACAAAAAAAAATTGACCACATTTTTTCTTTGATAATGAGGGTTTACCACTATTCTTCCATTTTTTTTTTCTTCAGATTTTTCTCCCTAATTTAGTCGTATCTAATTCCTCCCTGTCACTAAGGGGCTCCTACATTAGGGCTACTACTACTTTCCTCCACACCATGTAACGCCACTGACCACACCTTTTTGAACTGCTCGCTTATGCACCATTGGGGGCAACATAACAAACTTGGAGGACAGCGCTATCTGCTCCTTCTGCTGCATGAGCTCACAGATGCCTGTGATTGGTTGTAGAGCCGTAAATTAATGTGGGAGCATTAAATGTCTTCCATCCCATCCTGCTGAGAGAGCCCTCGGCTGCAAGAGGCTACATCATCACCCTGGGAACGAACCAGCACCTTACCACTGAGCCACTTGGGGGTATTCTTCTAGGTTTTAATTATATGTTCTTAATAGTTCTTTAACCACTATTAGTTTCAGCAATCTCTTCAGTTGTTTTCTTTTATGAATAGCAGCCAATAATTTGACCCATCTGAAACTACCTAAATATCTTTGCCACTACCATAAGATATGTCTTCTGACATGGTTGTTTATCTTAAATGTCTCCAAGTGCATCATTCTGAATTATAAGGTATGTTTTGTAATCAGTATCCTGTTGTAGAAGGCAATCTCTTGTCAACTTGAGTTTCTTCAATAACTATGTCACATTTACTTAAAAAAATTGCTGATATTTACTGGAATCCATTTTTCCATCTACCTGTGAAATGTTTTCTGTGCACTTGGCTGAAGCAGAATACAGCAGATACATTTCCATGCTCAACAACAGATTTGAGCAAAAGAACACCTGGCCTTGGTTGTCAAGGTGTTCTTTTGATCAAATGCTTCTCCTTTTTCCCCCCAGCACACATTTAGTGATTGTATCAAATGAGTTTAATTTTTACTTTTTCAGTTCAAAGCATTTGTTTCCAAAAATGCATTTGGCTTATCTAGATATTGTTTTATGGATACTTCAGATGTTCAACTTTGTGATGAGGTCACAAGTGAGTGTTCCTCCTGATAAATCTTCCATGTAGATCATGTTTGTTAAAGCGGTACCACAGTACACCACTTCTGTGTCAGCTAAGCACCTGCAGTACATTAGAGTCAAATGGGGGTTTAAATGCCTTTGCTGTCAGAATATGAGAGTTTGAGAGTTTCTTTGGTTTTCGAAATCTTGTCTTGATTTCCTCTGTTCCCTATTTCCCAATGACATTTAAGACACAGGAATCTGCTTTGTAGGCATCAAATTGCTTCATTTTCAGATCCTCACTCAGCTGCATGAAGGAATACATGCTGTTGAATGTTAGGAAAAAAGTTTGAAGAGTCAAATTTTTTGCACTCTGGAAGTCATTCATAATGACAGGATCTGACCTCCCTAACAAGTCCTAGCATGTCAATTAATATCTGATGTCTTTAAACTAATAAATACCGCTTTATTATTATTATTATTATTATTATTATTATTATTATTATTATTATTATTATTTATGGATATTATTTCAATCCATCATATAGATGCACTGAGCACTTTATTAGGAACATCTGTACACCTACTCATTCATGCAACTACCTAATCAGCTAAAGGCGTAGCAGCAGTGAGTTGCATAAAATCATGCCGATATGGGCCAGCAGCTTCAAGTAATGTTCACATCAACCATCAGAATGGGGAACAAATGTGATCTCAGTGACTTTAAGTGTGGCATGCTTGTCGATGCCAGACAGGCTGGTTTGAATATTTCTGTAATTACTGCTCTCCTGGGATATTCATGCATAGCAATCTCTAAGGTTTTCACAGAATGGTGCAATAAAGAAAACATCCAGTGATCGGCAGTTCTGCAGACAGAAACACTGTAATGAGCGAGGTCTACAGAGAATGGCCAGACTAGCTCAAACCAATTGAAAGGCCACAGTAACTCAGTCAACCATGCTTTAAGATTGTGTTGAGCAGAAAAGCATTTCAAATTACACAAAACTTTGAACATTGAGGCAGATGAGCTACAACAGACCACATCAAGTTTTAAATATGTCATCCAAGAACGGAACGTCAAGGCTACAGTGGGTGCATTGGCTCACGAAAACTGTACAACTGAAGGTAAAAATTATGAAGCCTGGACTAATCTCAGTTTCTGCTTAAAATGCTTCTACGCTAAGTTTAATTATTACAATTAGTTTAATGTTCTTTGGTTGCCTTTCCTATCACTGGGCCTGAATCCAATAGAACATTTTTGGGATGGGTTAGGACTGCCTTGTTCAAATTTATAAAAGAGCTACTGTAGCACAACTTGCTGAAAATGTTAATGATGGCTATGACATAAAGGTGTTACAACACATAATGAATCTTAGCTTGCCATATACAGGGCTGTGTAGCCACAGAGCAGCCAGAGTGCTCATGCCAACTTGTGTCTACTGCTGCAAGTGACTACAGTGGGGACATGAACATCCGAACTGAACCATGGAGCAATGTAAGAAGGTGGCCTGGTCTGATAAATCACTGGGTCACCTTGGTAAAAGAAAATGTAATGAATCACATTTTATTTTATATTAAGTGGATGTCCACATGCATGTGCACCATTTAACTGGGGAAGAGTAGCACCGTGATTCACTATGGAATGAAGGCCAGCCAGCAAGGGCAGTTTGAGGCTTTAGTTCCCCTTGGGACTTGGCATTGTTGACTATGTTACATTACTTTAATGGGTACCACCTAGCTAAATATTGTTGTAGTTCACTCTTTCATGGCAACAACATTCAATAACATTGAGTGTGTTTTTAATGGCAAGTGCACGTGAAGGGTAAACCAGTTACTCTATGCATTTTTTTCTTGCTACAATGGATAGAACCTTGCATGCATTAATTTAAACAATTTTTATATAGTTAACTGAAATGAAGTGGGAGTCATGAGGTAAATTAACTTAACTTGCCATATGTGCATTACAATGCAATTTATCTGCGTGCTGTGGTGTCAGAGGAGGGTCTGTCGAATTTAGCCATAGATTTTCTGCCACTCGTGAAAAATGGAGATAATTAGGACTGGCCAATCAGCACTACTGTTAGCATTGACTGATTGACTCAGTTACACTGCATTTTACATTCCTGCAGAGTGTAACAGGTTTTCATTAGGGTTAATCACTAATCACAGGATTCAACATGAGATAATCAGCTGTTTCTCTGTCTGTGGCATACTGGCTGACAGGAGGTTTTAAAAAGTCATGCTAAATTGATTTTATGGTTCTTGAAAACCAGCGGCTTGGTTTTATTTTAAAGCAGTTGCAAGGTCAGGGTCATGGTTGAGCTCGTCCCAGCAAAACTGGGCTTTGAGGCTTGGATAGCCCCTTGAGCCTCTTTAGTCCCAATCCATTGCAAGATGACTGTTAATATAGAACAATGTACTGTTACACAACACAGAAATGTGTTACATAAAATCTTTAACCATTACAAATTAAGTTCTAATAATGTGTGTGTGTGAGTGTGTATGTGTGTATATGTGTGTGTGCGTTTGTGCACTCTTCCTCTGAGAGCCTGAAGTGCTCATATTGTCTGCTTTATGGCTTTCTACGATCCTCCAGCAGTCTAATCCAATGTGCCCAGAGCCACTTCAATTAATTGATCCTTATACTGCATCCAACAGTGTAATTAAAGGGGTAGGAGGAGGGGGGGACCTATTCCCTAAAGACCATTCAATGAGATTAATTCTCCAGCCCAAATCGACTAATTCATTATTATTTTTTAAGTGACATAGCTCCATGATTTATATTTTGATTACATGTAGGTGAGGATATGTGAGCATGTATGGAAAGGAATTGATTTTTCCATGCTGACACAGTGTGAGCTCTTTTCAGCCATTTATATGCAGAAGCAAATGTCAGACAAACTCAATGCAGTTCTGCAATTGTCTATGATCATTGGCCTACAGAATGAGGCAAACCACAGGATTTCAGCCACTGTGTAGGGTAATGGTATATCAGCGTATGAGCTATATAGTAAAATACCAGCTCATTACTGTTAAATTTTTATTCATTTATTTAATTTATATGGTTTATTTATCAAATTTCTTCTCTTGATTTTTAGATGTCCAAATATAAAGTATAACTTCCTACTAAAGTATAATAACCAGAGAGAAAAAAAAATTGTTATAAAAAAATCTAAACATAATCATCTCTTACAGTTCCTACCTAACTATAGAGGACATTGTTTGTTTGACTCAATTCAATTTCGGAGTAAATCATTTAAAAACCTTTACAATTAACATATTTATTACTAAATGTAATGTTTCCACTGCTTCTGTTACATTGATTAAGGTTCATGATTTTATTAATCAAATATATACAGTGAAACCTCAGATTGCGAGTAACTCGGTTTGCAAGTGTTCTGCAAGACAGGCAAAGATTTTTAATACATTTTGACTCGGAAAACAAACAAGTCTTGGTTTACAAATAATGAGTATCATGTAACACGCATGCGCTTCTTGTTTTGACGCCGAGTGTCACATGCTCACAACTGAGCCAATGGTTTTTCTCTCTCTTGTGCTGCAGAATTGTGGGTAATCGTCTCCTCTGCTGGGTCTTAGTACACGTCTCTTACTGGTATAATCAACATCTGTTTACTATAACACTGTGACCATGTGTGTGTCTGTAAAACATATTTTATTTTATGTCTGTATGCATGTTTACATCGTAAATATAAAGCAAAACCAAGTCTCATTAGGTTAAAGATCCATTTTTTCTCTCTGTATCAGCCTGCTATTTGTGTCTGTGTGCACGTGCGTCATTGGACACCGTGCCATACACACGCACATACACACACACACAGACCCTCCTACTTTCACCTTCACAGATACACACACACTCTTTCTCTCTGCTCTACACAAACACTGCTCTGTCGCGATTCTTTTCAAAGGTAAAGTGCAGGTTAATTTGTTTTATTTTTATTTTACAGCAGTGATTCCATTAGTGTGTCGCTCAACTGAGTGTCATTAGAGAGATTTCTTGTTTATTTTTCCGATAAAACAGTGTTTCCGTTGTGTGCACGCGTGTGTGTGTGAAAAGAGTGGAGGAAGGGTAACTGTGTAAGACAAGAAGGGGGAGAGGGGAGGGGCTCCTCACATACACACACACACACACACACACACACACACATACACAGCGCCTGCATGCACAAACGGAAACACTTATCTGTCTGGATTTATTTTTACTTTTTTTTAAAGGTAAAGTGCAGGTTAATTTTTTTTTTTTACTTTATATTTTGTGTTAATTATTTTTATGTATTTATTTTTGGAACGAATAATTTGAGTTTCCATTATTTCTTATGGGAAATTTTGATTTGGTTTATGAGTGTTTTGAAATACGAGCCTGCTTCCTGAACGAATTATGCTCATAATCCAAGGTTCCACAGTATTGCTTATCCTGTGCATACAGTGCATCTGGATTCCGGTAAATATCAACATTTCCTAGAACCAAAGTGACACAGTCCATTAAGAAATTCAAGCTTAGAACAGCTTACCATGGACTACTTCAAGAAATGCAAGCTAAAGATTTTAGAATGGTCCTCACTGTCTCCCGACTTAAAAATCATTGAAAATCTGTGTGTAGGTCTGAAACATGCAGTGCATGAAAGACAGCCAAAGAATGTCTCAAAAGTAGATTCATTCTGCTGGGTAAAATGGTTAAAATTTCAGTAAATATAAATAGAAAGCCTAATAGCTGCCTACAAAAAACATTTGGGGATATTTGCTACATGATACTGTATGTTGCCAACTACTGATATAGTAGGGTGTCCAAATTAATTTGCACATCACATTATTTCTATTATATAATTAGCGCTGAATAGTTTGTTTACTTATTTGTAGTTAACAAAATATGTAATTTGGCTAAGGGTGTACACAACTGTAATTGGTCTTGCATTAACTGCACCTCAAATAAATTTTAAATACATTTCTGAAAATTAATATCCATACTTATATTTTTTTTATTTTGCAAACATGAAATGTGTATCACATTATAAATACAACTTTGTAATAGTGCAATTTATGTAATGTGTTATTTTGTATAAAACAGCCTTAACAAAACAGACCTGAATATATTTAAAACTGGCCTTTCAAAGTATCATTATGTATGTGCACATCCATTTCTGCTTCCCTGTGCATTTTTGTTCCACTCCATAGAGGGAAAAGCTTAAAGCTTTGAAAGACAGGACACAGATAAGAAATCATCCTTTTTAACCCAGCACCCAGTTTCACACACTGATCAGGACTATCTGGTTTAGCTATGGCAAAATAGTGAAAATATGTTTTTACAATATCTCTGATTTGATGGTATCTGTGAAAGAAATGTCACAGTTATATTAAATTTTACCTGCAATTGCTGAAAAGTGCCAAATAAGAGTTTAAGTTTTCCAAATGGTGCATGTTGTATCCAAATTTTATTCAGACAGTCATTCTCAGCCTAAGGAGATAATGTTCTATTAGCTAACATTCTTGCCCCAAAATTTATCTTAATCCATTAAATGGATTCAGCACTGCAAACAAATAAAACTATTCAGTTTTGCCAAATCTTTTTTTCCCTTCTTCAAGTAGAAGTACAGAACTGAAAAGAAATTGCCTTCCCTATCTAAAGTTATTGAATTTGGTTTAAATAAAATCAATTTACAAATTGCACTCTCTAGTGTTTGCAATGTAAGCAGAATAGCATGTAGTCAGCCATTACAAAAGTTTTTCAAGATAATTTTTTTTACAAGGATATAAAATGAGCCAAATCTCCCATTTAAATAGCTTCCTTTATGCTCAATCAATTTAGAATATTTTGCAAACTATATATCAAATCACCCCAGTATTCATGCCTTTAGATAACATCCTATTAAAATGTTCTTGATTGCATAAGATGTATAGCTGTAATTATGGGGGGGATTTCAAATAAACGAAAATTCATACTTATGATGAATAACAAAATAAAAGCAGTTTTCATGAGCAAACTCACTTTAACATCAGATTTAGTTAAATAGCAAACTAAACTGGATACTATTTGGTACCACAAGTAACTCTCTAATAGTAATGTCTTTACAAAAACTTTAACAATAGCTAAGTACCTGCTATACTTAGCAAAATTAAACAACTATTGATATGGCTAAAAGACACAAAGTTGCAGTGAGTCTGAATTATAGAAAGCCAAGCACATAGTCACATTAGTAAAAGTAAATGGAGACAAATTGACCTGCTGCTCCATCCAGAAAGAATAACAAGCTGTTAAGCTTTGCCTTGATCATATCACAACTTGTTTGTCGCTATTTGGTCAAGAAAACCTTCGTTTTCTGAAGAAGAAGAAGAAGGAGGAGCAGAAGAAGAAGAAGTATCTGGTTTGTGTATATATGAGGTCTATTTTTTACTATCCATTTATAATATTAAACAATAATATATTTTTATCTATGCACCTGAAACATTTCAATAAGCATTTTCTGATTTATTCTGAATATTATTTTTTCAGAAAATTATTGTTATTATTATATTATTTTATGGCTAATACTTTATCTAAATATTTTCCCATAACATTTAATGTCAACATACCTGCAACAGTACAGAAATGTACAAATAAAAAAATATAAAATGGCTTACTGTCACATCATTCTAGAATAAAATGTGTCTACATTTTAATGTGATGTCGTGTGACTTATGTTAGGTCTTGAAAATACAATATCCATTAGCACCAGCACATAATATGACCATGTTGTACGTAACTACTGAACACATTCATCCGTTCTCTGGTGCACATGTCTCTTGTTTGCCTACTTGGCTAGCACTCATGAATCCAATTGCTCATGCTTCTAATCTTTATATCTTTTATTATGAAATTTGATGAAATGACCATTTTTTTTTTCATGCATACAACAACAGTAATAGTATATTCTATATAATAATTCCAAATGCAGTCTCCAGTATACAGGTATGCCATTTTAAACACAATGACACTATTTGTAGGGTAAATTGTCCTGTTGTCCCAAGTATCCACAGAGACCTATTTGTTTGTTTGTTTGTTATGATTATTATGATTATTTGAAAGAAAAAGAAAAAGAAGAAGAATCTGGTTTGTGGATATGGGAGGTCTGATTCTGGCTATTCATTCTTTTATCATTACATATCAGATATTGTAAAAATGACCAGTAAAAATGGCATTTTCAGTCTTTGTGTATTGTGGCAGTTGGTAAACAATATCAGGTCAAGTTACTTTCAGATACCAATCATTAATGTAGAGAGATGATAGAGAAGTAATAGCAAGTTGTACATGTAGCCACAGTCTTGGGCCAGTTATTGGAACTGGCCCAATAAACCTCCCACTTGTATTAGGCCGAACAATTCCACTTGCACATCCTTTATTAGCTATGGTACAAAGTCTCCCTACTTTGATCAGTCTCCACACTGGAGATTGCAGAACCTTGGGGCGTCTCTGTGGTATCTTGGGTATCTAAAACTGATGTATCAGCCACCTTATTATTTTCCATTTTTACTTGAATTCTTATGTAGATACTCTATCTGAAAGCATCTTTGCAGTCTAACATTTCAGTGATAGTCACTTCTTTGATTCTTGTGTTTTTGCAATTCTGCTTGTAGTACTTCACTTTTACCAGGCCATCAACCTTAAGTAAGGTCATGATTTTAAAAGTTTTTTGACAATCTTTTATTGTGACATGTTTGCTAACATAACTTTTTTCCTCAAAACACTTCATCAAATTCCTTATTGTGTTACATTTGCTTTTTCGTAAAATATTAATATTTTACTTTGTGTTTTACTGTTTTAGTAAAACGCAGTAGACTAAAACACAAAGCTACAAAAATTAAATAAATAGATAAATAAATAAATAATCTATCACCATCTCTGCAGCACATTTGAAAGGGTCTCCATGCTGCTCCTAGTCCAGCTGCCGGTTGGAAGGAAATTGTGAACTGAATACATCAAGACTCCACAGAGAGACCAAGAAAGAGTGGGGGTAAGCGAGAGAGAGCACAAAAGGGAAATCAAGAGGGTAAGAAAGGAGGAACACTGTATCTGCATGACAAAAAGTCAAAGATAAAACCACTGCTGAGAGATGAAGAGACTGACAAGAGGAGAAAAAAAAATAGTATCAGATATTTGAATCTCATCACCAACAAGGTCAAGTGGTATATACAGAATGTCGACACTGGCATTTAGATCATTCTCCAGACCTGAGCTAAAATTTAAATAGACTCATTGGATTTCCAGAAAGTGTTTCAAAAAGTTTAACATTTCAAGTGATACGTGCATTTCAAATCCAAAGCCATGAATGCTAAGTTAGATTTCAAGATGAGTCGGCTACTATGGAGTGGCTGTACTTCATAAATAGATATTACAAAGCCCAATATTGACATGATGGTTACTTTTATAAGTTATTAACTTATATATTTTTCCCCAGGTTGGTTTTAATTGATTTCAATGAATAATTGATACTAATGGATAAAAATGTTTTTACATGAACCAAGTCGTTGTATTGATTGATTGGTGTGTGTAAATGTATTTCATTTGTTAATTTGTTCTAAAGTTTACTCTGCAAGCTTGATGATAGCAAGGATTATGACTGCAGATGAAGCTATGTTACAGTCTCTGAAAAGTCAAGGTACATTTATCTAAAGGCAGAATTATTATTTAAAATACAGAAAGGTTGATGTGTAAGTCCAGCACTGAGATTTGGTGGCAGGCAGACATACCAATGGTTCTGTGCGTCATCCAAAGCACTTATTGTTTAAGAAGTATTAGCTATTTAATTAAAAAGGGTCTGTTATGTTTAGTCACTTCAAATTTTGTAAAAAAAAAAAATGTTTTTTAATACAATTAAAATCTCAGAGTTTTTTTTTTTTTTTTTTTTTTTTGTCCATAGATAATTTAAAATATCAGCCATATATCACCCTCAAAGGAAAAAATGCCTCCTGCTTCTTGGATTTCTGGGTAGAAATAATATACACATAAACAGTAAGGACTACTTTTCCATCCAATTTTATCTCACTGCAAATCCAGCATAACTCTGATTTAGAACAATAATGAGCACAAAGAGCTCTGCTTTTCAGCATAGGCACAGAACCCGCATACCTACTGTATATATCATTTTATAAAGTTATACAAATTTACATTTAGGCATTTGGCAGACGCTCTTATCCAGAGCGACTTACATTTTTATCTCCTTACACATCAGAGCAGTTGAGAGTTAAAGGCCTTGCTCAAGGGCCCAACAGTGGTGGTTGTGGGGTTTGAACGTGGGATCTTCCGAACCGTAGTCCAATGCCTTAACCACTGAGCTACCCCTGGCCTGTGGCCCCTACAAATTGTTAGACAACCCACTAACTTGTTGTACTAACTTCCCCAACAATGTTTCAGCTTAATAGTATTTTTAGATCATGGTCTATATAAGCATAAGATTTATTTTCCTTTTTGTGGAAATTAGCAAAGTATTGATTTAAGATGGTAAGATCTGTACTGTAGCTGTAACTCCAGTAATAATAAGTATTTATTTTAATGGAGTGTTAGAAAGTAAATGTGTATTTTCTAATGTCTGATGAATTTAGTATTGAGTATATGTAATTTGCAGACTGTTATGTGCACTTAATTTAGCTTGACGTTCCAGGTCCTTTAAAAACTTATAAACTTATAAAATACTTATATAGACAGTACTCTTTCAAGGCTTTTTTGCCCTCAACATGACTGGTTTACTTAAGGCTTAATAATTTGTTCTTAAGCTTAATGATATGTATTGTGAGTTAGGAAACTTTGGATTCTGAAGACCCTGGACTGGAGGTTGAGAAACATTGTTCTAGTGTAGCAGTTCATCATATTTTTCTATGCATGCTCCCATGTGGGGAAAGAGCATCAAAGAATAAATGATAATGAATGTTAAATAGTGCAAGTAATCAAGTAATTTCAAGGTGGTTGTCAAGTCTAGATATTTTTTTTGACTGGTAAGAATTTTCAGAGGGTCACTGCATGTTAAACTCCTCAAGTGACCTACTTGCACTACACTGGACACTCAGCTCTCTCTCTCTCTCTCTCTCTCTCTCTTTCTCTCTCCCTATCTCTCTCTCTCACACACACACACACACACACACACACACACACACACACACACACACACACACACACACACACACACACATGCTCTCTCTATCTGTCTCCAGACATCCCACTGAGTCCATCTCCATGGGAACTGTATGTTACATCTAATAGGAAAGATTAATTGGATACTCAGGACAAACACTGGCTTTAGATGTGACTGCTGGAACATCATGAACCCTTATGCTCACTCATCTAATCATGCTTACATGACCCGAAGATGTCTAAACACTGAAACAGCTGCTATCCTTTTGGTCAGGAATTTAGTATATATTCAAGCAAGCATTTCCATCTGCTTTTAATCCTTTTTGTTTATTTATTTATTTATTTTTATTTACTTACTTACCTACTTACTTACTGACTTACTAGTTGTCTAGTTCAGCACTGACAAATATTTCTAGTAAAGAATCAATATTGAGATCAAAACCTAATCTAGATTATCTTCTGGCATAAAGACCTTTATCTTCTATACTGTAGGAGATTAGTGGCCTAAAAATTCAAACTTCAAGAAGCATTTGTGAGTGATTAGAGAACTTCATACCTGCACTTTTTATAAAGTCCTGGAATAGTTTGTATGTAAAAATAGGCTTAATATATGCTCCATACATTTCTTTTTTCATATAAGTTACCATGTATGTATTCAAAAGCCAAAGGCAGGTCATGTATTGCTTCAGTGATAGAATTAATCTTTATCTACTGTGAAATGTAATTTCCTGGTGATTATACACTCGCTGGTTACTTTATTACGTGAAACATCTTTATAGCTGTAGCTGATAGACTTACTTTACATCCAGTGGTAACCCTAAAATGTTTGCATCCCTGTTATTACTTTTATCCCTGTTAAGACTTGACTATGTAAGATTATGACATGTTTACCTGTGACCTCTTCAACCAAGAACCTGTTACAGGTTTCTGAAAATAAACAAGCATTCACTGATATTGAAGACATTTCTTAAAATGACAACAAAAAAATATTTATTTATTTATTTGTTTTTCTAGTCATCTTGAGATAGGCTAGAAGATAGAGAGTGACCCTTCAGGGAAATTTCTTTAAATTTTTAAAGCAATGGAAATGCAGTGGAATTTTTAAGGCAAGTGGTAAAGCACTGAAGGGTCAAACCCAGTAAGGCAGGACATGTTATGAAGGTCAAATTTATCAACCTGAATGATAAACTTCATATGGTGATAGTAATCAAAATAATACAAGTCTTAGAATTTATGCACTGGGTATGGAAAGCTTTTGCAAAACTTGCTGTATTATGTGATGGGCATGAGATATAAGCTAAGCCAGGAAATGAACAGGATGTGGCCAGCCACAGTGTCCTGGCCAAACCATCTATGCAACAAGGCACAGGGGGCAGGCGTCTGGGAGCCCATGCTTGTTATGAGTGATGATTCTTGTATGTCCTCTGCTATTGCCCAAGTGGAGTTCTTTAAGATATTACTAGATATTACATATAGCATTCTTACTTCTTGGAGTCTATTTAGAATGGCATACATTTCCTTTTAAGGTAGTTGAAGAAATAAAATATGTTAACATACTATTATGTACTAGTGATGAAGCTGTAGGTTATGTAATGCAGGGTTAAGATATTTAATATCTGTAAAAGGACCAATATCTTATGCATGATTTACCTTGTGGATAAATCTATGGGGACAGTCTTACTGCATTGTTGCACTGACTGTATCAATCTGCATTGTTGGTCTTCTTTAAAGTTTTTTTTGGTGTTGGGGGTTGTTTGCCTTGACCACACAATCATAAGTGTGGGGAATTTTGAAATAGCAAAATTCTTCTCCTCCAGCAGATCCGCCAAAGAATTTACTACTTTAAATATACCACTTCAGAAATCATCTATGGGTAATACTCAAAAAAGGAGACTTACAATGATGTTCAACAGTTGGCAAAATATATTTTAAAAAATAGCATAAACTGAGCATGTAAAATGTATAAATGCATAATTACTAGTATTTTGGTTAAAAACATATAGCATTCCAATACTGGTGTATTGTTCCCATATTTACTTACTTAGAGAGATCTGGTGGACTACCATACAGCTTGAAAAATCTCTCTCTTTCTTTTTCTCTCTTCCGTTTTGAATCATTTGTGCACTGGATGCCTGTTTTTGGACATTTTCCCTTCCTACATTTAATACAATAACATTTGCTGTACCAATATCATCTCATGGGTCCAGTATTCTCTCAAATAAACTGTGATAGAATTTGTATCATCTCAATTAAATAAACAGTTATTGCAAGACTTTTCTCATCACTGTGTTTATTTGTTCATTTCCACAGCACATAAAACTTTGATTTCATTCTCTCATCTTATACAGGAAGAAAAATAGAGCATTGGCTTTGCACACAAACACCAAATTCAATTTTTACAAAGTGCTAACTGTACAAGACTGAATTACTCCATAATGTATATAAAAAAAATAAAAACTATATCACTCAGCATGGTATCTTAGTGTTTAGCACTGAGGCCCTGCAATAGATTTGCACCCTTTCCAGGGCGTACCCTGGCTCAGGGTGTACCTGAAGTTTCCTGAGATAGAATCAATGCTTCCTGCAACCCTGTATATGATAAGCAGTATAGAAGTTGAATGAATGAATAAAATACATGAATTTTTACTTTTATACTGTCCTTTATTTAATTTCAACTTGTAATTTTAAAGAGGAGAGGTAAATTCATTTTATAATGTCACTGTGGTTATACTGGTCATAGAAGATAGTTCATTTATGTTTAACTTTAACATATCGATCTCAGACCATGTCCATGTTACTAAGCGGTTCATGGCTTATACATGAATTATGCTTTGTTTGTCAAAATGGATCTAATATTTGAATATTTTCTTCCAATATATTACAGTACATCTTGGTTCAAGAGCTCGGACTGAAGGTAATGCCTTTCAATAAGATCCCCTTAACTAACTTTATGTGTACAAGCATTGTGAGTGCCACAGAGCTAAGAATAAAGAAGGATTCAGATATGGTGTTACCCCAAATGCCACAAGCATCAGTTGTGCATAGAACATTTA
This sequence comes from Leiocassis micropogon, assembly GCA_028565275.1. Classification (NCBI taxonomy): domain Eukaryota; kingdom Metazoa; phylum Chordata; class Actinopteri; order Siluriformes; family Bagridae; genus Leiocassis; species Leiocassis micropogon. Next base: position 9,636,620 of record JAOVVA010000044.1, read on the forward strand.
ATCATCAATTAGTCAGCAGGCCCCAAGCCTGCAAGGACAGGAAGAAGCTGCAGTTTGATGAACGTACCAATTCAGTCCGCAAAATTACCTCCAAGGGCAATGGTGACAATTGTAACCAGGCTGTGACTGTTATGCTAGCTGCTGATATATTTGGCTTGTAGGAAAAGAGACCGGTAAAGACTCAATACATCGTAAACAAGTGAGCACCCAACCAACCACTACCTCAGGTAAAACTGGCAATTGAAGCTGACAGTTTAGGAAGGCAAACAAATAGAAAGAGAAGGACTTTTTCAGAGTGGTGCAATGTCATCCAACAGATTCTAGTGACCTTGAGGTGGGCTGGTAGAAGGAAAGTGTTGACCTTTCACACAAATTTCTTTGGATTTTACAGCAGCTTCTAAAGCATTGTGGAATGAACCACTGTAAGCGTCTAGTGCCCATCTTATTGATGCTATAAAAATGATTTTTTTTTTTTTTTTTTTTTTTGTCAACCAAGAAGAATTGAGTTAACTGGTAACAAGCATCACAAAAACAAACAAATAAACAAAGAACCTACAGTGTAGAAGCTTGTGTTTATTTGTTAAAAACATATTAACCATAAACAATATAACTAACCCACATGTAATTCATGCTTAATGTTAACTAAATATAGAGCACATACATTAACTAATATTTTATTTGCCCATGAATAATAATTAGTCTATATAAACAAGCATGCATTAAATTATGCTAGCAAATGTCAGTGAAGTGGGGCCTTGGGTGTAATTGTTGGAAGCCACTATTTAGCTCCAATTATGAATTCTGTCAATTAACTACAAACATTAAATATTTCATCTTCTTTATAGCTTATCCTGTGTACATGGTGGCAGGCGGCCTAGAGCCTATCCCAGGACCCTTAGGGCATGAGGCGGGGTACACCCTGTCCAGGGTGCCAGTCTATCACAGGGTAGACAGACAATGTTTGGAATGACAATTAACCTAATCTGCATGTCTTTGGACTGTGGGAGGAAACTAGAGTATACAGAGGAAATTCACCAAATAGAGGAAGAACAAGCAAATTCCATGCACACAGACCCGAGGTGGGAATTCGAACCCCCAACCCAGGAGGGCCATAATGTTAACCAGTTACCAAACATATGTTAACTCAAATGTTAGTCCAAACTGCGGACCTTTGTAGCCATGGATAGAATGAATATAAGTTTATGCTGTTTAGGTTACAGTATAACTAGTGTCAATGATTGCATGTGTATTATCAACTTTTACGCTTCATTAATGCTGCAATGGTAGGGTTTGTCATGTTAACTGAAGACTATAACTAGACCAACCTTTAAATAAAGTTTTAACACTATGTGTCAGACATTGTGGTCATACTGGTCTCCAAAACAGCTGTGGACCATTGATCGTGAATCAGCCCATAATAAAAACTCAATCCATCACACTGGCAATGAGAATTCACTCAGCCTTGCAGAAAATACACAGAATGTCCAGAAGGATAAGTAGACCAAAGAAACTTAGTAATAGAATATTATAAACAATTGTAATTAGTTTGTACTTTGCGTTAAAGTTTACAAATTCAAAACACAGCCATATATTATTATTGAGTGCATATTATGCTTCATAGAACTGAAATGAAACATTAAATTGCTGGTCAATTTAATTGGATCTTGTACATTCATCTAACTATTCAATCAGCAAATCATGTGGCAACAGAGCAATGCATAAAACCATACAAATATATCTTAAATACAAGAATTATATTAAATAATTAAATAATCACACTCAACCTAGCAGAGGAAAACCCAGCATAGATTTAGCACCACTTTCACCTCATGCACATAAGGGATGGGACGCCTCAACTCCCTGTGACCAAAGGCAGCATGGCACCTACCATCCAGGTGTCAACACGAGCCAGCACCAAATGGTAGAGTGGGACATACTGGATACAAGAATTATGCTTCTTCTTTTCTTTTCACTGTTACAGAGCCAAGAAAGCCTGCAACCCGGAACAACTTGAAACAACAGCCGAAAAGGGGACTGCATCTCAGCCTTGCTGCCTTCTCCTTCTCAACTGCTCCTTAATGAGTTAATGAATTTTAAAAATGTTTTGCTGGTGAAAAAGTTTTGCTGGTGGATGTTGATTAAAGAGGTCAGAGGAGAATAACCAGATTGGTTTGAGCTGCCAGGAGAGCTACAGTAGCTAAAAATCACTCTGTAAAATCATGTTAAGCAGAGAACGATCTCATAATACCCTAACCTTGAGGCAGATGGCCAAGAGCAGCAGAAGAGCACCTCAGGTTTAAATGTTTACAGTTATATTTTACTATTCACTTTTAGGATGTCTGCATGGTTTTGTTTTGTTTACACCATTCTGTGTAAACTCTAGAGACTGTTGTGTGTGAAACTTCCAGGAGTCCAGCAGTTGTTAAAACACCCAAACCAGTCCATCTGACCCCTTTCTTATGATGTAAACTGTATGGCCAAACTTGTGTATAAAGCAGACCATTGTTCCCATATGTGCATGTTGAACATCTCATTGCTTAGTTATCCTTTACTGTTATAATGACCGCCACATTTATGGGAGGGTGTGGATGTGGAGATGTGTGCTAAGTCAACCACAAGAGCAGTAGTGAGGTCAGGCACTCAGGTTGTATGAGGATGCCCAGGGTTCAGTCAGCATTTGCAGATTACCCAGAGGTGTCCTGGGTGAGGTTTAGGCCAGCCTTTGTGTAGGTCACTTGAGTTCTTCCATTCCAACCCTGACAAATCATGTCTTCATGAAGCTTGCTTGTGTGTAATGGTGAATCATCATGCTGGAACATTTGTGCTTCTTGTTGCAGAAAAGGGAAATTTTTAATAATATGGCAAACAAAGACATGCTACGCAATTGTGTGCTTCTGACTCGATGGCAATGGTTTAAGATAAACCAAATATTGTTGCGATAATCAAGTGTTCACATACTTTTGGCAATGTCCTGTATAGTATGTCTTAATTCTAAAGGTTCACACTCATGAGTTACTATTGCATGACATCACATAATCCACATTATGTATACACTAGCGTTTAAAAGTTTGGAATCATTTGCAAATTTCTACATTCTAGAACAATACTGGGGATTTCACAGAGACACTTTCTGGAATAGTTCTTGCAAGTATTGTCACAAGTGCTTTTGCAAAACCAATCAAGCACCATGATGAACCTGGCCCTGATGAAGAACTTCCCAGGAAAGCAAAACCAAAATTTACCTCTGTTGCAGAGAAGTTTATTTAGAGTTACCATACACACACACACACACGTGTATATATATATATATATATAATGTGTTTGTTTGTGTGTGTGTGTGTGTGTGTGTGTGTGTGTGTGTGTGTGTGTGGAGGATAATAACTAACAGTGTACTATCAGTAATAACTATTAGTTTTGCATCAGCATTTCACACTGTACTTTCCATTTTCCATAATAAAATAGAATTAGATGTCATAAATCAACTCTGGTATGGTATCCTATTTTGGAAAGTGTTACCTTACAATTTCCAGTATGTCATAATAACTAAGGATATAAGTACATACTTATTAATCTGCATACAGTATATAACACAGTCATAAAAAGAAAAAATATGTATTTTTCTCTATTTTGAAGATTGTCCCATAATAAACTAAGAACTTTGACAAGAGCAACAAAAAGACTTGTCAGGTATGAATTGAGATGCAATTGTAAATCCAATGGTTATACGTCATCATCTACCACACTTTTCTGATATATATCAAAGCCTCATAGAAAAAAACAGAGAAACAAATCAATCAGCTAATGCATCAACACAGACAGAAAAAGCAAACACTCAAGGTAGGTCCACAGTAGCTGCCAAAGAATTCAATTAATTAATTTGTTCAAGATAAAAATATTTATTTACTCAACTTGCTGTAAAAATAGCATATGGGTGCTAGGCCAGGTTGTCCATCAAAATTCCAACATGTTAAATGAACAAAACCCACCTTTTATATTGATAACTAATTAGTTCTCCTACATCTCATGCAGTCATTATGATTTCATCATACTATGTGTCTCATGCAACGATTTGTACAGTATCAATCAAAAGTTAGGATTCACCTTCTCATTCAAGCGCTTTTCTTCATTTTTTATATTATCTACATGTAGAGCAATAGTAAAGGCATCAAAGCTATGAAATAAGATATCAAATGCCCTTATGAAAAAGAAAATATATGGCAATATATTGTAAAATATAATGCAATGTATTAAATAAAACATTTCCATATATAGGAAACTAGTGCTTATATTTATTAATATATTGCAATATATGAATGGACTATATTGCAATGCAGACAAAACCCATTATATTTATACTTGTAATTGTTTTATTGAAACATTATTGAAACTTTATGCATGTTTAAGAATTATACACACACTTTTACTTTGTCGGTGTCCTTTGATTAAGAAAACTCCAAGATGAGATCTCATGTTAATCTCTCCTTTGTCACCTAGACAGAAATGAGCCATAATACTTGAATGAGATTTAGGCGTTTTCTGCATCTTCTCAAAGGTGTCTCAAATTCAATTCAATTCAATTCAATTTTATTTATATAGCGCTTTTAACAATGGTCATTGTCTCAAAGCAGCTTCACA
>JAOVVA010000044.1:9641354-9664496 GCA_028565275.1 Leiocassis micropogon
TAAAGATACGTCGTATAGACGTCGTATAGATGTAAAGACGATGTATCATTTAACAGCTCAAACAGGCGATCTACAGATGATCAAAATACGACTATAAAAAAACGAACGCGATGTTAATATGCTCTTTAGCAGACGTCTCTGCGACGTACCTGTGCTATCTGGGTATAGCTAGGTAAAATTAAATTAAATTGAATTCATTATATTGCCTAGGTTATGCTGAAAAAAATGTCACTCTATATTGCACAATACTGACTCCTGTATATTTATTAAAACATAATAATGCAAAGAATGGCTAAAGATGCTTTGGGGTTTAAGGGCTAGGGTTCTCTGACAAACAGTGCTACACTAAAGAGTGTTTAGTAATTTTTTATATACTTCATCTTACTCTTTACATATGAGTGGATGGAGGGGTGGGTTAGTAGGTTGGATCTCTTGAAAGTAATAGAAAATCAAATAAATCTAAATATTGTGTTAAAGGTCATATATATTTGTATATTTCTGTAGAGTATACCACATTTGTGCCATTACCAATAAAGAACTAAAATACAATATACAGAATATATTTTTTTATTAAGAAGTGAAGCAATAAGATAATGTTTGTGTTCAGTGATTTCTGTCTACACATATCATTTAAGGTCAAACCTATTTTTGATTATACATTTATGATTAAATGTTCAACATTTTCTTAGGGCCAACCCAATTAAGCCTACAGTACATGTAGATTCTAATAAAGACTAATAAAAGACTAGTCTAATAATTTCCCACAATTCCTTCCACACATGCTCTAAGCCTGCAAATGTTTAAGTGGCCAGTGTCTTAGAGAAATTTGCAGGGCATCGCAAGGCCTCGGTGTCAAGTCAGCAAAAACCACTTTACCAAATATTCATCCAGACTTTTAGGGGGCAGTAGCGCACCACGTACTTTGCCTGCCGCAGATCAAAAAAGAAGAAGACCAAGAAGAAGAAGACGAACTGGCAGTGAAGGTTAGTTTTACTTTTTTGCACCGAATTTAAAATGAAATGCGTAGTTATTATTGACAAAAAGTCAAAATGTTAAAAAATGATAGAATGTAAAAAAAAAATGTTAAAAGATAAAACATGTAGTATATTTTAGTTGAAAATTACACAGCTTATGTTTGTTCTTAAATTGCAAAAGGAATTCGAATGCTATCTGAGGGTGGTTTAGCATGTGGATTAGCATGTCGATGTAACTAACACTAGTGAGGTTGAAAGTTGTTTTGTTTTTTATTTGTCTGTTTCTTAATGGTAAAAATCAGTCAGCTGTTATTAGGCTGGTCCTAATTTAACCAGTGTGTGTGTGTTTTTTTTTTTTAAATAGTTAATGTTACTGCATGATCAGTTTTTGAAATCCGGTAGTTTTATTATAGAGTGTTTAGTGTTTAACAGTAGTTACCAGAACATGTAACTTTAGAGACATCAGTTAATTATATTCTATGAATAAAGACCAATATGTTTGTTTGTGGAAAGGTTACCTTGGTAATTATGTACACTTTGCTTTAACTGGGTTGTTTTCAGAAGCATGCCACCTTAGAAACCTTCGAGGAGAATAAAGAAACTGCAGGAGAATGTTGCAGAGTCTCCATCAGCACCACATCATCAGTCAGGTAAGCAGCAGTTCATGCGCAAGCTCAAGCCCACCCCTCAACCTTCAGAAAGTTGGGAATGGAGTAGCTGAATGGTGTTTAGGTAAATCTCAAATGTTTTAATAAATTTTTTTGTTCCATTAGATACAAAGCAACTCCAGGAGTTGCAGACTTTAGACAAATTTGTTGGACATCCACCACAAGACTGATGTAGCCGGTGAGAAAAAAAAAAACTTTTCCAGCCCTGTTCCTGTAGCCTTTACATACTGCAAGCAACCAATTTTTCCTTTAAAAAAAAATTCCCTTAAAAAAAAAATTCCCTTTTAAAAAAATTTTTCATTTCCTCTTTGACTGATTCTTTTCACAGGAAGATTGTCATAATGCTGTGGACTTTGTGTAACTCCTGTATAAATCATACTTTGAGTTGAACAGTATGACACTTAATATCTTTGTTAGGTTGTGTGAAATTTTGTAACATTTAGTGCCTTGATTTGCCAGATTTTGCTGTTGTCTGTTATATTGTGTAAATTGAAACTTTATTACACAATAAAGACTGTATATTGTAGTTTGCACATTTAAGTTTATTTTATTTATGTATTTATTTTTACGCATGGGCTCGATCTAGAAATTAGTGGTAATAGTAAACTGTAATAATTTTCAATATTGTTAACTTGCTGGTTTTAATGTTGTGGTGGACAGAGGCCAGTATGGACACTGACTGGTCACAGCTGGTGTTTGCTGTAGCTCATCACTGTATGCTGTTAAATGAGGATTTTTGATGTGTTTAATAAAACGATAATATTTTTCATTTGTGTTTCATGCATCTCATTTATATCTGGCTTTAATCTCATTATGGTATATAAAAATATATAAAAAATAGATATGTTTAATCAAATTCAATATATTATAATGTATATTGTTAAATATAAAATTACATACATTAGGATATATATTTAAATATATTTCTCAATATATGAAAAGCGGCAATTCTTTATGTATTTTTCAATACATTGTGCTATATTAATACAATACATTATTCAGTATATTGTGAATATAGTTAGATCAGAACACTAAATCATTCAATATTTTGACAGTTAATATATAGAGAAATATATTTTCTTTCCGTAAGGGTGGAATTATGTAGTAAGCAATAAAAAGTGTAAACAAACCAAATGTTTTATATATGTTTTAGCCAGCTTTATTTAAATAGTTGTTATCATGTACAGTAACTTAGCTGAGTAAGGCTGAAGTCAGTGCATCAACAGCAACCACATGCAAATGTCTTCAAGAAATGGGCTACAACTGTTGCATTCCAGTAATGGCTCAGAAGTGCCACAGGCGGATCACCTTCATGCTATGCTGCATGTATGCAGTAATTTGTGCTAAAGGAGCCCTGACCAAGCATTAGGTACATAGATTCACAGAATTTTACAGATTTTCTGTATTGTAAATTCTTTTTTGAGTAAAACACTTGAATGAGTTGTTGTTTGCAGGAAATGTTTAGCAATAGGCAATATACTATACTATCCATTTTTTTTCTTTAAGAATACTTGCCAAAATACACTACTGTATCTATATGCAATTAGTCCACATCTATAGACTTAAAGGCATGTGCTTACTTAATGTTTAAAAGTATTGGGTGAAAATAAAAAAAGGCCAGAAGGTATGAACTATAAGTATTTTGAGTCACAGAATCTAAATAGGTTTTCCAGAAAAATTACCTAAACCTGTAACCTTTCTCTTAACATTAACAACTTTCCTGTTGAAGATTTTGACAGTTCTAATAATGGGCAGAAGAGCATTTAATTTCATTTAATTTAAAAAAAAATTAATATTAATTCTTTTTACAGTCTTTATAATAACATGTTAGGAGGATGTCAGACAATAGAAATATCTTGTGCTCATGTGTGTCAGATTAATGAACAGGAAGACAGACACATTTTTTTATCATTATATTTTAATTTCTGCAGAGACAAAAAATGACAAGCAATTTATTTACAGAAATACCTGTACAAAAGCAAAAATTAAATTAAGTAAAATAGTTCATAAATAGAGGTGGACTTCAGCGTTCAGTACATTTTGCCATGTTCAGCTAAGCTGCGTGCATAGTGACTCCAAATAAAACAATGATTAAAACTGATCGTCAACTCTACATCAACATCCAAGTTGCAGGACAAATAGAGTATGGTTAATATTACAGATCTCTCTACTAGGGGTGAAATGTCTGACAACTCAAGGTTTAATCTTAAGTTCAAAGCTGACAGAACACACACCTCAACTTGCAAGATTTATTTGAACCACAGATTCTCTGCTTTCAGCAATGATGACTTTAATCTAATCTCTGCTAAGAGCAGAATGTATTTTCTATTATAAATTATCAAAGCTTACCTATTTCTCTTAAATACACTTCTCCTTTTTTATATTCATCACTATTTATTTCTTGTTCCTATGAAATTAACTGTATAGTAATATACGTAGAATATAATATCCAGCAGGTCTATAGATGCATATTTCTCCCATAGAGGTGTATGTTTTGCCAGCACACATTTCTGTACATATCACTTTATCTTTTCTCCCGGCTGGTCTTCAGTGTTAGCATTTAGTAAAACCACTAGATAATCAGTTTTATGCCTATACTAGACGAACTTACTGTAGTTTAGCTCTTGATTCTGCATTGAGCTTAACTAATGTAGCATTTACGTACTTTACTGATAATTTCATTATCCTTACTATCATGACTATGATGATCAGTAGCAACATCTTTTATATCATGTATATAAATAGTGGTTTGGTCAAGTAATCATGCGAAATTTGAAATCTGATGGATTCATATGCTAGGAGATTGCCTAAAATGTGTACAGTTGTTACTTACTGATAGACTTGACAACATTTGACCGATCTAACATGAAGAAGTCACAAGATAAAAGCTTTTGTTTTTGTGTTTCTTTTCGTTATCATATAAACAGGATGTGTCATTTCCCAGATTACAACCTTCATCCATCTCAGTTTTTATACTAGTCAAAACGACGAGTCATACCAATAACGGTATAAAAAGGCACAGTTGCATATTTTGCATTCACTCTATAGATGTGTTTTGATATTTTTTTCTTTTTTTTTACAGAAGCATTCTAAATATACAAAGTGGCACTGGATACAATAAAGAAAATATGAATAAAGCTCAACAGAGAGCGTCATTACCAAGTTTACATAAAAAAAAAAAAAATGAGACAAACCTTCATGCCGGCTTCATGAGTATCATGTTGGACAACGTTAAAAACGTCTGATGTGACAAGCAATTCTTCAGTGTGTCAGTTATATCTGTGAGTTTGTGGTAATCCAAGCTAAAAATGAAAAACAGACATATGGCCAGAAGAATGAAGGAAAACATTTACCAAACGTGTGATGCTAAATAAACTGATGAATCATTGTAGTATACATATTTCATTTTTCATCCTTGTCAAACTGATAATCTAAGCCATACTACATGTCTGTTTATAATGTCTGTTTATAACAAAAGCAAGCAATGGACCTCCAAGATCACACACGTTTTTTTTTGTTTTTTTTAATCCTTTCCTTTTTTTTCTTTTTTTTTTGCCTTCATAGTATGTGAAGTACTTTAAACGTGCAATAAAAAGTACATATTTCTGAATACAGTGGATAAGCATCAGAGCACTTCTTTTAACGACAATTAGAACACACAGACTATAGATTCAGGCTGCGAGAAAAAAACAAAAAAAAGTGCAGTCCGTTCATACTCAGGGTTCTCCAACGTACAAAAGAGTAATTCCATTGCATCTGATTATTATCACCCAGTTTTTAAAGGCAGGAGCCTTAGACATGTACACTTAACCACAAACGTGGGTTACTTTATTTATTTTTATTTATTTTTTGAGCACAGGACCTTATCATGTGAATGTGTGTATATTTAAGTGTTTGCTTGTGTTTCAAAAGGACATCATCTAACAGCTGTTTCTCTAGCCTCAGACTGTACAGTTAACCGTGCAGTTATTTTAACCAACATTGAACCAGATGTTCAGTTTACCAACTCGTTATATTAAATATTATGTCATGTTCATCCCAGGACTTTGGTTTTTTTTCTTTTTTTAATAGCAACATTTGTTTTTGCATGACCACACGTACTCCTTTAGCCCATTGACATCGTAAAAATACCTGTTTTGATTGTACAAATCTATTTAGCTGGTGGATCCTCATGCCCTCAGTATGTTTGTGTATCAGTATTTACCGATTTGATTAGGAGACTGGTCATTTCAGGTGTGTTTTCAGTACTTTAGGTAGGTGTGAACCCCCTTGGGTTTATTGCTCAATTTAACACTCATACTTTGAGAATGTTATACAGGACCAGCCCAAGCATGTGGTCTGTAGGACCAAGTCATCTTAATCATTTCCCTGGTAGCTAGTCAACAAGAGATCCTGATAGCCAGTTAGGTCCTGTGTGTGTGTGTGTGTGTGTGTGTTTGTGTGTGTGTAAGGTGCCATGTTTTTGTGTGCATGTGTAACTCGTTGTGTGCCATAGGTCACTAAGGGCTTCAGTTTAAGTCTTAGATGATGAACAAGATTGTGGCATAGATCAGGTCAGAGATTCTTAGAATTGCCAATGTTTGTGGAATTACAGCACTAACAGGCAACCCAAGAAATGTCAACAACTCCCACAATGCAGCAGTGTACAGAGAAAGGACAGGGTGGAGCATTTGGTGAGTCAACAGCTTAGGTATAAAGCATGTGTTCTGAATGTGTTTAGCGTATTTATGTACAACTCATCACCAACATGAGATCCTGTGTGTGTGTGTGTGTGTGTGTGTGTGTGTGTGTGTGTCTGTTTGAAAAAGCAGATAGGCACACAGGTAAACTCGTTTCTTGCAGTGTAAGTTCACCATTTACAGCTCGTATGCCATTGCCTGGATATCTACAGACCCACTATAAAGGTTGTAGTCAATCTAGAAATGTTACTGGTACATAAGAACATGCTCCAGGTGTTTTCTGAATGGTTTTGTTTTGCGATCACTGGCAATGTTATGTATGAATTCTCATCCATAATTGGCCAGTTTTGTTGTTTTTGGTGTCTCTTTGAATGTTATAGTTGTCCAGTGTAACTAGTCCAAATCTTGGACAGATTGCATAAGTATACAATAATTAAAACAAAAAAAAAAAGAAAGAAAGAAAGAATTCTCTTAAATTCAAATACTTCCCTACTGGAACACTAACATGAAATAATGATTAAAAATAAAAAATAAAACAGCACCAGTCTTGCCTTCTTCCATCTATTTAGCATTAATTAGAAAAAAAATGACCAAAAAAAGGATAAAACTCTTAAGAAGTATAGTCCAAGTCATTAAGGGCTAGATTTTGCATGCATGCTTATAATTAATTCTACACAACCAGGCAGCACTTTTGGGAAAAGTCAGAGGGCCCGGAATGCTAGCAGCAAAATGACACAGGACTCATCCACCAGCATCCCTCTCTCTCCACCTCTGCCTTTTTCTCCTCCTCCTCCATTGTATCCTCCTTATCTACAAAATTTTTTCCATGCTTTTAGGTCTTCTACTCACTGCTTACATCAAACAAGCACACCAGGCGCTAAGAGCGTCTCTGAAATCTCCAAAGAGTCATCGTTGTATTAATTGTGACTTGTGACTCGTTCATCGGGACATTCACAGGTAAACCTCACGCCTGGTAAGCGTCCCGCATTGCGTGGGTTTATATTCGCCTGTGGGTGCCAGTGGAATCTCTTCAACAGGCCGAGATGTTTCCTCACTAGAAGAGAAGGCGGCTGAGCTGAAAGCGTCGTAGGCCGAGGAGGAGGAAGAGGAGGAGGCCAATTTCTTGTTGAGGAGATTGCGATTGCGGTCTCCGAGCAGGTGAGAGGGCTCTCCATTGGCCACGGCAAGTGGATCAGTGCTCGTGGCCGGTTCAGCGCCGCTGCATCCGGCTGAGCTGGAATTGAAGGTGGAGAGTTTGGGAGGGGTGGCCTTGGGCCTGCGCTCGGGTGAAGTGCGCACCGGCATCCAGCAGGCATCTGAGTGGCCATACTCATCACACTCGCGTGTACACTTTCCCGTCATGGCTACATCCGGCAGGGGCCGAGAGTCTGCACACAAAAAGCAAAGAAACACATGAAGAGATATTGTTGGCAGCAATATTTCTTCAAAGACTTGAGAAGATACAGTAGTTGGATTAAGAAGAAAAATAAGATTTAGTGTGCTATGTGCCTCATGAAGCCTTAAATTATTTCATCATTTCACATTACAGTTAAAAGGGTAGACCAAGGTACACTGATAAATTGGTTTCAGATTAAATTTACCTAATTGTTTTTTTTTTTGCAGAAAAAGAGCCTTTTTTTTAGCTTCATGGTTAACACATACCACATAACACAAAATGGCATACAGACATCAAGACTAGAAGTAAAAAGGAAAAAAGAACGAACTGAACATATGATGTGAGTTCTCTTAAAAGGATGCCATGCTTGGAAAAAAAAAAACGTGGGGGGCAAATCATCTGTTCTGTGATTTGTGTCTGGGTTACAACTTCCATTCTTGGTGGGAATTTGTGTGTGTGTGTGTTTGTGTGTGTGTGTGTGCCCACTCACATGTGTGTTTGTGTGCAAGTGTGTGTGTGTGTGTGTGTGTGTGTGCATGAGTCTCCTTTTGTTCATTTTCTTTGCGTTAAATAAACTGTACAAACTTTATTAATTTTATGTAATAACTTACACAATATAAGTCCCCGAGAGCAGATATAGAAGATAGAAGTCTGTAGTAACTGTAAACAAAAGTAGTCTACATGCACTTTTAAATTCTGTACATTTTCCTTAAACATTGGAACAGAAACAGCTTTATTCAGCCACTTTTCCCCTACTAAAATTATGGCGTTCTGGTAATACTGAACCTTGCTTGGATTCTTATTCTAGAACTATATATTCAAAAATGAAGAGAACAAGAAGACTTGAGAGTGAAAGCGAGCATATAGTCTTCACCTGAACACTGGCAGCATATGTGCAGCCATGTGGTCTAGTAGATGCATAAATAAATGAAACAATACATCAAAAAATAAAACAAACAAACTTTTTATTAGTTAGGAGAAGTGATGAGTGTAAAAATATGAACCAGTCTGGATTACACAGGGAACTGAATGGAAGCATACAGAAAAAGCTTTTTCTTGATGTTTCTGATTGTTCTTTAATGCCAAAGTGCCAAAGCTTTAATGTTAAGGTGGCTGGTTAATGACTAATGTGGGTTATGACACAAGCAACAGGGAGTGAGAGCAAATCTAAAAAGAAAGCATGCTGTCTCTGGCTGAAGAGATTTTTTTTTTTTCTACAAAAATAATAGGTTTTAACCATAGCTTACTTTTATTGTTCTTTTTCTCCTGTAAAGAAAGAATGAGATAGAATCACTGTTTGTTTTGTGCACAGTGCTTCATCCTTGCAATAAATGAATAAATAAATGAATAAATAAATGAATAAATAAATAAATAAATCTGAGCTGTCAAATGTGTTATAGCAAACTTGACTTACACTGTGAGAAAAACTTAATACAATGTGCACAAACAAATGTGTTGGAATTTGCTTTAGAAAAGCACTGGTTAGTCACAGAAAAAAATACCAGCTAATACACAAATACGAGATTACTAACTGCACGCAAGAGTGATGAAAACATGCCTGGAAAATACACTATTCATTTAAGTAGTCTAAATATATATTCATATTGATTGTATATTAATGCAGTGAATTAGTGTAAAACAAGAAAAACCTGGCAAATCTATGATGTTCTAATCAAATACTGCTTTATTTTCTGTGAGATGAACTCCTTTTCTGTGAATCCATTTCCTCTCTCTCTCTTATGAATCCCTGTTCAGCTTCCTTATATTAACCTCCACCACCCCTGAACATGTTCACTTGACCTTGCTGCTGATTGTTGCTAGGCTGTTGCTCACATGCTCCTGTGTGAGATCCTATTAGCCTCTGATTCGTGATGGGTTGAGTTAGAGTTCGCTGAGGCTGATGTGAACTTTAGTACCGTGGTAGGTCATTAAAGAACAGTGTGGGCACCTTTGGAGGCTGTAGCGCTCATGCTGGGCTCACATTAAGAAAGCCGAACTGGACGAATGGTAGCTCTAGGGAGAGGCGTGATGGAACGATTGATAACCTGAGTCACGCTCTGACGCTAATGAATGGGTGTGTTGCCTTAGATCGACAGCAAGTTAACAATACACACACTGCTACACTCCATGAAGAAATCTGGATGGCCACGATGCAAATCAAAGCTGTATACAATACTGTGAAAAAGTCCTGAGCCACCCCTTATTTCTTAATGTTAAATTAAATAAAATGATGTGGATTAAATAAAATAAATTGCAGCACTTGTTTTTACTGTGACAGGCTGCAAAGTTCCTTCAAATTGTTTATGTAACAACATTAGCAGCAACCACTCAGCATTCAGCATCACCAGTATACTCATCACCGAAACCTGTTACTCACTGGTTTGTCTTAACTTAGATAGACTGTTTATGCTTGAATGATTCATAGGTCACTGTGTAGTTTAACAAACAAAAACAGGGACACGACTGAGAATGAGAGCCAAAAACTTAATAATAAATTAAGTAATAAATAAATAGATAGATGAATAAATAAATAAATAAATAAATAAATAAATAAATAAATAAAGTAAAATATAAAAAAATTCAAGAAAGTCTGTCTACTTGGTAGCAAAATGAGAAGAAATGAGGAGTGGCGCAAGACTTCAGTGGTACGCCACTGTACATTACTAATGCACTTGTTCTAAGATGATGTAATTTCTATAATATCAATTGATGCATGGCCTTATTTCCAAAGTTTCTTATTGAGAAACTGTTTATTTAATGTAAAATAAAATGAATAAAATAAGGGTCAGAGCAATATAAATATCAGAAGCCTGTGTTGAGTTTTGCAATTTACGGTTTTGCAATAATCACAAAATGATAATCCTCACTTTATGGCTTCTACAACGTTAGGGATAATCTGAATCTCAACAACAAACATTCCACCACAATGAATAGATAACACATATGGCTTAGTTGTTGTTAATAAAAGTTGTTGTTGTTAATATTAGTAAATTGCTGTGGTCTCAGTGGAAAAACACACACTGGAATGCATAACTATTTGTAAAAAAATAGCCTAAAAAATAACCTTCATAGTGGTAATCAAATACATCACATGCCAGATCGCATGGTCATTGATTATTTGTCTACAACAACATGTCCTGTCATGTTATATTCTATAGTTATCAAATAGTGAACATGGTTTTAATTACACAATAGTAGAACAAATTAGAAGATTCTAATTTTTGCAATTATACAGACTGTAACACCAGGAATTAAACTAATGATGAGTATATCTTAGATTGCAGTCCAGGTTCAATCCAGTGCAGTAGTGAAGAAAGGGCAATAAGATCTCACTTTTACTTCTACCGCTTGACACTTCGCTGTCTGCTTTATAATGACCATCAGGATGAGGGTTTGTCTCCACTACACTTTCTCTCTCTCTCTCTCTCTCTCTCCACACACTAACACACACACACACACACACACACACACACACGCACCCAGACATCTGTTCTACAATTAAGCCATCAGGGCCCTGTTGCTGTTCTCAGCCTTTACCCAGAATTCTTTGCAAGCTCTCCAGGGGGTACCAAATTGCACTAAACCACTGGCTGTTGGTTAAAGTGTCAGAGTTCAGCTGGTGATAATATCACCTCAATCATTCCCCATGACCACTTCAGTCTCCAGGCATCCCTCAACCTTCTCACAGAGCATTTACTTCTTACGTCTCTTTTTAGGCACTTTTCTTTTCTATTTAGAGAGAGAATTTGTTAATGTAAATAAAACACTGGCGTATTAATGGCTACTACTAGATCCCTGTTACAGTTTTACTATTATAAATCCACAGGAAGTTATAAGTCAAATTGAATGAGGTGATTTGCATAGTACACTTGATGTAGCAATTGGATTTGGCTAACCCAAGACACATTTGATTATACATCTAAATGCATGTGGGTAACATTATTAGCAGGATACAATCCAGATGCAAGCTGCATGACCAGGTGTAAATGAGGTCAAAGAAATGGCATGTACTGTAATTGAAGGTGAATGTATTAGAGCTGCTTGCTGACTGCAGACTCTCAGTGCCTATGCATCTGAATGTGAATGTCTCTTCAAGTATGATTAATCTCAGCCTTTTGGGTTTAATCTCAGCTAAGAAGAGTTATTCACTTTCACTGTTCGAAGTGCAGATGAGGCCAACATATTAATTTCTTCCCTTTTTTTTTCATTCAAATGAGAAATACAGTCACTGCAACAAAAACATCTGGCCACATTCAAGCCAATAGAAAGCAGCAACAAATTTAAATGATCGGGCAGTAATGCATTTGAGATTGCAATCCATGCTACTGTACTAAATGTGTTAAAGAAAAGTTAATCATTCTGGTCTAGCATTCGTCATCGATATTATGCAGGAAGCTATCTATATTTAACCTGCCTCATGTGTATTATATATTTCAGTCTGTGTGATGAGCAGAAATACATTTGTCTGATAATTTCATTGTACCTGTTCCAGAACATACATAGTTCTATTTTAGATGCTTATGGCATGGCTAAGGAGCATGTAATTGTAATTTTTTTTGCCATCTTTCCTTTCATTATATGCATGTTATGCAGGGAATTCAAATCATCAATCAAATAAGTACCATAAACCTGAACAAATCCAGTGGTATATGTGTGTTTCCTCAGTTTGAAACATGTATAATTAAATCATTAATGTGTATCCACTGGCATTCACTGTAAATGTATTCTCTTTGTAAAGATACTGAATAGGGCCAACAGTCAAAAAGAGATCTAGCTGATTAGTAATGTATAAATACTGCAGTGGGCTAACAAGGTCAAGAGCACTTCTCATTCAACCGTGTTATTACACATAGAGGCACAGAGGCAAACACATGCTTAGAATTACAATAAAAGTTCATTCTATTGACAAAAAAAATTGCCTGTGTGGGGCTGACACCCTTCTCATTAGGGTTTTCAAATCCCACTGACTCAAAATCTGAACCCCCAGTTAGTGGTTAGACTACAGGCTTACATACTCTACAGTACTGCAGTGAGGCTTTGGAGGAGTTAAACAAATGGGGCCATACTTTGGACGGAAGTGCTAGGGGCTCGGCGGTGTACTAACTGGCATGCCACATAGTGGGCTTTTCTGCCAACAGGGGCTCAGCGCATAATGTGTGCCAATTTCCAGCTAGTCCCTTTGAATACACTCAATAGAGGCATAAACTTTAACCCACCAGAACGATTAAAAATGAGGAATAAAAGATGGGGTGCAGCGAAAGAAATGGTTCTCAGCTATTCTGCAAGTTAATTACATACGGACAAAGTGGATTCTCGGGCATAGTCAGTTCCCTGCTGCTGGGTGGCTGGTGACAAAGTAACTGCAGGGTCGTATGTGGGCCAGACACCCAAATGATTGGCAGTATTATTTGCAAGACCTTGGAATGCATGTGTCTCCTGATGAGAGTTAAAGGAAGAGAAAGTGGCTGTATGTGTGTTTTCTTAACTGTGATATCAGCCTTTTCCTGCTGAGAAGTGCTGAACTCGACAGTCTGGTGTTTTGATCTGTTTTCTGGACGGGAAGCCCAGCCACAATACTACTGCAGGCAAATGCTGACCCCTCTGTCCAATCTGTGCTTGTGTGTGTATGTGTGTGTGTGTGTGTGTGTGTGTGTGTGTATGTGAGTGAGAATGAAAGAGAGAGAGAGAGAGAGACACACACACACAAATGGTTCATGTTCTAACTTGGCACTCAGTTTAAAATCCAATTACATGCATGCAATATAGTATATGAACCATATTTGACTATAAAGCATGGTCAGTTTTGGTCTTTTTTTTTGTATTATTTGAAAAAAGTGATTTGAAATAAAGGTGTAAATGTAAATTATTAGCTGTATTATTATTAGTAGTAGTAGTAATATTGTTGTTGGTCTTTCAGCTGTTCCCGGCAAGGGGTCGCCACAGCGGAATATCCGGTCCGCACTACAACTTGGCACAGGTTTTACACCGGATGCCCTTCCTGATGCAACCCTCTCATTTTATTCGGGCATGGGACTGGCACTGCATCCAGTGGCTAGGGGGTTTGGGCACTAGCTGGGAAACGAACTCCGGCCTTCCGCATGGCAGGCGAAACACCCACCACTGAGCCACCAGTGCCCAGTAGTAGTAATATTACCATACATTATTTTAAACTCTCAAAATATGGAAGATGTACTTGCATTTAGTGTGCACCCTTTTTGAAGGATGTGCTGCTAGAGGATATTTTAAATTGAGTAAAATAGTCAAATTATTCTTCCATTAACAGATTATGCCCACATCCTTCAGTCAAATTGAAATTTAATTTGCATTGGCCTCAACCAGTTTAAAACATGATGTTATTTTTATTCCAATTAAGCCATCAGTCAAATTAGTAATGGATTAACAGGCAGGATATAAACATAGCTATTGAATAAAAGTAATGGTAACAGTGATGTGCAACAGCATGACCGCCCAGCATAAATAAATAATAAATAAATAAATAAACACCCACAAGCGTGGACAAACACACACACACACACACACACACACACACACACACACACACACACACACACACTGTCTGTAATGTTTTTACTAGCCTCAAAATAAAATACCCACAGACTCACTCTTTTAATTGCCTGCAAACGTTTCACATGCTCCCTCCACTTCAGTTTCACAATAAGAAGCTTGTGCAACTGTCTATACTTTTCTTCTCTCACACTCTAATCCAGATTCTCTACCTTTCCTTTCCCTTTAACAATCTAATGAACATCACATTTTCCCTTTTTACCAGTTCATTAACTCGCCTGTCTTGGGACACTTCACATGGTTCTCATTTTGCCAGAAAAGAGAGGCCAGGGAACTGCTTGCCCTTCTCACAAACCCTTTTTTTGAGAGCAGCAACGAAGCTTCAAAAAGTCTTTTGCTTAAGTTATGGCGTATATATCTACAAATATAAAGTGATCAGCGATTTTTAACGCAAACACCACGCTGCAGTAAAAGGATTATAATAAGTGTGTGGTGGTGATAATACATTATCGTTTATTATATCCATCTACCACACAGGCATATGAGAGCAAGGGAGAAAGAGAACGAGAAAGATTTCCTCTTGTCAGTTCCATTTAATTGGATTGTACTGGGCCCAGTTACCTGACTGATTATTGGCCATAATGAGTAGCTAGCCTTACACTTGGCTATGTATAGATGCTTTGCAGAATGCTAAAGATAAATCGAAATTATCAAAGCCCGCTGCTATCTCTCACTTTTTCTCTCTCTCTCTCCCTCCCTCTCTTTCTCTACTAAAAGTTATTTGCATGCATTTGATATTTGGTATTTTGTTCCATAGCAAAATAAGTGGAAAATAAGGGAAAACAATATTAGTGCTCCCTTTGTCCATGGACCTCAAAGTGGGTCTTTTATACAGTAGATCTAACCCTTAATTATAGGTGATCAAAATTAAATCATTAGAGCCTAATAATTATAACTATAAATAATGTAAAGCAATTACAATTTTATTGTAGCTTTATATATGATACAAGAGGTTTCTTTTATTTTAAATGGGTTCCGTGGTGGACAGTTCTAGGGGAATACAATTTTTTATATTCATACATATATATCTTTATATTTGCGTATATATAACACTACAAGGGTTCCTGGCTATAAAGTCTTTGGGAATTCAAATGTAGTATTTCATGTTTATTTAATGAGGTAACAGTTATATATGATATTTTGTATTCCATTTGCTATATCACTCCACTACTCTTCTTTAGCTGAGAAGCATCTGCGCACTGTTTAGGTTAACATGTTGGTTGAGGTATACTGCAGAACAGAAAGAAGGCGACTATTATGACACCAAGACAAGAAGAGACGAAGCAAGCATTGACCTGGTTTGCTTCAGTAAGCTCAGTATACAGCTGCATATGCTTTAAGAGGCCTCGCATCGGTAAACCAGGGTAACAGTGTAAAACAACCCATCCTAACACAATGCAACACATCACACGAACAAGAGCCATGTCTGACATGGTTCACTGAGCAAGCGACTGACATCATTTTGTCTTTCTATATTTTTTCTTCTTTTATGTTTGGCTTCAGGTCATTTTAAAACATGGTTTGGAGACATGTGCCTTGTTGTTTTCAATATTCTGCTGCTGATACTATTTGAGCTCACTCTCACCATCTGCTCCATGGTATTATTTTATTTATTTATGATTTATTTAATATTTCATACTATTTTAAATATTCATTAATATTGCTTTTATAAACTAGTGATAATTATTGGCACTACATTCTACAACAATTACCACTTCAAAAATATTTTATGCCTATCCACTTTGCTCTCTTTACACATTTGTAATTACATTATTTATTTCTTTATGCAGTATGTGTGAATTGCTGTATATAAACACATATTTGTATATTTGTATTTGTCCTTCTAATTATTATTAGTATTATTAGTAGTATTATTATTAGTATTATTATAAACACAATGCATAAATACATTCATAGTGCTATGCCTTTAGTTTATGTAAATTTCAAACATCAGGAAAGGGGAAAATGTAATCTGTGTGACTTTATCCATGGCGTGGATATCGGTACCAGATAGGCTAGTTTCAGCATTTCAAAAACTGCTGATCGCATGGGATTTTCACACACACATCGAATGAGGCAAAAACTACTGAGGGTGCGAAAGTTCTGTGAAACACCTTTTTAATAAGAGAGGTTGGAGGAAAATGACGGGTTTGGCTTCAAGCTGCCAGGAAGGATATAGTAACTCATAGACTCACCCAGAGTGGATTGTGGAAGATTAGGGGAAAAAAATCACTTGGTCTTTTGGTGAGTCTCTGCTCATGATAGCCTCAGATTTATGTTCTTGCCTGACAGAAGTAGAACCTAATTTGGTCATCTCCTGTTGTAGTCCATCTCCCGCAAGCATTTCTGAGATGCTTTTTCCGCTCACCACAGTTGCAAAGAGTGTGTGTTTGAATTACTAAAGACTTCCTGTCAGCTCATATTTTTATAGCATCTATCTATCTATCTATCTATCTATCTATCTATCTATCTATCTATCTATCTATCTATCTATCTTTGTTTAATATTATGTTTTCTGAACCACTAACATTAACACTAATGTTTTGATTTGCTCACGCATCACAGGCTTTCGTGTATGTGAAAACACATCAGTAGCATTTAAAATAGACCATGTTACAGTGAAAGCTTCTGCAGATCCTTCCGGCTGCTGAATAGGTTGTGATGGTCCTTTATAATGGTGAACAGCACTTGAGGAAATAATTAGTGTACGGTTAGACCACTCCAACTGTGATTAATTGAGGGGAGATTAGCTAGCATAATTTCATTCTGGTGATGATGTGGCTGCCAATTACCTAACGCAACTGCTTTACCATCTCTCTCTCTCTCTCTCTCTCTCTCTGTCTCTCTCTCTGGTTTTTATTTCCCTCTCATCCTGAATCATTGTCTCTTTGCCATGGAGAGCTACAAAAGTACTGCATAGTGAAAGAACAGCTCATACTTTCCCCCCACATTTATCTCAAAAAAAAAGAGAGAAAGAGAAAAAAGAAATAATTATTCATAGCAAGCACTACTACTTTCATTTCACAGATCACATGGCAAATAGATGGAAGAGGAATATGAGGCATTCAATAGACAGACACAGTAAAACACAGCGAGTGTGTAAGAAAATGGTAGGGCTAGAGCTCAGACTGACTTTTTGCTGAGGGAGATATAGACCAGGGTTAAAATCTCAAATGTTTGCATGTGTGTGTGTGTGTGTGTGTGCGTGTGTGTGTGTGTGTGTGTGTGTGTGTGTGTGTGTGTGTGTGTGCATTGGTCTGTGTTGTTTTATTTTTTTTTCCTCTCTATTGCTCTTTAGACTGAGTCTCATTGGCTCAGAGCAGTTTGCCTTATCGCACACTCCCAGACGCACACACACAATAGCCTATTTTACACCATTAAATGTGTATTTGTCAAAATACAATTTCAATTAAATTCCGCAACCCTGTCACTGTGTGTTTTGCTCCATTTACTACTGAAACAGGAAGAGAGGATGGAATAAAGAAAGGCCTGAATAACTATATCTCAACATAAACATATATAAGTAATTAGACTCATAAGACTATTTGAACTGTACAATAAAGCTGCAAGATAGAGAGAAAAGAAGCATTGTTTGTTTAAGTGTTATATAAAAAGTAAATATTTCAATGGACCAATATGAATTTGCTAAAACTTAGCTGGAAATATAAAATGATAATGTATTGACACAACTATCGCACAACAGAAAAATCCAGAGTTACATTTCCACAAAACAACTCTGTACACAATAGACATGCTGGTAAATCAGTCCTACAATGTTCCCCATATCCATTCACCTTTTTTTTCCTTATAATTTCAGCTCATAGCCTCTGCTTGCAACCAGAACTACCATGCATTCGGTCATGAGGAAGAGCCACTTTGTTTATTTCCCCAACATGACAAGGGGCTTGAGAGGTTAATTAAATTACCCAGAGGGAAAGAGTGTCTTGCGGGCCCTGCAGAGCCCCCGAAAAATTCAGCGAAAACCTTGTTAAAATTAGTCTGGTTAATATTTTCTGGGGATTACAGCTCAAAGGTTTTATTAGGGATCTGTGCATTTTTCCCTGCCTCGCGCCTCACCCGAGTCAGTTGAACTTACTTAGCAAACATTCTCAGCTTCCTGTTGATAATCTCAAGCCTGATGTTTTGAAGATTCACTTAATGTATCTCATGGGTTCTTTAACAATTGGGCATATATATTTGGTGTATCTTCAAAAAATTTTATATTGTGGAGAAAGGTTTTTTTTTGTAATTTAATTCAAAAAGTAAAAATGTCTTGATTGAGGCTTACGGCTTATAGCTCATGAAAATGAAAAAATCCAGTATCTCAAAATATCAAAATATTTCCTGAAATTAATGAAAAAAAAAAAATTCAATACAGAAATTTCCTACTGCTGAAAAGGACAGTATTATGGTCAAACAAAGCAGTATGTTCATTTATGCACTCAATACGTGGTTTAGTTAAGTGTTTCTCATCTTCTTGTCAGCAGATGGAAGCAGGATGTGCTCTAAAATTTTCTGGTAAACAGCTGTGTTGACTTTAGATTAAAAAAACACAGTCGACCAACACTAGCAGACATGGCACCCCAAATCATGACAAACTGTGGAAACTTCAAGCAACTTGAATCACTCTTTCTCCAAACTCTCAGACCTTGATTTCCAAACGAAAGGCAAAATTTATTTTCATTTAGGCTGCAGTCAACCCTGTTGCTTGTGTACAGTTTCCTACCACACTTTTCTTTTGCAGTCAACTTTTCATTAAACATGCTTCGATTCAGGACTCTGTAAAAAGCCAGTCCTTACAGTGATGACCTTCTGTGGCTTACCGTCCTTGTGGAGGATAGCAATAATCATCTCCTGAACTGTCAGCTGGGAGATACACAATATTCATACTGTATGAATATTAATTTACTCAAACACAAAATGAAATATTTGAATATTTTGAGATAGTGGATTTTTTTATGAGCTATAAGCCAAAAAAAAGCTTATAGTGAAGCTTAAAGTTTCACTTTTTAAATAAAATCATTTTTAAAAACTTTTTCCATGACATTCTAATTTTTGAGATGCGCTATGTATTATACAATTCTTATAGTAACTGGCTTGATTACTTGGACCTGTTGGTAAGTTCAGAAATAAAACCTTTTTTATTAATCCAATATACTGTATGTCCCCCATTATTATTGTATATACTGTAGTGTATTTTAAAAAGTTCATGTGACTACAGTCAGAAATGTATACTGAAGATTTTTTTTTCCTGCATTTAAATGTGTCCCTGAATGAAATCATCCAAAGCACCACAATTGAAACAATGTAGTATTATAAGGCTGCATAAATTATAGTATAATGTACATACTATTCAGTGTAAATAGCTATGCTATGCAAAATATTGACAAACCTCCAGCTAGAGAAAGTGGAAAGGCCAAATTGAGGGCAGGCATGTAACACCCTGGGCAATAAACGATAACTCACATGATTTTTGGTTTTTGGATCAGGTGCTAGATGTGGGAACAGATAATTATGAAAGTGCTCCCTGGACCAATTAAACCTCATAATTGAGTTCTGGGAAGAAAAAAAAGAATACTTTCTTCAACTGTGCATAGTGTTGACACACTTTAATTAGATAGAACTAAATGACACTGCATGAAAAGTATTTACTAATTTATTTAAGTCTGAAGTCATACCAGGATTAATTCAATATAGTTCAGTTCAATACACCTGGTACAACATATTTAATTATAGAAAGAATCTAAAATGTCTCCTGGTGCTCATGAGACACCTAGCAGCCATTTTAATTTCTCATGTGGTACAATACATCACCATGTTTTACCTTTAAAAATCCTCATTATATTTATTTTATTAGCGGTAAATAAGTTTTTTGGTTCATTGTTTGTTTGTTTGTTGTTGCACATAGTGTCAGACGTGGCCCTCTCTACTTGTGCACACTTTTTGCAGGTTGTGCTATGTTATCAGAAATGATTGGGCGCGTGTCAGTGTCTCTCCCTCCTGAAGCACCGGCCAGTGGCGCTAAATCAAGGCTGCCTTCATGGTGCATTGTCACTGCAGCGCTCTCCTGGACTGGAACTAAACGATCGATAGCCTCTTTACTTCACCTGAGGCATAGCAGGGGAGCGAGTGACACGAAACACTGGGGCCACCCGTCTCACTGTGTGTGTTTGTGTGAGCGTGCGCACCAGAATCTGTATAAATAAGGCTAGATTTGTGGGAGAGCTTGCTTCCCTATTTCCCTACTCTGTATGCAGGTGTTGGGCTGAAAGAGCAGGTAGCATTTATATTGTGAGAATGTGAGTACTGGGAATGTGTGTGGTTGTCACAGTGTTTCTGTAGTTTGCACACCTTGAGGTTTTGTGCTCGAATTCAAAGACAGATGTTGTGTGCATGTTTGTGTGTGTGTGTGTATATCTGTGTTTTCCTAACAGCCCAAACTTAAATCCACTGCCTCACACACCCCAAGCCTCTCTATGGACCCATTAAATCACTACTAGAAGTGTACACTGTTCATAAATGCGTTTTCTTTTCTATTTCTCTCCTTGAGTCTACAGCCGACTGGATAAGAAATGCAGGCCTCTAACTGGAACATCCCTAGCTCTGAGTCAGTATAGCATATAATGCTAGCTAAGCTAGCAGCAGGCTTAGAAACACAGCCTGTATTATTAAACGCAGGCAAGCGACTAGTTTTGGCGTTTTTTACCCTGGACTCATCAAAAAGAAGAGCACGCCTTATTAAATGCACTTTCACAAGGGGTTTATGCCGGCATCTCCTGCGCGATTAAAGTGGCATGCCAATGCCGCTTTCCTCTGTTTGACTCTGATTCCTCTTGACAAAGTGATTCAATTAAATGTCTCTCCTACCCAAAAATAAACAGCGTCGAAAAGAAAGAATAAGGATTTACTTGTGGAGCTCTTGTCCCTTGTCTATGATGGTAAGATACTATATTTTAAAAAGAGACATCCCTTCCTTCTTTCACTTAGTCTAAAGTGACATATCAAGCCGAAAAAGCATCTCCCAATGCACATAGTACATCTGCACTCTCCATGCATTTAGAGCTGCTGTATATCTGCACTCCAATCCATTTCACATGCTTTAACTGCCAATGCTGCACTACTCTATGTGCCAGGGTTCTTTAAAATAGCCTTGAAATGGGATTGGTTCTCCGGCGTGTTTAGATCTCTCGCTCTCAACAGATTGATTTTTGACCCTCCCCTTATTGTGAGCGCAGTGCTGTGTCTGAAGCTGATGGCTTGTGGGAAATATTTATCCACATTGATCGAGGAGGCTGATGAGTCTGTTATGAACGCAGCAGTTCAAACAGTTTGGGCCCTTCAAACGTTTCTAAATATCAATCCGCTATAGGTGGCGAGGGAACCAGTACGCAGACCACTGTGTGAATGCCAAAAAGACTTGAAACGATATTCCGGTAGGGAAAGCAGAATTGTGTTAGATTTCGCAGAATGAGAATTTTGTGCAGCGAGAGCTTCTGATTACACCTTGTGTTATAAAACAGTGCATGCATTTGCTGAAACACAGTTCAGGAAAAGCTGTTATAGAGGTCAGTTTAGATATAGAGACGGAAAGGAGAGAACGGAAGGAAAGCGTGAGGGGGGCAAGAGGGGTCGAGTTGCTGAGGTGAAATGTCTTCCTTAGCTGGAGGCACGGTGCTAGAGGGCTTACTGACTGCAAGCATGCCATGAAGAGTGGGGAAGGGCACTGATAATTCAGTCTGCTGCCATTTCATTAATGATTCAGCACCTACAGGATATTTTTCCGCATCAAACTTTCATACCATGAGGCAGTTTTCACTGTATCAGGTTTGCATCCTCTAAGGATGATAAAGCGCCCGAAAAAGTGCCCATCATGCTGTCTTCACTTCAGTCTGCTAGCACAGTGATACACTGACAGACACTTAAAATAAACAATATAAATAAATAAATAAAATCACACAAAGGGTTAAGGTGGTTCATCTTTGAGTCAGCTTTGGCATATCTACCTGATGAGAAATCGCCAGGGAAAACATAACAGCAGGATCGTAGTTCTGATACTTTCATTCCATCATTCTTTCTAGCACCAGCTTCTTGCAAACACACTCTTGCACACACACAAAGTTGATTTAAGCATTCTGATCTCCAGCGTCATACTTCTTTAAATCTCTGGCAGAGCGGAAAAGTCAACAAAGTCGATCATCTCGCAGCAATAAAACTATCCACAAGTTCCCACTCTATAAAGCAAGGTCATATGTAAATCCATCCCCTCCCACTGCACTGCCTGTCACATCAGCATAATAAATAACAGCAAAAAAAAGAGCTTGAGGAATTCATGAGAGCATAACGCTCTGAAGGCTAGCTAAGCCCAGGGCACTCTCCAGTAAGCGAAAAATGACTTTAAATCAATAGTAAGCTGACTGTGACTACACTGTAAAAAAAAAAGTCTAATTTTACGGAAAATAACTTTAAAATTTTATAGTAGTTTTCCTTTTTTAAAAACTACATACAAATATCTGTAAAATTACAGTCATTATCTGTAAATTACTAAGTCGACTGTTTTTAAGTCGATTATTTCAATACTGAAAAATTAACTTTTTTTCACATTTTTTAACAGTAAATATACCATATTATTTTTACTGTTTTTTTCTGTTTTTGTAAATTATGTATAACTTTATGTAAAATTACAATAATAAATTGTAATTAAATATGAAACTCATTAGATAAAGGTTAATGTCCATACTAAAAATTTTATGTTTTTCTTTGTAAAATTTTGAGGTAAATCATATTAGTTTTATAATACTTTGACATTTAAGTTCTAGATGCAAGTTTAGCATTTTTTCATG
>JAOVVA010000044.1:9664503-9686359 GCA_028565275.1 Leiocassis micropogon
CTACACGTCTAGTGCTGTTTTAATGAATGTGTTAAATCGTATAAATTTTGGGAAAAATCTGTAAAATAATGGTGTTTTACTGTTAAACTTCTAGTGCTTATTGTTTAATGAAGGTGTTTAATCGTATAAATTTAGGAAAAATTTGTAAAATAACATTTTTTATCTGCTAAACTTATAGTGCTGTTGCTTTATTGAAAGTCTTTAATCGTATAAATGTAGCAAAAATCTGTAAAATAACGGTGTTTCACTGCTAAACTAGTGCTGTTCATTTAATGAAGGTGGTTAATCGTATAAATTTAGGAAAAATCTGTAAAATAACGGCATTTCTCTGTAAAAGATAAAATAATTTCTGTAAATGTAATGTTTATGAGCATAATATGAACTAGTTTTTTTCCTTAACTTTACGGTTTTTGTTTGGCAGCCGTTGCTGCCAGTCATTTGACCGTTTTTTTACGCTTTTTTTTTTCTTTTTTCTTTTACAGTGTATGCTGCCTATGCGTGTGCCTTAGTGCATGCCTTGTGTGTGATATTCAGATAACTGGTGATGGAATCACCATCATTGGAATGATTTGTTCTTATCAAACAAGCAATTGACATCCATCCATCCCTTACCAATACTGCTGGTCCTGCGTAGGGTTGAACAGGCCCTGGAAATTATCGCAGTGAACTTAGGGTACACCCTGGATGCAGTACTAGCGCATTCACACACACACAAACTCACACAACCAATCGTACACTATAGCCAATTTGGTTCTAGATCATATTTCACATGATGAATAATATGCTTTATTTGATTACCTATGCTAATTTTACTAGCTAGTAAAGTGGATACTAGCTAGCAGGCGAAGCCGGTATGATCTCCTAACTATGTTAAGCCCCTACTTACCACATGGAATAAGAATATACCAAGATTTAGCATTAATTATCCTCCCCTAGATTTATTTTTAATTTACAAGATATTGTATTTTGCTATGCTTTTATGTTGAACACTCTGTATTTTTTTGGGTGTAGTTTATTTATTTTGTGTAATATATTATACAATATGATACTATATTTTTGTTTATCCCTGCAATATTTCTGCCCACCACAATGCTGCAATATTTCTGCAATATTCTTGTCCAGCATAGTAATGTTAAATATGTAAGACCCTTACTGGGAAAAAGTCTATACTGTCGAGGCGAGGAAAATCATGGAGTGTGAGGATTACAAATCCGAGCCAATGGAGAAACAAGCAAATATAAACCTACATACATTTGTATGATTTAGATATTTGTATAATTTTAATTTACTGCCAAAGCATTCAGAATAACTGGGGGGGAACAGCATGGGGTATGCGGCCTTGAGCATTCTTTCACAATGTGCAATATTTCTCATTTTTTTCTAAGGACAAAAGAAGACGCCCAACCTGAGATTAAATGCCACATGAATCAGAAATGTAGCTATTATATTTCCATATCTTCGAGATTGCATTATTTCCTATCAATAATAACGCCTGTCTTTTAGAATGAAAGGAACAGAAAGAAATAGCATCTGTAAAATGACACACAAAAGGGGAGAGACTGGCATTATGAAAAGTAATAGATTTCAGTTCAGCAGAAACACCTTTTGAAAATATAATACGCTGCATATTATCCTGTGCATTTCTCGCATAGTAAGGGAGAACTGTGGAAAGAGAGATATAGAAAGGCTGGTAATTGGTGAAGGAATTTAATAAGTCTTATACCACTGTAATATGTAAAGGTCTGCAGGGGAGAGAAGAGAAAGCAGGAAGAGAATGAAACTAACTGAGGAAAAAAAGACAAATATCGAGCTATTGTAGTTATTAATAAAAGCTCATGTGCTATTTTCTTCCAGCCTAAAACTGCTCACAATCCATATGCTCCCTAATTTTACCTCATGTTCTCCCTTATATATTTCTTGTTGTAGTATGCTTCCAGTCAGAACTATTAGCTAGGAGTTGACATATGCACACTGCTGCTTGGGCGAATAGCACAATAGGTCAGTCCATAGTGTATGGTGTTCATACTTGGCTAGCTCTGTCTCTTGGTCTGTTGCGCTTGCTGACATTTACAACCCAGATCGTGCTGCTAGTGTATAAACCTTCCAGGCCATGACAGAATGCGGATTTGGGACAAGTCCATCTCGGTCAAACCCTCAAAACATGCTAGAGCCCAGTGCACTTGACCAGAAGCCAAGTCCAAGTGTCTAAACATGACCCGTGTTCAAGCAGAGAGGGAAGATGGTTTTGCCAATAGACTTCGAATCTACTTAAGGGAAAATCTTTTCTTTGCCTTCTTTTTTCCCTTCCCTGTTATGGCAATTTGTGCAGCTTTTACACACTTCTTTTCCTATTTAAAGGAATTCAGTGCTCTTGCACACGTCACAAAATGTTTCAAATAAATTGAAAGTGACTAATAATGGGATAGAAGGACACCATGGTAAAAGTGTGGAACGTAAATGTTCCACAGAAAAGCTTACACAAAAAAAGCCATTAAGTATGGAAAGGCATTTTAAGGTAATACCAGCCACGAATTGGCAACGAGGAGATACCGACAAGCAGACATGGCTCACAGGAATGCTAATGACCTTAGTGCAAAGACAAAGAAGACATAGTGGAGAGACTTGAGGAAAAAAAATACCTATGCTTTCTTTTACATATCCTCTAAATTACCACTTAATTTCATTTCACCACTCCAACGTCTTCATTTCATCCCGTCTGCGCCTTAGAAAGAGGCGGATGCAGTTCTCGATAAATGTATTCTGATCCCTCAGGGACTAAGACTAATCCATTGTGCAGCATGAGGAGCTAGTATCGTGGGACGCATGCGTTAAAGGAACGCGGCATGTGGGTGCATTAGCATTATTAAAGGGATGATGAAAAGTGACTCGGTAGCTTGCCACCGATGAAGCGTTCAGCTGTCTCAGCGGAGTGGAATGACAGCGCTTGGCAAGAGTCCAACTGAACCGGTGTGTGACGTGATCTCAGAGCTTAAAGAGGAGCGTGGCGTATTTGCGATTTCTAGTGTTATCTTGCACAAACACACATCATGAAAAGCATGCCATCTTTCAAGGCCTATCAAATATTAACAGGAAAGAAATGCAAGCGCTAGCTCATTATAAAAAAATTTTGAGGAGTGTAGAAATGCAAAAGTCTTCTCAATATTGCAACTGCTGACTACATAAAAATGTGAGAAAGAGGAGGAAGAGGCGAGGGAATGCGTCTGTCTGTTTGTATGTGTGTGTGTTCGAGAGAGCGAGAGAAAGAAGCATGACCCAAAAAAAGGATTTTACTTCTTTTAAGTGTGAATAGAAAGAGCCCAGCTGAAATACATCCCATCTTTTTTTCAGCGTTCTAATAATAAATGTAGTTTCTTTCTATGTAGACTATCAGCATGTTAGCAGTGCATGTGATCTACATTGGACAGACAGCATGCTAAGTGGTCACTCAGTGTGATGGACAGGTGGAATTGATGTGTTGCAAGGCGGCATCATGCTCAGGAGATCCACAATCATTTACTCTCATGTGAAGACGTGAGCTATGGGAAAGATCTCTAACGCCTACAGATTACTGACAGGGAGCATACAGCCAAACTGTGCAGGCCACATCATTTACAAGTCATACACCAATACAAACACTTTCATTTGGTCACTGACCCGAATCAGGAGAGAGAGAGTTGATGAAAAGTGTAAACAAACCAAACAAAAGTGGGTGTGTAACATTATGGGTTTATGGGAAAATGGGTTCAGGCTTAATGGAGTGCAGGCTTTTAAGTAGTTTTTGGAAGCTCATGAGTGATAGCTGATTGATTCTCGCTGGGGCATTTTTATTGATGGGCAATTGTTAAACTGCTTAGGCAAGTAGATTAGTAGCTATTACTGTATGGTGGGGCTATGATTTTTTTGTTTGTTTGTTTGTTTTCCAAACTCAATTAAGTTAGGTAAGAGAAAACCAACTAATACTTTTGTTCAGTTTTTGTTGGTGTGATTTAGACAGATCTGAGCTATTTATTCACTAAAATATTTTTAAATATGCTACTCTATCATTCATGTATTTGAGACTCAAATTAAGTGAAACTAAAGCAGCTGAGGTTTGTGCTCACTTCATCGGATGTATTCTACGTTTTGTATGTCATCCTTTTAACCGCTTTAGCTACTGAGCTCATACTGTATAAGCTGTGGAGTGGGTATTTTTGGTGCGTTTTCGTTTTACTTTATGCATTTAAAGCTTAGTTACATCAGATAAAAGTGAGCCGATCAAAGCTTTTGCTCACTTTAGTGTGTATTTTTTTTAACAGATCTGTATCTATTCATTCACACTGTTTCGACTAGCTTGCTAAGCTTTACCAGCTAGTGGAACTGTATTATCTGTAGTTTACACATTTCAAATCCTATCATATAGAGTGAATTAGTCCATTAATACTACTATGAAGGGTTTACTTTCTTAACACTTGAGTGAACCTAAGGGGACAGCTATAACGGCAGACAATTATATGTTTAGAATTTGCAAATACTTGCACTCTACTCTGAACTCTACTGAACTCTACTCTACAAAATAGTGTGCTAGTACCTCTATGGTTTCATTCCTATTGACAGCATATGAAGCAATTTGAATACGAATGCTCCACTGACAATAAGTTCAAATGTAATGTGGATTACTTTCACCCATTAGATTAATCTAAATGATAGAGAAAGACATGCACATTAGAAAATGTTTATCTGAAAGTGGCTACCTGCAGCTAGGGGGCAAACTCTCCCAATATTACATCATGAAGATTTAATCTGTGAAATCTAACTTCTTTACTGCTGTAATTGTAAGTAATTTCCCTCAACAGCCAGCCATATCGGTTTGCACTATAATATGCTTGTCTTAACAAACACATTTAGACAGAAATATATACATTTTCAATCAAATATGTAATCTTTGCCCATGGTTGTGCTGCCATCCTAGTAATAGGCTTTGGTGAAGAGCAACAGCAGTGGGAAGATGAAAAGGCCCTACTCGAGCTTGTTAGCCTCCAAGCAGCGTGCCATTAGCAGAGAAAGTCTTTTTCCACTTCTGGCCCCGCTAAACACAGCGGACAGAGACGACAACCTAGCAGCCATTAATATTGGAAAAGGCAGAGATTTCCGGCACACATTAATACAAGATCTATTGACAGCTTTGCACTGCAGACATGACAGGTACCGGATGTTCTGGAAGGCTTTATCCTGCCAGGTAAAGTTGTAGAAAGAGCATAAACCTGAAGTTTGCCCTGGTATACAGTAATAAGTCAATCACCTTTTAAATGCACATTTCACCCATGTTATTTATTTACAACTCCTATTTCCCTGATAAAATGGTAACCATAGTATGGGTAACCATACTAGCTGCAGGGAGATCTATAGGAAGTGCTCTTATATTTCTCTACCGTGGCTACATTCTTTCAAGTAATATGGGTTCAGTAAAGTCAGTGGCCACTCCTACACAGGTTAATAGAAAAAAAGGTTGCCTCCATAAATATGCTACAATAGTGCCCATCTGATATAACCATGCCTGATATGACATAAATTAATCCAAGTAACATAGGGCTGCAGGCCTAGGCCATGGCCATCTATTACAACACAAACATGCATGCACACACACACACACACACACACACACACACACACACTCACAGACCTTTGAGAGACTGTTTTTTAAACTTAAATCAATTAAATTAAGCCTGGCTTTTTGTCAGTGTTTGTGTCTGCATTCTAAGTAACTTCACCAATCAGCAGTAGAAATTGGACTGTCCTCTAAACGACAAAAAAACAAAAAACAAAACAACTCTAGTAAAAGACCCCTGTGTCCTCAAAACATGCACTCAAACACCAGACCTTTTGTTCCTGAAGCTTGCTCAATTATTCCTGGGATACTGGGGGTCGAGGTGGGGAGTATGGAGGAGATGCAAAATTGATCTGTTGAGTGGCAAACTGCCTTTCAATCACAGCTCAGTGTGCCTTAATGGTATTATAGTTTGCGAAAGAGATTAGTCCCTAAATCTGAGTGTAATAATAACAATCTACACAGGGGGTGGCAATGGCACATTTAACGGTCTGGGTTCCTGGGGTGGTGAAAGCCTTGGTCATGTACATAATAACAGGTTAGCCATTCTGCTGTGCTGTTCCATAATGGATAGAGGGAGGCATGTGATCATTGATGCATTTAATATTGCAAATTGCAAATACTCTCAAACCGCAATTAAATTCTTTTGACCAACTTCAATTGGGAAGTCCAAAAAAAAAAAAAAGAAAAGGAGAGGGCATGTAAATTATAGTTAAATTAGAATTAAGGTTCAGTGGGTGTGAGATTTTTCATGCTCCTTCTTTGAAATCCATATTGTGCCTATTACATGGAGGGCAAGCTGCATTGTCCTTGAAATGCTCCTCTTTCTCACTGAGCTAACATTGCTTTGCAACTGGCTCCTAATTTAAACAGATGTGCCATGGGTATTACACCCAAGCTCCAATCAATGATGGCTACAAATATCCCAGAAACCTCTCCGCCCAGGAAATGAGCTGTTTATGCCATGGAGTGTGCAAGTTTTGTTGCCCTAGAGACCGAGAGAGGGGTGTCTGACATTCAGGGTATTGGAACAAATGTTGCTTTCACAATTCAAGAAAAGCAAAAGAAAAGAGAACAAGTTTTTGCTCAATGTTTGCTGCATATACATTAAGTCTTGTGGCATGCTTATATTTAACTAAACTGGAACAATAAGGACTAGCAGTAGTGTAGGTTAAAATCTGTAATCTTAAATCATGAACAGAAATGTATTCCAAAAAGGGTTATTATGGCAAGATTGGCTTTATTCCACACATTTCCTGGGCAAAAAAGTCACCATTTATTTTGAGCCGGCGTCAAGCAAAGAAAACAATAAAGGAGATTGCTGAAATTATTGTAATATGATGTTAAGATCTGTACAAAGCATTATTAAAACCTGTGAAAGTGACAGTGACAAATCAACTACACAAATGTGATTGACTATGGACTCTTAAACCCTTGGTGAAGATACATCATAAAAATAATCAACATTAGAAAACACATCTATGTTTATTAAAAGTATGAGCAAACAAATTCACAGGATTGGGACCTTGTTGATGCACTTGTTGTTGCATCAAACAAAAATGATTTAATTTGCTAGAAAACACAGAAATTGAACTTTGCAGTAATTGAAAAAGGTCATGTTGCTTGATAAGTTCAGATTGACCCTATTCCAGAGCAATGGATGCATCAGGGTAAGAAGGGACATGCAAGAAGTGGTGCCTCATGCATAGTATGCACTCTCGTACAAGCCTCTGGAGGTATTATGATCTGGAGTTGTTTCAGTTGGTCAGGTATGGGCTCAGCAAGGTCATAAACAAAAATTGTAGTTGGCCACCTGAACATACTGAATGATCAGTTTATCCCATCAATGGATGGGATAAACTTCTTTTTTGTTTTTGTTATTTCTTGATTGCATGGGCACATTCCAGAACTCAAACTGTGAAAGAATGGTTCTGACAACTGAGAAACTGATGGTTCTGAGAAATAATTTTCACACATGAATTGGTCACTACATTTTACGCAGCAATCAAATCTAAAAATGGCTGTAGAAAAATATTAATACATGCAACTTTTTTTTTTTTACCAGACAATGTGTTCACATGTTCATGGTTTAGCAGAACTCTTAGAGCATACTCTCAGTGCTTATGTGAGGAGTGCTCCTTTATTGTTTATACTGCATTAGAGCTGAGACAAACCAAGGTCCCTCATCCTCTCCTGAGCTAAAGCTATTTCGGGTTTCAGCCATGCACCTGCACATCTCCTGTCTCTGAGAACACTCCAGCCATGCTCCCTTTTTTTCACTGCGAGCAAATGAAATGAAATTACTTTCATCTGTAAACAGTTCCCTTTTATAGCTAGCTGAAGTCAGCTGGCGAAATTGCATCTCTCTTTCTCATCTCTGTCCTTTCTCCTTTCTTTCAGTCTGCTTCCCCCTCCTCTTCCTTTAGCCAGTGCCCTTCAAGTAATGCCATGTTGATAAAAATGTGGCTGCAAAGCAGCTAAAAGAGTAGACCAGCAGAGTTATTGTTTTTATTGATTTTCATAACTGGTGGGTGGGGAAGAGCACATGATCACGAAACATGACATTCATCATGTGGAGGTATTGAACGCCTACACTCCCTGGCTAAAAAACAGAAATAAGGGTCTTGGGGTATACAAGAACCAATCAGTGCTGCTTACATCTAATCGCAGGAGCAAAATCTAATCAAATCAAATGTAATATGCGGTAGTGTTTGTAGGTATGTTTGTGTGTGCTACCCCCCTTTATCTGATAAGAGCTACTGCTGAGTGCTAGAGTCTATGATTGCTTTAGGGAACAAGTAAACCTTTTAACAACCACTGCCCCATTTCCACCAGCGTAACAGCCAAGCCTGTCATCAGATCGTTTCATTAATGCATGATGGAAACAAAAATAACAACAACAAGAGTTGAGGATTTTACAGTGAAACTGTACTTTTGGATTTTGGAAGCTTCATTTTGATCTTCAGCTTATCAATCTCTATCTTCACCATGCTGTATATTAACGGGACATTTCAGGATTGGACAAAAGGTGTCTGTTGTTTTTTTTTACTGCCCTTGTTCTAACCTCATAGGAGTGGAACCAGATGTGGTAGACATAGCCCATCTACCTCAACTGTCACAGTATTGTGTATTCTAAAAAGTCATTATTTGTGTAACTGTAGCTTTCCTACTGTAGCAATTTTCCTCTGACCTGTCTTTAAACGATGTATTTCTGAGATACTCAAGTGCTGGATGTTGTGTTCTTGTTATATTTTGCATTATTCTGTGTAAACACTAGCGACTGTTCGTTAAAAAAAATCCCATGCTATTTTATACAGTTTATACAGTATAGGGGTTTAAATATTCAAACTAACTGGCACTAAACACCAGTCAATAGTCAAGAAGATCACACTGCTTGGGACGAAAACAATCACCTCATTTGTGGAAGAGCTTTCTTAATTCATGCTTTAAATTATTCCATCCTGCTATGCATGAAGCACCTTTTTACCCTATATTACTTCAACTATATTCGAGATCCTTGTGCTGAAAATTTGCATCTGGACCATATATAAGATTATGCATTATGCTATGAAACCAATATACAGTGAAACAATTTCTAGTTCATTGTCATACTGCTTTTTGTGCAGACGAAACAGATGACTCCAAGACCCCCACTAAGATCAAATCATTATTCCCTCCTCCTTTTTGCCTGTGTGTCCGAATCAGCAATATTTCACAGTGACAGAAGGACCCCGCAGCGGGTATCACACTTAGACGCCTGAAATTCTTCCACTTCTTAATAAATTATTCTTCCTTCTGTTGAACAAACGCAAGAGATGTTCTTAAAGGTGTCACATACTTTTTTCTTTTTTTTTTGCAAGTGAATAACAGACTTAGCATTTTAATTGTGTTCATGCATATAAATATACATATATAGACATATATTTAATATAGCACCATTGGAATCTGTGAAAAATGTCTCAGGTGTAATAATGCTGACAGTTTTGTCTGATTAATTATTTATCAAGCCCTGTTATTGCTGCTGCATTAGAATCCTGTTTCTGGCTCAGGCTTGTCTACGGTAATAGGGCTATGCTTCAAAGAGTGTGTGTGCGGGCCCCTAACGGATGTGTTTAAAATGCCTTACGAGTGCTCCTCTCTCTTTTCCTCTCATTCACTCTCTCAATTTTCTTTCCTTCTTTTCTGCTGCTTTTTCTCTTCACTCTTTCGTCACCGTCCTCTCACCTTCTTCCCTATCTTCTACGACGTTCGCTAGAAGCCTGCTTTATTCTGCCTATTCACTTGATTGACTCCATTTTGTGGCAGCTGCCCAGCACATCACTCCTTCCATTAGATAATACGCTATCACGCAACAGTTAGCTTGTATCTCCACTCGGCAAGCAGGGAGATGGGTGGAAAAAAAGACCAGCTAAAATCTGAATACCCTAATGCACTCAATTTCCTTTTTATTCCGTGTCACTCAGGCCATGTTCTTTCCTGCCTCTCGCTCTTTTTGCATTGTGCCACATGAATACTGCATCAGCCCTAACGGAGCTATGGAGAGAGCTCACAAAGAAGCCTAAGAGCTAGAATTTGTCTCTAGGGTGAATCTCTGCCTGTCTCTCTCTCCCACACACACACACACACACACACACACTTGCCTCTTTTAAACTCCTTCACCTTTTTGCCTTCTCTACCCCATAGCTTGGATGAAATGAGTCGGAATTAACAGGTCTGTTCAGGGCAATAAGTTGGACTAAGTAATTCCAGAGACAATCGGGGCGAATTAGCGTTTGAAGGAAGTGACATGGAAGGATAGCTGCTGACATGTAGCATGCTAAATCACTAACCAGACCATGGGGAGACGGCTCAGTTTTTGTTGTTGCTCTTAGATTAGATTTTGTCTCACACAAGACAGGTTACAGTCTCTGGGTGGCCAGACAAGCAACACATTAAGGTTAGCTGGTGTCACTGCCTATTTGGCTCTTGGGTTTGTGTGTGACAGAGACAGAGTACAAGTTGGGATGTGTTTTTGTCTGAGGTGGTCTCAATGAGCGGTTTATGCAATATGTCTCTAGCTTGCTGGTGATGATAAGAATTTATAGACCATTATAATATTTGTATATTAAATTTCATAATTCCATGCGCCAAAAGGTTGCAAAATTTGAATGCATGCACATACACTTACATTATTGAATAAATGAATTAAGGCAGCATTAACAACTCTTATCAAAATAAATGAGTACATGATCATGTGTCATGATTTTTAGGACATTAATTTAGGACCTCATTGTGGCATTTTAAATGTTCAGATTTGCTTTTTATTTTTATTATTATTATTACTATTATTATTATTATTATTATTATTATTATTTTGGATTTTCTTTACTTGGGTGATATTGAATTGGGTAGTTTTATTCTTACTTATTTCAATTTGAAACCATATGCTTTTGGCATTTTGATTCAGACATTAAAATACTGTACTCAATTACAAAACATATCTCAAAGCTTTATTCTTCTCTCATCTCGCTCTCAACTGCTTTAAAACATCAATAACCTTCTTGCAGTTTTACACAGCTAAAAACAACTATTTTTCAGTTTAAAACATTCACTGTTTACTAATTATCTAGCACATTATCAATACTTTTACTTAAATATGATTTCTCAGTTCTAGCTTTAATGATTCCAAATCAGTAACAAATCTATCATACTTTTACCTCAGTAAAAAGCAAAGTCTTAAATAACATACAACATTTGTTAGCTTTACTGCAGCATTCTGAAAAACACTGGAAAGCATACAGTATGTGAAGAAGAAAAAGAGTAAGAAAAGAAATATATTATTATTATTATTATTATTATTATTATTATTATTATTGTGTTCTATACTGATCATGATAAAATTTCATAGCCATGACTCAATCAGTAGTGACATCACAGAGCAAGGCAAAGCTGTTTTCTCCATCAGGCGTTCTCTTTTTGGCACGCACATACACACAGAGCCTATTTAAACTGCACACATCTTCAGCATCCATCCGTTTCTCAGAGCTATAATCACTTACACAGGCCATATCTCAATGATTCAAACACATATCAGTACGGGCAAGTAAAGCGGTATGGGAAAGCTGGGATGTGGAAGGGATGAAAAGAATGAAAGACCGATGCTATGGTACTTGTTCACCAAACAAGGCCACTGCAAGAAAGGCTTTGCAATGTTACTGCGAGGAATAATTAGAGAGGGGAGGTACTGAAAACAGTATTTTTTCATGTCTGAGAGGGCAGAACTATGTCAGGAACCATTCCCCAATTAACCTATACAGTAGTCACTATGTAGGAGGAAGCGGTGTAGGATGGTCCCTTTGGGCCAACACAGCCTGATACAGTCGATTTCAAAAGTTTTAAGGGCAGGAGAGCATCAGTAAAGCATTTAATTGCTTGTCTCATACTCTCTTTCTTTCTACACACTTTCTGTACTGTTGATCTTTTCTTGTTATTTCCAGCATGCATTTTATATACCCTGTACAGTCAAAACTAGTGAGACCTAGAGAAGACAAGAATATCAAAGCTGACTTGTGAAATGGTACACTGCCATTGAAACAGCAGTGGGCAAATCCTCCAGTGTGTTGCTCTATGAAATGTAGCATTACGAACAGGTGGCTATACTGTATACTGATCCTTCTTCTTGACCAATTGTAGCTTAGTAACTGCAATGAGACTCGGGTGAGGCTGATAAATTTTGATTATGTTTAGAGATGTCGATACTCTAAAAGTTTAGTTAAAGAGTTAGCACAGGGTAAAAATATGGGTTTAATGTAACCTATTAATAAAGTATTATATAAACTATTAATGCTGTTTTGCTGCATAATACTGTAAAGATATAACAATAATGAATTTTTGGAAAAAACGACAAGGCACAGGACCCCTGGGGTGGCGCAACGATAACAAGTTCCCCCTATCATTCGGAGATCACAAGTTCGAATCCTGGTTGTTGCTGTAGCCTTTCACAGCCAGGGGCCTGGATAGGATTGGTCAAGTTCTTTCAGAGGGGAGGGATCAGAGGCACTTTAGTACTCTCACATCAATCGCGGCTCTAAGCCAGTCACAGGCATCTATGAGCTCACGAAAGCAGAAGGAGTGGATAGCGCCATCAATGGTGCCCCCAATGGTGCGTAAGCGAGCAGTTCAAAAAGATGTGAAGCCACATGATAGTCTTTGGCCCTCCCTGACTGGTCATTGTGGCCTTGATGGGATGGGAATGTGAAAATCTTCCATTACAATCCAAATTGTTCACTTCCGGCTAATATAAAAAAACATGCACTACCAAGCAAAAGTTTGGACAGCGCTTCTAACTACATAGTCTTTCCAAATAATTTCTTTCTACATTGTAAAACAATGCTGAAGGCATCCAAATACACAATAATCTGCTTTGAACGGTTGATATTGAAATGCGTCTGCTAGCTTTCATAACGGCTCTAATCTGAGGTGCTGAAAATTGGTGATTTTTGAGGCTGGTAACTCTAAATTTAATTCTCTGCAATAGAGGAAAGTTTTAATTCTTCCAGGAATTTCTTCATGGTCTTAATCCACTATAAGCTCTAGCCAGCAACTGATGCAGACTTTCTTTGCTAATGCAAACATATCACTTCAGTTCCATCTATTACAATAACACAAACAAAAAATGGAATACTAGGTAATAAGGGATAAATGGAATGTTAAGTACTGTTATCGGGGACATCAGTGCCAGACATTGCTTGCTAGGTGACACCAGAAGTATATAGCCAGAACCAGTGAGCCATATCAGCTAAATGTTATCTTTAAAATGTGCAGTCGCCCCTGCAATTCATGAACAGTGCTCTTATTTCCATGTCATCTAGCTACACGGATCAGTAGTAACAAGGCTGATGACTTTTTGATTCATTTTCAGATGCATTTCTGTTAACGCTCTTTTGCTCTTGTTACACTAAAGATGGTGATGTTTTATGTGTATTGAGCTCATTTCAGTACACTAAATATGTGTGTAAAACCTTAAGAAATTATGCCCAATATTGTATAGGTTCCCCTTGTACCACCCAAACATATCTGACCCATTGAGGCATGACTTCCGAAGGTGCGCTGCGGTCTCTGGCACCAGGAGGTCAGCAGAAGACGATTTAAGTCCTGAAAGTTGAAAGATGGGGCCTCCATGGATCAGACTTGATTGTCACACATTCCATGAATGCTTGATCTGATTGAGAGCTGGGGTATTTGGAGGTCAGATCAAAAACTTGAACCATGGTGCCCATGAACCAGTCACCATATATAATTGATAATGAATGTTTTTCAATTCACCTTGTGGTGGTATATATAAAATAACACAATATACTATAAAATACTATGTAACTTTATAGTACATAAATTAATTATATTTTTGTCTAGGGTCACTTAAATTGTAATATTCTCTCTCTCTCTTTCTCTCTCTCTCTCACACACACTCCTTCTTTTTGTGTGTGTATTTTAGACTGACAATGACTGAGTCCACTGCTCGTCAGAACTATTCTGCTGAAATTCTATAGGTTAAGCATTTGTTCTTTCCTCCCACTTTACAACAATTCCCTTACCGTTCACTGACTCTCACTACGACTCCTTTTGCTTTCTTTCCTGTTCTCCTTCTGCCTCCGCCTCTCTCTCTGCTCTGCTGATCTTAAACATGCTGTGTGGAAGCTGTTACGACTGCAGGAACATAGTGCCGCTGCACATGGTTACCTTTCTGATTCACTTTTCTATTCCCAGTCCCCCATTCTATCTCTCTCTCTCTCACTCTCTCTCACTGTATTTTCTTCCTTCCCTTTTACATGCTGTTTTCCCATCCATCTTTTCTTCTTCTCTTTTCTTCCTCTTCTTTCATGCACACACGCATACACAAAGACACACTCCTCTTTCCGACTCCATCTTTTGATGGCTCTGCCTGACAGTGCGTGCACTTGGAAACAAAACGGACAACATTAACTGGGGAATCCACCTCACCTCCCATGTGCCCTATAGCTGTCAATCAAAAGGTCAGGGTATTGCTCCCTCCAACTCAGCAACACAACAAAAATAACAAGAGCCATCCAGGCCTGCAAAGAGCCTGCTTTCTTTTCTCCCTCTGGGCTTTTCCTTGTAATTTTTCCTTCTCTGTTCAGAAAAAGTCAAAAGATAACAAATACGCAAGCCTATTAGATAAGATTGCATTTTGGTTTGAACTGCACATTAAACTGGATGGGAGTATAAGCAAAAGGCAGATAGGGCACACTAACAAATGTTTGGGCTCTGTAAAGTGCTTTCACCATGAGTGAAATCAATTTAACACCATGGCACGCACATTTCAGCTGAAATGGTTACAGCAAGTCTAGATGACAATAAGAACACAGTCGCAAATCTGCAGCTATTAATAAAATACATGTTCTGTCACACTCTGGAATCATTCACGTTGACTGCTTTAGACTTACATGACATAACAGAGATATGATACTAAATCTAAAGCAAGCTGTAATTGCCAACAGAGAGCGCCTGATAAGTCTAACTCCACTACCATGAAATGTTTTATTTAAAGGTATGATTGTTACATTTTATGTAAGTGTTGCTAAAGAAAAATAATTGTGAAATGGTTCAAATTATGCGTTTTCTATTATATTAAAATACATCTGAACATCCTACTCCTTTCTTTTCGTTTTTGTAAAAATCAGGTTACATTGTTCTTCCTAATTCTAACAGACATATGCATCGGTTACTTTGGTCTAATCTGAACACTACTGTATGTTGTCATCCCTACTGCTTTCAAACATTGGTTGATGCAATATTAGAGGTGACTTATGTAACCTGGTTTGAGAAATATCTTCTTTTCTGTATGAGGGATGTTGAAGTTAACCTGAGACTTTTGACTGTGTATAATAACAGAACAGTTATGAGAGCAAAAACTAGCTTTATTTAGGTCCTATATAATCCCCAGCCTGCTTCATGTCTGACACCCTGGCTTCCCAGGAACTCATGGAAATGGCTTAGAGAGAGGTCAA
The DNA here is from genome assembly GCA_028565275.1 of Leiocassis micropogon. NCBI lineage: Eukaryota > Metazoa > Chordata > Actinopteri > Siluriformes > Bagridae > Leiocassis > Leiocassis micropogon. The sequence continues at coordinate 9,680,095 of JAOVVA010000044.1, forward strand.
GACTATAAGAGTTATGTGGCAATAATTCCTAGCTGAGTTACTGTAACATGCAAGTGGTGGCCTTGAATTATTGTGTGTACAGTCCCAACATTCAGATGCGCCTCATAGTTTGGCAACAGATTATCCATCGATTTTCAAAGTTGTTCCACTCACAGAAAGTTCACAGGAATTGCACTGTACTACGCTCCAAGCCACCTCGGCCTTACTATCATTCACAGATGTATGGCCTTCGTTAAACATTTGCACCATTCAAAAGTTTTAATGCGGCAGGTAGATGGATGGATGGATGGATGGATGGATGGATGGATGGATAGATAGATAGATAGATAGATAGTTAGATAGATAGATAGATAGATAGATAGATAGATAGATAGATAGATAGATAGATAGATAGATAGATAGATAGATAGATGGATAGATAGATGGATGGATGGATGGATGGATGTACATATGTACATTCCACTGAGAACTGCTCCAGAGAGATAACTACAGAGAGGGTAAGGAAGCTAGACAAACATCATTACTAATGTCAGTACTTAATCAGTGCTTAATTAAAGGCTAGGGAGAAGTCTGATGCATCACTGTCTGACATATCCTAGGACCCCATGGGCATCATATCAAACTCCCTGTGGCTCCTTCACCCTCCCTTCAGAGGAGCTCCATTAAACCCAGGTGATACAGCAGAGACTCAATCCCTCCTCCTCCATCTGCTCTCACCTTCTTTCTTACAATGTCAGGAAGAGCGGAATGAGATGACTAGGGCAAATACAAGTGCTCCAAATGCACACTATAGGGTTCCATTTCCTGTGTTCGAGTGAAGACAGGATGCACTTTCTCTGCTCAAATATCCTTCCATTCATTCTCCCTTCTTTGTCTAAAGCAACACACAAGGGGAAAAAGACCAAAAAGGACAAATCGATATGATACCCCTGCTGCAGGCCGCTACTTAACACCATGAAATATTAATCCTAGATGATTGTATTCTACCACGAGATGCACTGCATGCTACAGTAAAACAGAACAGATGTATTGTGTCTCCTTTCCCCCGTTTGTCCCAGATTTATCCGGCTTCTTGAAATGAAACAGATTACAATACTGCGAGACCACCTTTGTAGCTCATAATCCGCCCCCCACATAATCCGGGGGTATTGATCGATGATCAGAGGGCTAGTGCTAAGCAGAGAAAGAGGAGGCGAGAACACCATTCACTAGCACAAGCCTCTCTGGATGGAGCTGATATTTAGACCAAAGCCCACATGTTGAGTAGCGACACAATGGATAATAGCTCCCGAATAAAAGCCATTTTTTGCCATTCATTTTCGTTGAATTCTCTTTCCAAATTCCAGTAGCACATAGCCAGTCTTAGCTACCAATAAAAATGCAGATGTGTAAATCCATCAAAAGTGTTACAGAAACTACAGAATGGCTAGAGTCTCTTTAATAGTTAACAAATCTCAGTTGGGGTCACTTAGTATTTGTGATACTAATTATTAGGACTCTAAACAACCAGTAAGACTACAAGGTTAAACAGCTATCACTGTTCACCACACAGTATGTGGTTCCCTTTGACCAGCAAAAGTACCTGCAGAAATACATCAACTTGGCTTTAACATGGCTGATGCCTTTAACCCATGTTATTCCACCTGAATAAAGCCATGTGAACCCTACATCTTGCGTTTTATCGTTCTGCTTTCTTACTGATGGCCATGTTTTATAGACCTTTAATCATATGCATATAACCCTTTGGCTACCTGACTATTTTCTTTCCTGGAAGTTTGCGTTTTTCAAAAGTTTTCAATGTCTTTTGTGTGCCAACAAGAGATTTAAGCTAACCTAAACCCAGCCTTAAGTGGTTCTTCTCTAAAACCCCAGAGAGGGTTTCAAGCTGGATGAATGCCTTGCGATCCTTCTCCAAACATGCAAGTGAGAATATTGAATAAGTGCAAATCACTATAGTGATTTGCAAGCTACAATCACTATAGTGCATCATTATAAAATTGAATAGGCACACTATAATATAAATAAATAAATCAATAAATAAATCCACTTGTGACCCTGTGTGGTCGGCGAAATCAAGGAAGTCAGTAAGATCCCACATTTTTCCCAATCAAAGATTGACATAACTTTTTCTCAGTCAGAAGGTAAAAACTGCGCCTTTGTTGTTGTTATTGTTCTCCTATATGGCATGAGTGCAGCATAGAGGCACAGTGTGCTAATGAGAAGCAGTTTTAATCACAGAATGACAAATAGGACACTGTCTAGCCTTGCAGAGATGGTAGGAAAAAAAAAAACACACACACACACAAGACCACAAATATACTATTTTGAACAGGGGTAAAAGACAAGAGGCCTTAAGGTCAGCGGTTTCCGCTGTATTTCAGCTCTGCACATTTACATTGATTTCTCATACTTCTATTTCTCTGCAATCATTGTGAACCACAAGGTCTTACAACTTGGTTAACATTGAGCGCACACACACACACACACACACACACACACTCTCACAGACTCACATACACACGCAAATATACACACATACTCATTCTTCTGACTGATTTCAACAGTGAACACACACACACATGCACACATACATTCTCTCTCTTTCTTCTCACTGTTTTCACCAGTAGTGTTCTCACATACAGTTAATTAGCAGACAAAGACGAGAAAAGAGAGTGAAACTGTCAGGGAGACGTTCTGCATCAGTAGGAGACCGCAGGCCACATGACGCAGGTGTCTGACCCTTAATAATGTGTGTGTGTGTGTGTGTGTGTGTGCCCATTGTCAGTCAGAAACCCAATCCACTTAAATAAATAAAACAAAAAAGGATCTCCTTGATTGCAGCACAAACATACTGTATAAGCATAACCCATGTATACAGCACAGTGTGTAATTGCATCAGTGTTTCTTGATCACTTTATTTTCGACCCCAAACCAGCCTCAGAACCCTCAAACTTTTTTTTTATCATATTAACAGCACTTCTCTTTGTTCAGTCCGATATTGTAGGTTCTTGTTTTCATTTACTGTACATTCGAATTGACATTGTAAATTACAGGAAATAACATTAATACTAACTTAAATTTTTTTTGTAAGACTTCTTGATCTGCCTGGCTATATGTTGCTTTCTCAGTCTCTCTCCCACACACAGGCTTTCATGTTTCTATATTGATTCCTTTCTTCATTTCACCAAAGGAAAAGCACAACCACTCACAACACAAACACTCCTACCATGTAATGTGCCTCTTTGGCTACGGACTAATAACCACTAAGCACACACACACACACACACACACACACACACGCGCGCGCGCGCACAGCTCCTCATTAGTTGCCATCACAAGAGGTGTTAGTTGTCCTTGCTTTTTTACCTGTCTGAGATCCACAATCCTAAGCTAATGAGCTCACTTTTTCCATAGTTAAATCCCCCCATCCTTGCTGCTCCCTCTTCTCCCGTGTGTCTCAGACTTGACATCCCTAAAGTGTCTCCCGTAGAGAAAAAGCAGCGTTTGTTTGGAAAAGCTGTCCTGTCACACGAGAGTTACACATGCACATGACTGGTCCAGAGAGAGGACCTGTGTGTGTGTGTGTGTGTGTGTGTGTGTGTGTGTGTGTGTGTGTGTGTGTGAGAGAGAGAAAGAGGGAGAGAAAGAAAGACATAGAGAAAGACAGAGGTGACCCAACAACGAATGGAGAATGACATTAAGAATGTACAGAACTAAAGTACTTGTGGTAATGGGGTATGATTTTCATGGAGTGAATGTGGGTAAAAGATGGAAGCTTCACTCCGCACGCTGCTATAGATGTTACAGAGTTCACAGAAAACACAAAGCCACAGCAGAGAGCGTTTGCTAATATAATGCTTTCTACCAACTCCAGGGGCAGAATGAGTGTTTTGGTTAAGCATAATAAATGTGACCATATTTAAAACCACACACACACACACACACACACACACACACACACACACACACACCAACACACACACACACACACACACACACCAACACACACACTCACAGACACATTGAAGTCTAGTGAAGTCTTTGAGAGCTGTTTCCATTGATATTATGTATTATTGGTAAATAATGTTTTTTTTTTTAAATTTAAATTACATCATGATTCAGCAAATTGTCACCCCTCTTTTGGGTATTGGGGTATTTTTCACTTTGGTCAGTAAAATAAAATATTTTGTGTGACTGATTTATTAACTGATTAATTGATTTATTAATCCCCTGATTGATTTGCTGCTTCACTGATTTAAAATGTGTTATGATTTACATTAACTTAAAGCAAATTATTTGGACTCTGACAATTAGTAATATATATATAATTTTTCTAATGAGTCTAATTAAAACATTCCTAATGATGAAAAGGTAAAATTCTTTACAAAAATTGATAAATTCCTATTATTGTTTAAACATTTCAACGCACACACACACACACACACACACACACACACACACACAGACATGGAACAAAATCAGGTCCTTTGTTTTCATGGGGAAAAAAAAAAAATCCAAGCAGTCACACCTGTATTCCTGTAATGGAAAATAACTCCCTGCTGACACACACACACACACACACACACACTCATGCAAACACAAACATGCATGCAAACACATTAATCCCTTAAAGGGGGCTTAAGGACTCTCAGAAGTGTGATCCCTGTATCCCTGTTGGAAAGACTGCAGGCCAATCGACTACGCCTGTAATTAACATTGTCTGCACCTTTTGAAAACCTGGGCCAGTTACAAAGGTGGAGGGATGCATGTGTTTGGTGTTTGTGTGTTTGTATGCATATGTGTGGGAGACAGAGACTGAGAGGTGGAGTAATGGATATGGTTATAGTGAGGAGGAAGGGTATCATGAAGATAAAGCTCATGAGAATTATTTTAAAAGAGTGTCAGTATGCTAAGTAAGCTGATCATAATTCCCGACTATGTGTCAGAAACTGAGAAACGTGGTGTAATGAACATGGCGGCACACGCTGTGCTTCTATTCGGAATGCTTTTATTAAAAATACGCCTTCAGCTGTCTATGCCTGCAACTTTTTTATATTTTTTGCAGGTCTCTTTGGCTGTTCTCCATAACCAGCTAAAAGCTGATGCTTCAGACCAAATCTTTATCAGCCCAAAAATGGCAACTTGCACAGTATGTTCTGAATTCAGCACCAAGCCACAGTCTATAAGGTGTTACTATGGAAACCAAGGTAGATAAGCGAGAAGATACAGGTGAGGAAAAACTTGCCAGCCCATAACAAACCATTAGAGGAAAGAGATGGAGTGAAATGAAATTTCATTATTTCTTTAATCTCCTTCATAATTTAAGGGTCTTTAATCATTGATTACAATGGACCCACTTTTAATAGCCTCACTCCAAAACGAATACTAAGGCAAAATGGAATAATTAAAAGGCTCAGCAGATAAGATGCTTGTCTGGCTTCTTTTCTTTAATTTTCTTAACAAAATGGATGGTGCCCTCACAAGTTGCTTGGGTGACTGACAGTAAAATAGGATCATATGCTGGGTTAAATTAATTAAAGGAATTAAAATAGAATATCTTTTAAAAGTTAGTGAGATGAAACACCAAACAAAGTGACTTAATAAAGATTAATAGTATTAGAGGTAATAGATAAATAAACAAATCAATAAATACATAAATTAATAAATAAATATCCACTTCATTCTATTTATTATTTGTGTTCAATTAGAATGACTTTAATTGTTCTAGTGGGGAGTTTTTTAATGGACTAACCTTTATACCAACTCAAAAAGCTTTACAGAAAATTACAGGAAATTGGTGTGTTTTAGTTCCTGGGTTTTAGTTCATAGAATCGTCTTGACTTGTAAACTAATTCTCCAAACCTGCATCTACTAAAGTGAATCTTGCCATAATGAACAATTTCACATCGTTTAATAACCTTTTCACTTAAAATGCTGTGGTCCTGTATTTTGCTTTAAGTATGATGCCACTTCCAGTAGCTGTACTTGTGCATCTAGTTATGGATGCATGGATGCAACAGACCACCTTCTGACCTCTTAGAATGACAGCTGCACCAAACCAATGACCAAGGGGGCGGCCTTGATGGTTCAACCCTGACAATTGACTGCTGATTAGTTTATGTATTTAAGTTCTGGTACTCCTTTTTTTTTTTTTTTTCTGTTTCATAACAGAATATGAATGTAGTGAGTTATTGTTCTTAGTGACTGACCCTCTTGTACTTGCACAATGTATAATGAAAACAGCTGCATCTGCCTGCAAATTTAT
>JAOVVA010000044.1:9689958-9706049 GCA_028565275.1 Leiocassis micropogon
ACACACACACACGCACACACACACACACACACACACACACACACACACACGCACACACACACACACACACACACACAAAGAAACTTTTTACCTGTTTAAATTTATGTTTAATTTCTTGTGCACACCACAGATTTCTTCATTTTCACAAAGCTATAAACACAATATGACAGTCAATTTGAACAGAGTTTAAATTTAAAGAAGCATAAATGTCAGTGCTCTAAGATTGTATTTAAGGACAGAGGCAAACTTGGCCCTTCATAGGCAGTGGTGCAGTAACCCAGCATGGAACCTTCACCTGGGGCAGTAGAGAGTCCAACTGTCCATAGATAACTTCCATCCACCACTGAGCCATGACCGACAAAGAATCACTCAGGTAATGATGGGTGTCAACAACTCTTTGTATGTTGTTGTTTCATGGGGGGACAAAACTGTTGTGTTGAGTTTATCTTTTCAATTATGCGCATATCTTTACCATCATGTACATAAACCTCAGTTGCATATAGTGGCTGTACAAAAGTGCTTAGGAAGTATCAATCAAGTAAATAATCTCTCCTGTAGTCTAGTTCACCTCATTGGCACTTGTGGGGAAGATTACGTACATTACATACTTTACACACATGAATTAAAATGACTTGCAGAACTTGACTTGCAGCTAGAGCTGGATATTTTCACAAGTTATTTAAATAGTTACACAAATCAAACATTTAAACCGAACTTACAGGATACGTATGTGATATGTACTGTATGTGATATGTCATAAACTTACAAATTAACTTGAGCTCTACTGAATGGTTTCTAAAGTTATTTTTAAAAAGATATTTTGTATAATACCTAGCTAGAGATAGGATTTTCACTTTCTTACAAGAATTGTGTGTCACATATACATTAATCCTTAGTTAATCCTTATTACATGACTACAAGAATAAAAGAAACAATGCAATATATTGAAGCTAATATACAATCGTAGTGCATAGTGCAAGGAGTGGAGGTGAGTAGCAACTTACGACTCCTATTTACTTGAAAAGTTAAGGAATGTGAAGTAGAACATATGAAGGAATGAATTTACACTGAATATATTTACACTGAATCTATTAAGAGTGTATAAGCATATTCACACATCTGTATTTATGAAGGAAGAAAGCTGCACTTCTTTAGCAAAACAAAAGGAGGCACCACAGAGCAAACTTTTACAGCTTTCAGTCCTGCAGTGCTCTCACTGCAGATTCAGAAGTTGGCTGGACCTAAAAGGCCAAACATATCATCTGATGCTAGTGACCAAAGCTTTTCTCCAATATTAGGCATGCACATTTTAACTGAGCGCATGTATAAGGCATGCCATAAAAATAAAACAGATTTTATTTTATTTTTATTTTTTATGGTCAGGTTTTATCCCACTTTTTCTACACACACACAAAAAAAAACCTCTGTATTGCTATTGTTAATCCCATTAGAGCACACCCAGATTGCTGAGCAATGTGTTTCTTACACATATAACACGTGTAGTGCATTGGCTGTATTGATTTTGGACCAAATCCAAGTCAATGATGACTAAATGCTTTTAAATATAACCTCTTAAATTGGATGTACTAATTTATGAGCAATATAAACCTTGTAAAGTCTAATCTAAAATCAAATCCAAAAGATTAACAATAAAGCAGAATAAGATAAATTTAGACAGATTTACAGGCACTTTTTAAAAAGGAAAAATAACCACATTTTGTTGTTCTGCCACTTCTTAAAAAAAACCAGAAATATTTTTTACCAAATGATTAGGGGTTTTTTTTTTTTTGGTAATTTTGCCAGGGCTTTTTACAAAAGGCAGCTCATCAGTTGAAGAGACAGATATAAATATGGATGATGCTACAAGGAGACTTTTTTGACTCTTCAAGTCAAACCAGGACTCATGGTGACATTTCTTATGAATAAAGGTATATACCCCGACTGACATGAAACTAAAGCATACGGATGGTGCAAAAGTTCGTACATGCATGATGATCCCGGCCGAAGAGGCTTGGACCCCATTGCAAATACCAAAAGTGAAACACAATGTATATACTGTATATGTAGATTCAGGAAAACTTGACATTTCGATCAACTTACTCATTCTCAGTAACCTCTTCATCCTCTGGTCATGGTCGATCTGGGGCCTATCCCAGTAACACTGGATGTGAGGTGGGAATACACACTGAATCTGACATGAGCCCATTTCAAGCCTCCATGCACACACATTCACGCAGTCTAGCACATTGATGAGTAAATCTAGTGTAGCCATCCACCTACTGGTGTTATTCTCTGGAAGGTGGAAGAAAACTACATAACTTACAGGAAACCTGTTTGGATACAAAGCAAGCTCTACACAGACTTAACGCAAGCTCAGGATCGATCCGGAGACCCTTGAGCTGTGAGGTGGAAAATACTTTTATTATTCATCATTCTGACTGGGTTTGAGTAAGCTAAGCTTATCTTTAATGTTTAAAGCTAGGCATTAGTATTAAAGCTAGCTCCCTTGCTCTGCCCTGAATCACATATATGGGTAAAAGCAGATCTGACTGTATATATTAATAACCGATGGCTGCTTTCTGCTCATAAGGCAGTCAGTTGATTGGTTTAAAATGAGCTGCAGTTCAGAACTCAAATTGAAATCTATTGACTAGCCGGAGACCAGGGACGGGCACACATACCAATGAAGCGAGGGATTAAACAGACTCGTTCTTCATAAAATTAAAATGAAAAAAAAGGACAGGGGAGAAGAGAGGAATGAAGAATAGTCAGCAGTACAAGATTCTATATCCTTTGTGTGAGATTTTTTAATAACTTATGTTCAAGCGAGAAATTGCAGCTTTAAAAAAAAAAGTTTTATTTCACTTAATGCAAGAAGTCATTTTGATCAAATGCTGCTTGACCTATCCCAGCAATGCATTCTTTATCTTTCAACACAGAAAACACACTTAAACAGTACTAAGAAATGCTACACAGAACCTAGTGGTGCATAGCAGAATCTATGGCTTATGCAGTCTACATAATTAAAACAAACAGACCTCGGAAATCCTGTTCTGCTTAAAATGTCCAGCCGATTTGACAATGTAATATTAATTCCTCTCTGTGTCTCTGAGACTATGTACACTAAAGACTGAGTGTTTACAGTGGTGTGCTGGGAGCTGGGGTGCGGAGCCTTGTTCAAACACTGTCAGTGTCATCAGAGAAAGGCCACACTGTCAGCATTTCTCAGCCTCCTCTAGAGCGTGTGTGTGTTTGTGTGTGTGTGTGTGTGTGTGTGTGTGTGTGTGTGTATGTATGTATGTGTGTGTGTGTTTGTGGCTAAGGGAGGGAAAGAGAGCAAGAGAGACAGGGCCAGGCTCAAGTCCATTCTCCAGCCCTTATTGCAGCCTCGTTTAGACAGTGAGTGAGCACTGAAAGCTGCCCAAGAGCCTTAACCTGACGTTAATGCTGGCTTCAGCAGATCTGTGAGTGGATCTATCTGCTAAAGTGAGCCATCAGACATCAAGACTCCACTTTAAACAGACAGGATTGGCCTTGCTAATCCGGACTCCTGGTGCAAAAAAACGAGAGTTTTTGTCTACAAATGTCACGTAACCAGCAAAAATTATACTCTTGCTGTAGTCTGTGTGCAGCCTCGGAACAAATATAAGCCAAATGTCCGAGAGGCGTTCAAGTCAAACCAGGACCCTGAAAAATTTATTAAGTGTATTTATTACAAATATTTTATGGCTAAATCATTGCAGCTAGCTTACTGTATCTATGGCTTCAAACACATTCACTTCAACCTCTTTAATGTTCCTCTTATTTCGTCTGTTATACTTTTAACTGCATTGCCTGGTTTGAGTTATAAGCTCATTAACTCGGGTTATAACCAGTATCCATCTATTTTGCTTATTAGTGTGCTACAATTTCCCATTTCCTGCTCCCTCAGTCAGCAATATCACATCGTAATGAGTGAGATGGCTGCCTCTGGCTCTGACATTGAGCACTAGCGCCGCAAGGTTGTCCTCCCAGCTGTCATATCTGCGCTCATGCTGCATAATTCTCCATGGCGGCTAAGCGCCTTTTTCCAAAAGCACTGTATTATTTGGGAGCAAGCGAACTGGTGTGCAGGAGAGGGAGGCTGAGATTACAGCACAATATAAAGAACAGTTCTGTTTTCATGACGGCTAGCAGGAGCGGCAGCAGAGCACTGCTTTATGGTGCTTTTTAGCTGTAGGTGACTGATGTGTTATTAATTGAAAGATGACAAAAAAGAGATGGCAGCGTTACTGTCCTTCGTTGATGGAAATCTTTTACTCTACATTGCTATTAACATTTTGTGTAGTTTTAGTGTATTGGTAGTAGTTGCTGTCCTTTTCTACAGGAATGCACGTTTGTTGTTTCTTGGCTGTCGATCATCTGTGTCAGCTGGCCAAGATGAACAGGTGTGGCAGTATTGCATGAACACAATTAAACACCTCTGAGACTCACAGTGAGCTCATTTCTCTCTCTCTCTCTCTGTTTCTGTGACATGACAGTAGGATGATATAGGCCTCTTGACTTTCACTACTCACCCCCAGGGTCAGGACACGTCACTCACCGTGGGTCACTAGGGGGCGCACTCTTACGGCCGATTGCTGTGGTGAGTCAAACAAGTTTGGCACACAAATCTTATGTGCCAAAGCCAATAGCTTGTGCACATGTCTTAGGTTTATTGTAGGAATGCACAGGTAAAGGGAGTGTTAAAGTAAGTAATATAAACATAATACAAGTCAGCATGTGTACAAAATGTTTAAGTAACTCATAATCATAATCCATTCTTATCATTAGCTAGTCCACTAGGCAACTATCTCCAATGTGTTGCCCAGGCTTATAAATTGGCACTAGCAAACATAATGTAATAACATACGGCATCTAGATAACATCTCGATTTTCTCTGGATATGTTGTACCATGAAAGGAAGCAAGATAGCTATTGGGTGGTTCTAAAATGAGGTTTTTATGCTCAGTTCAAGTCAAACTAAGGCCTTCTGACTATGCAGAATAACAAAACACAATTATGAAAGCAAAAGCTTCCTCTAGTTTTCTATATAATCCCCTGCTACGCTGATGCACTCATCCAAGTATTTCACTAGTGCTAGGATACCATCAATGTAGGAGGTTTTCTCAGTATTCTGGAGCCATGATCCTGCTGCCTGCTTCACATCTGAAATGCTGGCCTCCCAGGAACTCCTTTAATGGCAAAAACATGTGGAAATGGCTTGGAACGAGGTCAGGACTGTGCATGGGTTGTAACAATGACTCCCAGCTGAGTTCCTGTAATGTGCAAGCAGTATTGGTGAATGGCTGTGTGTACAGTTCCCAGACTGCAGATAACCATACTGTGCTTAAAGGCTTCTGTAAATGTCAATTGTTTCTATGCTAAGTCCCAGTTTGACTTGAACACCCCGAAACAGCTGATGTGGGTCTTGGAAGCTTGTGCTAAACATACAATTTAAGCATACTCTACATTCTTGATAAGAACTTCAACAAGTACTTGGTTTTGTTGTACATACTTTTTTACTAAAATGCAGAAACAATATCTGCTTGTCTCAAACAGCCAGACTACTGAGTTGTCTAGCCGTGCTACACTCACACACACACACATACACACACACACACACACATACACACAGACTCACACACTTGTGCACATCGCTCACATGTTCTGAAATATGTCATGATGACAGGCTCAGAGAGAGATACACTGTCTGACCATAATTACTCGAGAATCTTCCAGAAATGCTCTGCTATCATGGCAGCATTGCTTGTCGAGGGAGATTATTTCTCGGGCCCGAGTCATTGACGGCGGCAGTGAGCGAACAGAATCGACTGTCAGCTCGTGTAATTATTCCTATAGAAGAGTACTTCATACACACACACACACACACGCACACACACACACACACACACACACACACACTCCACTTCTTACTTCTTATGGAGCCATTTCTGAAGCGACATCGTGCCCAGACTTTTTGAAAACACACACTTACAAGTGTCGTATTAAATTTGCTGGCTTACACACACACAAACAACCCACCCCAATCACCCTGCTCTCCCCCCTTCAGCACACATCTAAAGCTGACAATTAATTATTGCATTTCATTATGACTGACTGAAGATCATGCCTCATAATGTGTTACAACTGAGGATTGCATTAGTGTAATGACAACAGTATACAAGATACTGCACTTGAAAGATCCTATAGAGTGTTATTCCATCTTATTTTATGTGATCATATAGTAGCTGATCAAATATCAAAAACGTCTTTTATGCAGTGTGCAGTTCCTGTTTCTTAGCAGTGTTAGTGCTGAGTCTTAAAGTATTTTCTTGTGTAATGGATTATCGTCACATAATGAGATCTATGCAAACAGATACACATACACACACACACACACATACACAAACACCTGCATCCTCTAATGGTGGTGTTTGGGGAGAATCATGCTGTCGGAAGGTTCTCAGTGCTTCTCTCCTGATCAATGCTAATGCTATTACTAACATCACTCATATGCGCTCCAGCATATATTTATGTGCTCAGGAGACCTGTCCTTCCTGGCACACTTCTCCCACCTCTATGTGTGTGTGTGTGTGTGTGTGTGTGTGTGTGTGTGTGTGTGTTTGCTCAGGAGACCTGTCCATCCTGGCACACGTCTCCTAACTCGATGTGTGTGTCTTCTAACTCTATGTGTGTGAGAGAAAGAAACACAATGTGTGTATATATTGTGTGTGAAAACGAAGATTGCTGCATTCACTAGCAGACTCATGCAAGGTCTAATCCACTTACTGATATAAACACACACATCTCCATTTACAGGAATGGCCTCTGATCCAATAACACACGCAGGCCACAAAAGTAGACGTCGGCGGGTCTGGCCGTGTGTGACGCTTGCCAATCTGTAAACGTCGAGACTTTGTTGAAAATGGATATCTCTGTGTTCTTACACTTGGAGCACAACTAAAGGCCAGTAAATCCATTAGCAACTGGACACAAATACAAAACTTCCTTGTCTTCCAACTCAGCTTGATGCCACACACACATATCAAGGCCTAGCCATGGCTTTAGTGCTGGACCAGCGTATGTGTGTTCTGATTAGTGGGATTAGGCTTCAATTCCTTCTATTCTGCTTGTCTGTGTGTCTTGTCTAGTAGCGGAAAATGAATCATTTATGACTTTCTGGAATCAGAGACCTTGAGAAGAGTGTGTATGTGTGTGTAAGTGTGTAAGTGTGTGTGTGTGAGAGAGAGAGAGAGAGAGAGAGAGAGAGAGACAGTAAATATCTGTGAGGTTGAAACCAAGGACAGCGGCATCTGCTCAGAGCACTACAGTATATTTCCCCTGGTACGCACAGACCACCTGCGTAGCTACAGGCCCTCTGATAGGAGCTCCACAAGTCATTTTAGGTTTCAAGATCCTCTGCTCTCTCTCTCATACACACATAAGGACATTTTTTAGATCTTAGAACTACTGTGTATGAATTATGAATTATAACACTGGACATATCATGACTAAGAATACAGGATCTACGACAGCGGCCCATATGATATTTTTATGACATGCATAACCTCTTGTTCAAATTCAGTGGGCAAAACTGATTTTAACAGGTTTTATCATGTCTGAATCTAACACTGCATTTTAAATGTAGTGGTCTACAGTGTGTGTGCGTGTGTGTATGTAAGAGAGAGAGAGAAAGAGAAAGAGAGAGAGTGAGAGATATTCAGGCATAATTATTATACACATTTTAGATTAGAACATGATCTAATTATTATCTCTAATATTAACAGGCATATAACCAGGCTCCTACTGATTTGTAGCTGATGTCATGAAAACCATGCATGCCCTCATTTATCTTCAGTAAGCACTTTATTCTGAACAGGGTCAAAGATGAATCTGCAGGCTATCATGGAAACAGTGACTGCACCGGTTGCACACATTCGCACACTTATTTACGCTTAGGAGCCATTTAGCATAGTCAATTCACCTACTGGTATGTTTTTAGAAGATGGAAAAAAAACTGGAGATCACAGAAAACAAGAAAACCTGGAAACCAGAAACCAAGAGAGCCACTTGGAGAACATGTGAAACTCCATACACATAGTAACCTGTGCTCAGGATCATTCGGATGGCAAAGCTACCTGCTGAATCACTGTACTGAAAAGATATAATAGAGTATTTAAAACACAACACTGGGTACATTTGGTAATTGTAAATGCTGCATACAGCACATTAACTGTCCGCATTTGCTATGCAATAAAATAACATTGCTGGAATTAATAGCTGGTCAAGCGGCTAAATGATGTTTCTCGTTGCACTAAGCCACCTGTTAATGCCACTTTGGCCCATCTTGCTTTTAGCACCATAGGTGGCACTAACAACTAGCTACTAAGGACAGGTTCATACCCAAGACTGATTCTGCTCTTTTTAAGGCAGAAAGACACACTTGTTGCATAAATGAATAAAATAATTAATTGAATTGTAATTGCTTGAATTTAATTTACTTCTCTATAAACCACAGAACGCCATTCTGTAGTAATGTTTTAGTTGTAAAACAATGTTGTAGTAATGATTGAAATTAACGTGACAAGTTCAGCCAATCAGGTTGTTTGACATCCAGTCACTGGAATAGATGCATCTGTACTACAGCCTGTAGTGTAAAAACAAAAAATACCCATGAATGTAAAAAAAAACTACCTTGAGTCACTTTTAAACCCATGTTTGTTTACGCTAGTATAAATCTAGTGTATAAGCTTGGTCCATGTTTCCCTTAATCCAATATGAAAAAAACACTGTACCAGTAAATATGAAGGAAACATATTCCAGAAAGGGTCTTGCTGCAGTTGTTTTATTTAGACCTTTATGTTAAGATCTACACAAACAAACCGTACCAAAGGAGGGAATCGAACAGTTCAATTCTACTAGACTAAACAAGGCAGATAACAACATAGCTATTGATTGGCTTTAAAAATGAAGTTGGAAATAACTGAAGTTTGGTGGGGAAAGACAATGGTTAAGACCATGGGGTAAAAGACAATCCATCTTCTTCCCTCCTTAATTCCCATCTATCTATTTCCATTTTCACCACCTCCTTGTCTCCTCCCTCCAGTTCAGCAACTCATACACAAGAGTCTTTAGAGCAACATGAAGACACTCATACTTCCCATGGCTTTCCCACCCTTGCTGTTATGTGAGAATTTAAGTCATTTAGTTAAATCCATGGTCTGCATTTTAAAAGATATTATTGCGTGATGTAGTCAAGGCAACTTTGAATTTTGACTTGTAAAAATCAATACATAATTTTAACCAATATTGAAAGCTATAATGTATTTCTCTAGACTTGTTTACACACACTATGCCATTTGCACTGCATTTCATTCCTTATATTCTGTTCTGTTCTCTCATCATGAAAGTTGTATATCACTTTACAGCTACCCTACCTCACTGTCAGTTTGCTACTTGCAGGTGTGCACATTTGAATAGCTTCTAACTGCATTTCCCTGGTTTTGCTGAATGGCAATAAAGCTGAATGCCATCTAATCTAATATAATCTAATATAATCTAAATGAAAGACCCACAGAATATACAGGTTTGGAATTAGATCTAGATTCTATTCACCCCTGTTGAGAGAGAGAAATGTGTCAAAGTTTACCGTGCAGCACACTGGTCCAGTAACATGATAGAATGCGGCTTGCCCCCACTTGATCCACCGTCATCAATACATCCGGGAAACCACACACGAGCCCAGAGAAAATGTGGAACCGCATCCGCTCCCAGTTCACAGCCAGAAACAGTATTCATCCTGACTCCTAACCAACCCCCTGCTAGCATTCCTCCAAACCCTCTCACCACACCAACCACTGCTGTTTCTACTGCACACACTAATGAACGCTCCAAAGATTGCACCAGAAAGAGTGCAGGGCTGCAGTTATGATTCTATTATTAGCTTGAGCGGTGAAGGGGCTTCTCACAACGTCTTGCTTTGATAAATGAGAGTTCATTAATTGGATGCAGAGAAAACAGCCGTTTGCCACTTTTGACACGTCTGGTTCCCCAAGCAGGCAAGTCCAGAAGATTTGCAATTAAGTGATGGCAGACGGAAAGTAGGCTGGTTATGCGGGGCTGCTCTGCAAGCTGATTAGACGAGGAACGATATTAAGACTACAGCATGAACAGATGATTACAAAAGCAACGAGACCAGCTGAGCTACAAGGCAAGATAAGTACCAGATTATCAAAACTTCATTGGCAAAGCTAAAACCAGGAAAGAAATTGGAAATGAAGATATGCACTTTAATGTGGACCTAGCATAACATCTCTTCTGAATTGGTTTTATATGTGACTACAATTGTAAGTAAAAAATAAGATTGAGTGAACATGTGTGCAAAAGAAACACCTGTAGAAAACAGATTTACTGGTGTGTTTTTCCACTTGGGCAGACCCAGGTGCCAACCAAAATGTCAGAATGTTAAACAGATGCACTGACACCTGATCCACCATTTTGCTTCCTCAGTTAAAATAGCTTGGTCTCATATGTGATTCTGTGGCAGAGTTACGGAACTGTTGGACCTCTAAGCTGTGACGGTCTGAAATGTATTAGGTTATTTGTGTTTTTGTTAGATAGAAGTGAAAATAGAACTGGACATTATGGTACAATCTGAACTTGGGAGGTATGCTTGAGATTTTTTTGCCATCCCTTTCATCTTTTCTGTTCTCTTGATTTCATTTTTAATCTATTATATGATTTTGTATGGAAGTGAAGAGCATGTGAAGGACACAAGGTAGTGGATACGTTCAAACATGCTTGATGACAACATATCTGAAGAATGAAGAACTGTGAAAAAAATAATCACTCATGCATGAATAAAGAAAGAATTGCCTGAACCGGGAACTTCCATCCTTAAAACACCACACGAATATTCATCATTGTGTGCTGACATTGATCTTTTACAGAACATTAATTGCTTCATGTTGTGTCTGCCTGTACATGTACATGGTGATCATCTGTGATGATTTACTTCTTCATCTGTCTTCCAATATTACACAGCTCTTACTCAATGTACCTCTACAGCAATGATTCTCTGTCCTGAAAACATACAGTTTGTGCTTTGTTGGTGTAACTCAAGTGTCAATTTGAACGAGGTAGCATTTTGAACAATGATCATTTCAAACTTACGGAGAAATTTGACTCGTCTTATGTGTGTATACTACAAACTTGCTTAGACTTGATCATGTGTCTTGAATATCCTGATTATTCACCACGGAATGCAACAAAGATGTACTTGAAATAGATTTAAGCACAAACTGTTTCCAAGGAGGATCCCTTACTTTGGATTAGCATTGTAATATAGTTGTAATGACGATATCCACCCTCAGGACAATGTTAAGACAACATTGTTTTTGAAATATTAGGATGGTGAAATGACATTGAGATAAGGTTCAATGAATAACCCAAAAACAACTTTGCAAATACAACCTCAAAACAAAGAAATTTATTTGGAGCATTTAGACATAAGGTTCTAGTGGATTCTAAGGGTTCTGAATTCCTATCACAGCGGCTTCCCACTAGCTCGTCACATCTTAGTGTTGTAATTATACCTCTCTGTTTAATTGTTTTTCAGAAATACTACCATGAGTTGCATCTTACCTTACAAATTACTGTACTGAGATATGGTGTTTGCACAGTGTCTGTCTTTTTTTTTTTTTTTTTTTTTTTTTACAATTTTGTCTGCTTTATAAGGTAAAAGTTTGGTTTTGATTCATTGTCATGTACACACACACACTAGGATCATCAGTGTGTTCCTACTGGTCCAGTGATAAGCATTCAGTGCTTTTACAGCAGTGACCAGTGTTCGCACCCTGCTCAAGCCATTAGATTGCATTTGCTGATCTTGTTTCCAAGTCAGTTTTCTAAATTGTGATAGGTACATTGGTTATCCCATCACCATGTCAATGTTGTTCTGAAATCATTTCATCAAAGTAATTTTCATTTTGGCCCAATATCCGCAACATTACCAAAGTAACATCACCACAACGTTTTATCAAGCAAAAATTCTTGCTGAGTCAGTAATTCTCCGACAAATTTCTGCCACAAGCCTTTCCAAGCCACATGATGCATAGCTTATGTGAATGAAATAGAAAATTCGTATTAGGATACTATCCAGATACAAGACATAAATGTTCAAATGTAACTGGGGTCAATATAAGAAACTGAAATCCATTTTTGTGTAAATTGTTTGTTTTCAGAAGTAAGCGGGGCTTATTTCACTTTAAATCCTCTTCTGTTAAAAGAAAGCAAGTGTCAAGTCAACAGTAGATTTACAAAGGCCACCTGCAGCACACCTTTCTCTTTTCCTCATCACCTTTCACAAATAGATGTGTCTGCCTCAGGGCAACGCAACAAACTCAAAGAAACAGTGTTCAACATCTTTAAAGAGACACACAGAGAAATAAACACTCGGTTCACACATCTCCTACACAGACAAAGAAGCTTCTTCGAATACCCTGCTCTCACCAAGCCAGCAGGATCTAAAACTTTGTAGTTTTGCTTGCCTTCGTTTCCTGAAGGGACAATTCACCTATCTGTTATTGTGTATAGTAACAAGGATCACATTGCCACCTAAATACGAATTAATTTACAATAAAAAAAAAAAAATATATATATATATATATATATATAATGTTAATAATTGGGGAGAAAAGAGCAGGAGGGAAATGCTGGAAAAACGTTGGAAAATAGCAGGTTATAAAAGTATTGTTTTCCAAGCAAAATATGGATAGGGAAAATCACCCAGACAAGAAAAAGATTAATACTGAAAAGGTCTTGGTATTAAAATGGCACCATTTTATTTCTAATAAACGGCAGATTTGGAGGTGATTTAAATCCCTTAAGTAACAAGGTGAAAAGGAGAGAGAACAAGAGGTGGGTGAGTGTGTGTGTGTGTGTGTGTGTGTGTGTGTGTGTGTGTGTGTGTGCACACATGAGCGTGTGTGTGTATACAGGGATTAAAATGATTTATGCTTCACTGGCATGCCTTCCTTTTCACAACATGAGAGGAGAAGACTCTCTCATCAGTCACTGTACCACTCTACCATTTTTCACCCTTTCCAAAACACACTCCATTTCACCTCGGCCTCACCTTCTGGAGTCGATTTCTCAAAGCCCAAAGCAGCGTCCAATTCCACGGCCACAACCGTGTCTCCCGTCAAAAGAAGACACTGACCTAAACACACTGTTAAATCACCGGAATTTGAAATGTAGCACAAAAGGTGATTTGTGAGTAGTCCGAATGGCATCCATGCTGTTTAAGCCTTGATTAATGTTCCTGGTGCAATCCTAAAATTCTGAGAGTAATGAACGATTGGTCTTAATTAGAGGTAAGTATTAGTCCAGGTCTACTCAGGCACACTGATTTATCAGGTATAATAAGTATGACTTCAGCTTAAAAAAAAGAAACCTTTTTAATCCAATGCCAACATATTGTTTAGACAGATTTTATCTTCATATTGCAGCATATCCATTGTTTTATTTTAGCAGTGCTAGTGGAAGTGTGCTGTAAAAGCACTGCTAGCAGGATTTCCAAACATTAGCAATGCTGCTTGTATGTTGTCAGCATTACCAATTCTAGTTTTGTTAAATAAATTATAGCAGCATGTTCGGAGACAAATGAGGGTGGTGCTAGTGTCACACCTGTTACTGTTGCATCCTGCTAACTCAAAGTGCACATTTTTACCCTAACATAAGGTCCCTGAAGTACTCTGCTACCTTTGTGTGAGGATCCTGTGCATATGCTGAAGCTACAGATGGCTGGCAAATGAAAGGATATGTTTTTTGTAAAGTGTTGGGCCACAACAAATATTCATTTGTCCATGAAAGCACCATTCTTCCAAATGTTATTGCATCAGTTGCTGTTTTGATGATAGTAATAGAGAGAGCTGTTTAACATCTAGGTTTAAAATCTATCTATTGGTCTGAAATCTGGAGATCATCCTTTTCGAACTGTTGAACTATGAGCTCTCTTACCTAGGATGAGGAGAAGGGGCATGTCTGTAAAGACAGAAATCTTTGATTAGAAGGTCTGTCTGAAGAACTGCACTGATTTCCAGTGATAGACAGCTTGGTGGCACAGCAGGTAACATTGCTACCTCACCACTCTACTGAATTGTAATCTGACCTCGGGGTACTATCTGTTTAGAGTTTCAAAATCTTTTCCCTATATTCACGTAAGATTTCTGGATTTCTTTCCACACTCCCAAAACACTAATGACTCTATTATTGGCCCTAGGTGTGAAAGGGTGTATAAACTAGCATCCTGTCCAGGGTACATTCCTGCTTCATGCGTAGTGTTTCCTGGGATAGGTTCTGGATTCACCCTCAACAGGATAAAATGCAGATTGTGTAAAACAGGATGAATGTAGATAAATCAATTGATGATGTATCTCAGCCATTATAAAAAACAATGCCATTATTGTTAGGAGGGAAAAAAGACAGAGATAAAAGCATCAGCCAATTTTTCTTCCAAATATATGGTTAATTTTTCTTTACTAAAGGAGGTGTTATGTTTTTTGTTATGGTGTTTTTTATTTTAACGAATTACTTCATGTATTGTCTAACTAATACCTCCCCCTCAATTTGGAACTCAAATGTATATGAAAATGAATTGTATTTTTTTGTTCCTTTATGTTTGTGATTTTGTAATTTGTGTGAATGAATATGTGTGGATGTGTGTGGGCTGGTCTGCATGTGGGTATGCGGATGTGTCTTCAGGGTGGAATGTAGGTATTGTGAGTGTATTTGAAAGCCCATTCGCTGGATTAGGCCATGGTCTGGTTTTGTCACTTCATCTAAACATAGTGACAGTGAAGCAGTGCAGGAAGCTTTTATCAAAAATAATAAAAAATCACCACAACAGACACCCCAAAATAATTTTTGCTAAATTGCCAAATGGGTCGAGATCAAATCTTAGGAATTATATGCTTCCCCAGAGATGAAACAATAAGCAGTGAAAAACGGGGGAAACCATGAGGCATGGTGAGACGTAGATTAGAGAAGAATGTGAAGAATTTGGATTGAAGGCCTTTTTTTTCTATCAGACGTTTAATCCAACAAAGAGGCAAGAGAGCCAGGGGCATTACAAAGCTCTTTCTCCGCAGCCGAGCTTTTGTCTTACCTGTGGCTGGTCATTGTTCTCTAATAGTAGTCAAACAAGGTACCCGGGACAGACGTATACACAAACCAAAACATTAGAGGTTCCTCTAACCCAGGTGTATCCTTGTTGGTTTGTATAAATAGATAATCCTTTTTCCTGGAAGGGGTGAGCGTCTACCCAGACTCAGGTTACTACTGTGTGGTATTTGCCTGAGAGATCATGTGTGTTAAGCCGGCTTCTCTTCACCAGACAACAACCTTTAGTTTCGATTGAACCCTTTCATCCTCTTTTAAGATCTTAGCTTATTATCCTGAACAACACATTGTGCTCTTTTGTTTGACAAATTCTTGCTTTCGTGTTTTATGGTATGCAGGAGAAGAATTTAACTTTAAAAAAAATCAAATTAGATTTTTCAAAAAAAATCAAAACAACCTGAGGGAAACAAGAGATACACTGTAATTTTGTTTTGTTTTGTTCTTGTTTTTTGGCACTCGCCAATATGGATTCAAATATCCATACCAAAATGAGTAAACTTAGAAATAAGTGATCAGGTGCAACACTGAATGTTATTTATTTAGCGCTATGATGGTTGTACCCATGTCTGGGTCTACCAATGAATGTACCATGTTGAGTTTTTTATTTATGACATTACCATGTTTAAATGGGATCTTTTATAAAGTCCACAAGGTGAGCTGATTTGAGAGTGCAGAGCAGTATCAGCCAGTCGGTCATTAAAAACTGACTGAATGAGTTGCACCTTTACTCTGAGATTGTGAGTGTGTCTCGGTCAAGTGCAGCCCTGAATTGCTCTTATGTGCTTCAGTTTCTCTGCATTTTTACCTCACTGCTTTAGGCCTTGTTCACACGGGCGTTTAATTTTTGGATAAACGAACGTGCTCTGAACGTCCTAGACGTTTATGTTGCG
>JAOVVA010000044.1:9706149-9720835 GCA_028565275.1 Leiocassis micropogon
GCGCAGCCGGACAAACGCACGTCACCAAAGCCCGTGTGAACACTCTCATTGACTCCTATGTGTAGAAAACACTCGGCACTTGATCCGCGCTCACCGAACGCTACGAATGCCAGAAAAACGCTCGATTTTAACGCCCGTGTGAACAAGGCCTTATGATCACCAATACCTTTATTTGCAGGCAATTCATGAGACCTTGTTCACAATTTTATTGACCAAACTTGCTAATTCTTCTCTACTTGCTCAAAGTGGACAGCATTGTGTTGGCTCTCTCTCTCTCTCTCTCTCTGCAAAAGCTGTTGAAACACCATGAACTGTTAAAATGTTTCAGCAGATGACTTCTATTAAAGGAAGTCTCTGTGCTACCTCATGTTAACACTTTTACAGGGCACTTTTTTTTGGTAATGTATGATACAAATCACTGTCATTTTGCATTGTCTGTTCATTACCACAATAAAATCAGTGGTGGACAAAAGTATTGAATGATATTTTCTTTCTTTTTTTTAGTGGAACCTTGGATTACGAGCATAATTCATTCCGGAAGTGGGCTCGTATTCCAAAACACTCGTAAACTTAATTTAATCGCAAATTTTATTTTCCCATAAGAAATAATGGAAACTCAAATTATTCGTTCAACAGCCCAAAAAAATAAATACATAAAAATAATTAATACAAAATATAAAGTAAAAATAAAACAAATTAACCTGCACTTTACCTTTAAAAAAAGTAAAAATAAATCCCGTCAGATACAGTAAGTGTTTCCGTTTATGCGCGCAGGCGCTGTGCGTGTGTGTGTGTGTGTGTGTAATGTGTGTGCACACACACACACACATTAACAGAAAGACTGTTTTATCAGAAAAATTAGCAAGGAACATCGCTAGTCACACTCGCGTGAGCGCATACTAGCGGAATCACTGCTGTAAAAAAAAAAAAAAAAAAAAAATGAACCTTTGAAAAGAATCGCGACAGAGCAGAGTTTCTGTGTAATGCAGAGAGTGTGCGTCTGTATGTATGTGGGAAGCCGAGAGGAGGAGGGGGTGGGAGGGGGGCTGTAAAGGCGAGAGTGTGTGTGAGAGCGGGAGAGAAAAAATGGATCTTTACCCTCTAATGAGACTTGCTTTTGCTTTTTAATCGCGCACACACGTGTGTTATAATAAACAAAACACGCGCGCTGTACACACACGCTTGTAAAAATGTTTCACACACACACACACACACACGTGGTCACAGTGTTATAGTAAACAGTACACGCGCGCACGGATGTTGATTATACCAGTAAGAGACGAGCACTAAGACCCAGCAGGGGAGATGATTTAACCACAATTCCGCAGCGCAAGAGAAAGAAAAACCATTAGAACCGTAAACCAAGACAATGCTTTTTCAAGTCACAATTTATTAAAAATCTTTGCTCGTCTTGCGGAACACTCGCAAACCGTGTTACTCGTAATCCGAGGTTCCACTGTACTGACAATCAAGATAATAGGAATAATTTGTTATTTGATTCAGTGAAATTGCTATACGTCTATCAATATTTAGTATAAAGTATTTCATTCTTCAAAACCTGTAGGATCTGGCTGGACAAAGTGTAAAAAATAGAAGTCTGCAGTAAACTGGTGTCAAAGACTCATTCCTGCCTTCTTGATATGACAGAAGATGTTTTTTTTTTGACTGATACTGCCTTCTTCACAATTGTCCAACAGTTTTCTATTGGGTTTAAGTCAGGAGATGATCCAGGCCATAGCTCCAGAAGCTGAACACTGTTGTCACATAATCAGTTTTTCACTAGAATTTTCAGTTAATTAGCACAAATCTTCAGCCAGATCGGTTGATTAGAGAAATCAGATGTTTAATACATGGCTCTAGACATGCGTCACATAATAACATGTGGTTTTGAAAGTTTGTGTCAAAGCATTTTATGAATGCTAAATAAAGGACAAGGAAAAAAGCATGCTATTGGATAATAGCAGTATTGGTATTGATTACTTGACATTTCAGACATTCCTGTCTGTTTGTTGTTGTTTGGTACATTTCCTTTGTTTTGGTTGCTGAATTAGAAACACAGAATGTGATGTTGAAAGCACCGGAATTCAATTTGTCATTGTAGAAGCATGTTTTATATGTCATTGCAATGACAGTGAAAAGTCACATAACAACAGGCTTTAGACAAGGAGTGACACTGAAAACAACTCCCTAAATTGTCAGGTGTTTGTTTTATTTGTCTTGCTGTTTCTCCTCTGACCTTGTGCACATTGTAATTTCACATTTCAATGTCAAACATATATTGCAAGAAAAGGAAAATTTAATTAAAAAATCTTCTGTCAGTTAAAAATCAAGCATTGTGTTTCTTCTTCTTCTTCTTCTTCTTCTTCTTTTCTCTGTTTAAATACATGACGAATGTGGGTTTAGAGTATTTGATCATCACAAATAAAATTTTCTCTTCACTGAAGACCAGAAAACAGGTTTACTCAAAATTCACTTTTGATGGAAGTCTAAGGGTAGTTGTTGGGGCAGTTGATTTCTCACTACACGGCCATAAATCTTGTCTGTAGTAACTGAATATACACTACAGAATTGGTGAACAAAGAATAGGTTGAAAAAGCCCTGGACTATTGCTTTAAGTTTGGTGGCAGCTGCTGTCAGCCTGCTGTGATTGACTACTGAAAAGGGCAATGAGGTCATGCTGAGAGGTATGGACTTGGTTAGGAGAGCAAAGCAACACATACTGGGACACATGAAGTGAAGCTAAGCTATATGCCACTGTGTGGCACACAAACACACACATGCCTGGGCTACACTCAACACCTTCTCTCACCACTCACTTCCCCAACATCTGCTGAGGGAGCAGTAAAGAAGCAGCTCACACTCTCTCAGAGTATAAAACCCTCTCATCTTTCTTTTATATGAGACAAAAGAACGGGATAAGAGGGTAAGTGGAAGAAGGAAAAAAAATAAATTGAGGAAAGTGTGTGTGTGTTGGGGGGGGGGTTGTGCTGCAAGCCTTAACGAGATCAGTGCTGAAAAACCATGACACATCGTCTTACTCTTTAAGTCCTGATTGCATATTTCTACAAAGGGTGCAGTCAGGATCGCATTGCATTAGCTGAGGTATATCAGGAGTGGCAAAACCCTACACTAGTAATTAGAGTAGATCAAATTTGTTCATAGCTACTATTAAACTTGAACCAAGCAAATTCCATCACGTTTGAAAAAACTAAAATTAAATAATATTTTGACTAATGTGATTGTTAGTGATGGGGAACATTTTGATACAACCAGTAAGGTTGCAGAGATTGTTTTGGTGCAGGACAGAGCTCAGTTGACTTTTTGGCCCCTCATGCTTTCTCTCTCTCTGTGAATCTAATCCCCTCACTCTTCTTTTTATCCTCTTTAATTTGTGCCTCGGTAATTAAGCAGATCCGATGCCTGATGAGATTGCAGGTACTTCAAAGTCTTACCACAAACCCAATGGCGAGCGTTTCATTTATCAGAAAGGTCTCAGTGCCAGATCCACTGCCTGCCTGGGTTTCTAATAAGAGCACATTCATTTAAAGAGCCAGGCTCAGCCTTATATGTGAAAACGTGCACTTTTTCTCAAGCAGGGCAAAACAACACCAGCTGAGCCACTAATTCAAGATTTTTGGGGTGTAGTGAAGTGGCAACTCTTTCACTTGTGTCATTTTAACAAGGAAATAAAGACAAACCCAGACGTTTACATGAAAATTCCGTTTTCACATTAGGAGTGATTTTGTATATGTGTTACTAATGGCCATCTGCACCAGTTCAAATATGTGAAGCTGATATAACAAGCATCACACTGAGTTGCATTAGTAGTGCGATTCTGTTAGATCTATTTAAAATAAGGTGAAGGTGTGTAGCTAGGAAGATAAAGAGCACTTATGCATCAACCGCATGTCTTTTTTTTCTATGCATTTTGACAAGCCCTGGAGTGTTAAATGTGGCCGAGGGTCAGCGAGAACGCCGTTATGCAGAGCAGTGAGTCATAACTCCTGTGGCAGGAAGTGCAGAAGAGTCTGAACGAATGTGACAACATGACATCTGAGTGCGAAACGAACTGTTAAAAACGCCAGAGGTTAGAGCTCTGTTTGGCAGAAGTATATACACACACACACACACACACACGCTTGTCAGCATACCAAAGTAAGAAAACACCTATTTGCACACATTCACATAGCATAATATATCATTTACCTTTGTAGCACAAATTAAACGGAAAACTAATTGTAATTTATGTACCACAACTATGCATGCATATCAAATGATAAATTTGGCATCTTTGCTTTCTTTTTATATAGCTTATTTTTCTTTGACTAGATCATGCTTCCCTGGCCTCATGCATCACCACAATGATTAGCAAATTTAGATGTTTAATGCAGGAAGACAAAAACCAGAGGAATATCATGGATACTGTTTTAAGGAATGCAGCAAGGCATCTCCAGATACAGAGTTAAAAAGTAATAATAGTTTACTCAAGTATACTATAGAAAGTCCATGGGGAGATGTTGATCCAGTTGGTCATTACTGTTCCAGTTTATTGAGATATTCATATATGTTTAGTGGGAGGTGATGTCGCTGTCCTAATATAACCTTTTCACCTAAAGCAAAATAATTTTAAAACTTTTTTAAACATTATATACTGTATATATGCAATAACCTCAGGGAAGCAAGGAGATACAGATAATAGCTAAAAAAAATTTACTTAATGTTTGCATTTCACCTTAGTAAATGTCACGGAATCCAATCTCTTACACCATATGAGTTCTCTGTCCGTTTATAAATCAGCATTGTTTCAGGTAATTAAAATGCTACTCCTTTTTTGTTTTTGCTAGACTGTTCTTGATGTGCCTAAAACCTGCAAAGTAGTTAAATCATTTTCCAAATTTGAAAGCTGTTTCCAAGACGTAACAAGATTACAAGTTCTTGCTTAAACACAAGATTACAAGTAAATTAATATCAACTACAGCAGCAAATACATTCTTATGTACTATTCTTCTATGCGCATCAGTGGTTTATCCTACATTTAGCTACAAA
The DNA here is from genome assembly GCA_028565275.1 of Leiocassis micropogon. Taxonomy (NCBI): domain Eukaryota; kingdom Metazoa; phylum Chordata; class Actinopteri; order Siluriformes; family Bagridae; genus Leiocassis; species Leiocassis micropogon. The sequence goes on from JAOVVA010000044.1 coordinate 9,711,196, forward strand.
ATCTGAAACAAGAAAAATGAATTTGCCATGAATTCAGGACAGCACAATTGTGTATTAATTAGACAAGGTACAGAAGGGGTGACTCTCAATTCCAGGGCCGCGAAGTAGACCGCGAAAGCTGAACGAAATGAGACTGTCTGGTCTGCAGAGGATTATCTACTTGTGTCACCAGCTATTCCTGCCCTTATCACTGCATCAAGGTAATATGGAGTATAAATTATCTACAAAATCATGATTATCATAGTAAAAAAATGCTGCTGTTGAATATCTTCATGTATCAATACTTTTTACAATTCAACATTTAACAAAAATGTTTGTCTCAAGGAGTGGATTTTATGTGTAGCCCCTTGTTTTAATTATTTTGTATATTTTTATTTATATATTGGCTATAATATTTTTTTATAATTTATTTATTTTTTAATAAACTGAGACAGCCTTAGTCACAATGCGATGATGTAATCGGCTTTCAAATGCATCCGTCGAGGGAATGCAGCCCCGAAATGAGACACACATAAGGTGCAGCAAAACACTTCAAAAGTTCAGAAGGACCACACTTCCCAGCACACACACTCACTGTCATGTCCTGGGTCACATTACTCACCTGGACCCAATTATCACATTAGTATAAATAAGCACACCAAACACTCGCCTTGTGCAAAGTACTGCTCAGCGTAGATTATTGCGTGAAGTGCCAGTGCTTGTTTCTTGTGCATGTTTGTCTATTAGTTTTTGCCGTGTTAAGTCCATTTGCTAATTGCCTGATTTTTCGTCTGCTTTTGGGCTCACCATTGCTTCATGATTTGGATCTGTTTGCCTGCCTTTTTAAAGTGCAAGCACAGCTGTCTCTGCAGCCTGAGATGCTGATTTTATAATACTGTTGGATAAACAATGTCCAACGTTTGGGGCAATTATTATATTAAGAAGTGGAGGATTTTAGCAGTTTGACAATATATCTTATTGGAAAATATACTTGACAGACAAAGGTAAAAAAATGCAAAGGTTCATTATTTGTGATCATTAATCAGCTGGTCTATATAAAAAGGTACTATAAAAATGACTTCTTAGTTAGCAGCTATAATTATATTAATTACTAGCGTTAGTAGCCATCGTTGATGTGTAAGCTAAAAATAAAAATAAGCTGATCAGCCTTAATGTAATCAGTGATATTATTATATAATAATATTATACAACATTATACAAATATAATATTTAATACAAAGAAATAAAATTGTGTAAGATTTAGAGTTTTTTATTTCTTGTTTACGCTAAGTTGTGCTTCTTTCGGCATCAGCCAAACACTCCCTGTTTAAAGTAGATTATTAAATCCAGCACATGACTATTCATGACATTGCTTTTACATTTTGATTTAAGCGCATAAAACTCTCAGTTTGGGTATTTTACATGCCCTCACCTCGGTCTGCTGCGGATATGTTTGCTCTAACGTCCCTTGTTTCATCTCGTAGTGGCCCTTCACATAATTAGGACCACGGTTTCGGAATATATGAGACAAACTGGTTTTAAACTTCTCGCAGGAATAACAAGCATACAATGATCTGTTAATACATCTTTGAAGATTCAGTTTTCAAAAATTACTTACCTTTTTTTGGAGAAAGCCATGCTGTGTCACGCGTTTGATTCTATTTCGTGAAGATTGGGCGCTTTGTAGCAGGTCATTTCTGTGTATTTACAATAAACTATCGCATTCATTGGCTCAGTTGAGTGACACGTATAACCATGCCCACTTTTGAAGGCAAAAGCGCTATATTCGTCCAAAAAAGAGATGGCTGCTGTGAGGTAACCTGGCATAAAACTGCTTATAACCTCCCTTATAGTCAACATTTTCATTTAATTTATGGCGAATACTAAAGGGCTGGCAAAGTTTCATTAAATTCTGTCGTGCCAGATTTGCGTGATGCTGTGACAAAATCGTCTGGACAGACATACAGACAGAACATTTTCTGAGACATTTTAGTTTCGTGTCCTCCAATATATGAAATGTAAAAATATCATTAAAAGAGCTAGTTCTGACCAATGTACAGACAAAACAGTTCTTTTATTTATATAGATGAAATGAACAGCTCCTTTTGTATCAGTTCTGACCCATACTGTACATTTCACCTATTTTACTGATAATCTTTTTAATTTTTACCAAATATTTAAATATGCTCTGAAACACTATTAAGTTAACCAAATAGGTTCTCATATTACTAACGAGAGCATCCTAGCAGCAGGAACAAAAAGGAGAATTTCAACACAAATCCCCTACAGTAGCTTATTTTGGTAGACAAAATGGCTCCAAGTTAACTGCATAGATGATAAACAGTACAAACACCCTCGTCTTTTCTATCGACTCACAGCACAGAACCTCACCTACATAAAATCATTATAATGTAAAAGTAATCCATATGAATCTTTTTTTTTTTAATTATTCTATAAAAAAGATTTTGTAAATACTATTGCTAAACTGCAGGTACCTCTGTAGCTAGGCAATTTCACTAACACTTAATAAGGACAACCTGCTAACAGTTTCTACTGTTTTTTTTTTTTTTTTGGCAAAGTAAGTGATATAAAACCCATTGCTAGAAACACATTCCCTCAGTGTGACATACTTATCGTACTAAAGCTATAGACCCTGAACGCTTCATTATAATGCGAGGCGCTCTGAGTGCTGTTGTGTCCATATGTTCCCTTGGTGATCTGGGATTTCATGATTTACAAATTAAGAGTCAGCGTTACTTTAAGGCAGCATGGTGTAAGTGTGGTTCAATGTAGCTGAAGTGTGCCATGCTTGTAATAATCTCTGTTTTCTCCCTTTTGTCTCTCTGTTTTATCTCTTTGGCTTTATGCTCTCTGCTATGAGCTCTCCCTTTGCACTTTAATATCCTTCAAAGAGGCACCATTTCTGTCAATATTTTATTGACTAAGGTGTGCGTGGGTGTGAGGCTGTGTGTGTGTGTGTGTGTGTGTGTGTGAGAGAGAGAAAGAGAGAGAGAGAGAACATGTTTGTGGCTGCCTGTGGGGGTTTCTGAGGTGTGGCTGTGCATCAGCACAGTGGTGGGAAAATTACAACTGCAACTCAGTTGATATACGTCGCATGAGAGAAAGACAGGATTCTCTTACTAGCCCGGGCAAAGAACAGGCAGTACCAATGCAGCGCTTATCTTGAATAGCAGTTGCCACTTCACTACATTTGAAAAGGCCCACATTAGCGGGTCAGCTGCTGAAAACTGTGCTGTTTTGTCCTGCTTCACAAAAAAAGTGCATTTTCACACATTGCCTTTACCGGCTGTGGTGGGTCTGACTTAAACATGTGGTGTGAAGACAGTCATTCTTGTCTTTTGGACAGTGTTTTGATTTTTTCCCCCCTCTGACTGCCAGCCAAATGAATACCTGAGGCATGATGTGTGTATTCTACAGTAGCAACAGGAAAATCACTATTTTGGAGTTCTGAATAATGTCCAGACCACAAATAAGCTTATGCTTTCTTTGGGCCTGTATGATCATGCAGATTACTAGTCAACTGCTGCAGCTGTGAAAAGATGAAATGTGTGTGTGTGTGTGTGTGTGTGTGTGTGTGTGTGTAGCCGCAAAAATTCTAAACTAACAAAATTCTAAACTGGGGGACGATTACAGCATGTTGTTGATGTTATTATTATTATTATTATTATTATTATTATTATTATTATTAACCAGTCCTTGATTGTTAAATTTTTCAGAAGTTGGCTTGTTTTGATAGCTGCTTGGCCTTGGCTGCATGACACTGTGTTTAGGTGGGTTTGCTAAACTTCAAAGCTCAGAGACAGGTACTGTATATTGAGACCATGTGACCCTTTCATTCGACATGACTTTTGATACTCACTCACTTATCATCTGTATTGCTTTATCCTGTGTACAGGGTCACAGGGGCCTGGAGCCTATCCCAGGAGACATAAGGCATGAGGTTGGGTACACCATGAACTGGGTGCTGATGCAACACAGTACACGCACACACACTCACACGTTCATTCACACACTACAGTCAATTTGGGATCATTAATACATTAACATTATCATGCAAAACTCCAAGTGCAAACTCCATGCACACAGAACCAAGGCTGAAATCGAACCTGGACCCTGGAGATGCCAGGCGACAGTGCTAACCACTACGCCACCGTGCCGCCTGACTTCTGATAGTGATTGATAAATACGTGTTTTTAGTGTTACAGATTTTTGGGTGTATATTGAAAACCTACATAACAATCCAAATTAATTCTTTAGCAAGCAAAATGTGGAAAAATCAAAAAGGAGTAAATAATTATGCAAGTCACTGTACATTTGAAATAGAAACCATGTGAATAATCATGTTCATTCTTTACTTGAATCAAGTTAAGTGTCCGTTAAGATCATTAACTTGATTATTTCCTCATATAGATCAGCAGGTAACATCTGGGTTCTGCCACGGTGCTCTCGTGTTGTGGTTAGATATAAGATGCTCAGCTGAGGTTAAGCATCAATAAGAAAACAAATAGAACTATAACTCTAATTCTCCATACAGTTATTGTTCCCACCTGAGTTGTGTAGAAGAAGACCTGGCTTATTGCATTGTGGTGCTCATGGGCTTTTTGGAGATATGAATAGCTTTAATTAAACGCCACTTGCATTGCCATCTGGCCTTTTGGAACCAGCTCCTCAAATGAAGCATGGAGGAAGCACCGTTTTCCTACAGCTTTCCTTTTTCATTTCCTTAATCTGTTCGCTGGGCAAAGCAGCTAGAAATGATACTAGAGAAGCTCTTTTATTTATGTATATTTATTTTAAATACCATAAAAATTCCACATGTAAATAAATGAATAAATATTATAATTATAATTATATATCTTGTAACATGCTTTACATAATATCAGGCCAATATTTTGAATGGATGATGGAAGAAAATGTAGAAAAATATCAATAACTGTACTATTTTTGATAATGCTTCTTAGCAAGAATAAATCTATCATAAATCTAGCTTTTCTTATTCACATTTCTTTATTTAAATATGAATTTGTATTCAATCAGACCCATTAAATCAATCTCAGTTCGAACTAGAAGCACCAGTAAAGCAACCTGAGCAGTGGCCAAAATGACAAAGTTTCTGAGTTCACAGAGGATCTTGTGCTGTCTTCCTGTACCCTTGAGAAGGTTATGGTTCTCGGTGTCATATTCTTGGCCAGGCAACTCCAATATCCTTCGAAAAATCCAGGAGTTTTTTTCTTTCTTTTTTTTTTTTTGGGTCACGGTGAAAAAGATCTATAGAGGCCAAGGACCATAAAGTTAAAACAGTATCCTTGGAAAAGAAAGCAAGAAAAAAAAATAAAATAAGGAGGATGTGTATGAGCTCACCGTATATACGCATAGAGAGAGAGAGAGAGAGAGAGACAGCTTTCACTAAAATGTTAGTGAAATGTCTACACTAGGAAAATCTCTTAGCTCCGTGTGTGTGTGTGTGTGTGTGTGTGTGTGTGTGTGTGTGTGTGTGTGTGTATACAGTGTGTGTGTGTGTGTGTGTGTGTGTGTGTGTGTGTGTGTGTGCTGTTGATCCATCCTTTCCACAGCAGGGTCTCCTCATTAGAGAGATGCCCTGTTCCTGCCCTGACCTTAATCTTGCAATACTCGCCCAATCACTGCTCCTTCCACTTCTTTTTCTCTCCTTTTCTCTCTCTCACTCACACACACACATACATACATACATCTAAACCCTGACACACTCAGACACACAACTCAACAGGATCTTAATTGCAAGCATCTTCCACACATATAATGACCACAATTACAGAGGTTTACAGATTCCAGCTTTGAAGTGATGGCATTTTAACCATCTCCCGTCTCCTGTGTGTTTGTGTGTGCGTGTGTGTGCGTGTGTGTGTGTGTGTGTGTGTGTGTCCGTGCCTACAGGAGCTCAGCACATTTTAACAGACTTTTAAAACACACTATTTGTTATTCATTAAACTTCCACAGACAAGAGCATAGATTTGGGCACATAAACTGACCCAACAAATCTAAGCGTCATTTAAAGAATGGCATTAAATGCCTTAAGTGCATATGATAAATCAGCTTTAACTGTGTGGAATTAAGCTCTTGTCAACTAGTGGTTTATATAAATAATCCGGTATACACTTGCATATGCATTTATCAATTTGTTTTACCCTCATATAGATCTCATTTACATAAACATGCCCCAATTTATGCAGATTATGCAGACAGTGAGCCAATAAAAGGCAAGAACTCAATGAAAAAGCCAAGATCCGAGGAGGATCCCAGGAGAGAACGAGGTGTCCAAGAATGCAGGAAAAGGAATAAAACATAGAGATGAGACAAATAAATTTCAATAAAATTAAAGGGAAGTTTTACTGAGTTATAAGTAGTTAAGGATTTTTTGCTTTTTTATGGTTGTTACAAATAATAAGATGGTTATGGAAGCATGCGCTGTATTTTTTTCATACTCATAATTGGGTAGAAAAATCAACAATTTTCCAGCTGTATGTAAGTGAACTCTCTTATTGTATGGTTTTCATTTATTTTAGAACTCAATTAGGTTGGATTAAGCAGAAGTCAGATTTAATTAAAGCCTTAATTAGAAATATGTATGAGTTTCTATCTGGAGGAAATAGCAAAATGCTGAATTTATACAAACAAAGCAAGTTATTAAATTACTATTAAAAATGAGGAAAATGAGTAAAATTGTATTCTGCATGTTTTAGTTTTAAACCTTCAGTCTGTTCAAGAACGTCTGCATCAAGGTCAGCTCTTATTGTGGCCACCTCTTACACACACATATTACTCAACCGAGCTAACAAAGCTGCACATCTGTGCTTTTTGATTCACATTCAGAAACACCTGTTGACACTAGTCCTATTATCTACATTTTAGTTTATGGTTCCTTAATGCAAAACTGTGTTTAGTGTTACTGTTTTTATAATACCTGGTATACTTAGAAATACAAATTGTATTATTTACTTTTAACTTTATTCCTGGCTTTTAATATAGAAAGTTTGTATTAAAATAATTAGAATGTAAGTAAATTATAAAATAAATAGATTTGACTCCAGTGTGAATAAGGGGCATAATGTTTCTTCACAAGAACTGGTCTTGTTTACTGAGTCAAGTCAAATCTATTTATTTATCAATAAATAGATTTTATTGTCACTCACTATGCTTCGTTCTATCTCATTGAAACTCCTGCACTAAAGTAAATGAAGTTGGAAGACATACTACAGCATCTGCAAAAAGAAAAGGAAGGGGGGAAATTACATTATAGAGTAAATGTGCATTCGAGAATGCTCTTAGAAACTAAAGGGGAGAAGTAAAGCTAGAAAAATTACACTACCTCCTATCATGTTATACATATTTAAACATGCACACAGGCAAAAAGGTTCCATGAGTTAACAGTGTATGTCTAATAATACATAGGAAATAGGAATAAATATGATTTTTTTCTTTTTATGACTACTGCTACTGCTAGTACAGATATTGGTACTGTTTATCACTTGAGTAATTTCAATGAGCTCTTTTAATATTTTAATAATATTAATATTAATGCATGATCTTGAACATGAATATAAAGCTATTAGGTAACCAATTACATTTCATTCATTATGTGACTTGTAGTGGTTTATTAATCAGCTTGCTTAATCAACATTGTTGTTGCTCCCATTAGCAGACACCATAGCAAATCATCCAATTTGCACATTTGATTTTGGAATAGGATTTACACTGGATACCCTTCCTGACTCAACCCTCCTATTGTTATCTGGGCTTAGGACCAGGTTTAAGAGTGAGCTGCAACCTCAGTGGCCAGGTCTGGGGCATTGGCTGAGATGTGAACCCAGGTTTTCCGCATGGAAGGCGAGAACTCTACCACTGAGTCACCAATGCCCAGTCTACCTAAGTCAGTCTATAAAAATAATGTTAGTATATTTTTAAGAGTGTTTGCAATATATTTCTGTAGATTTATACTGTGTTGGGAAACTATTGGACATTTCGCAAGCATCAAGCATCCATGTTAGCTACACCTTACTGGGACTCATGTTGTTTTGTTTTTTTTCAACCATGTGCGGCAAGGAAGAGGTGTGATAATGTACTGAAAAAGAAAAAAAAAAGTTTCAGTGCAGTGAATGTATAAGTGATTGTACATGTTTTGCCAGCTATGTATTGAATTAAATACACCTTTTTCTTTCTAGCTCTGGCATTTGTCCCACACCCCACTTCTCTCCCACCTACACACACACACATACACACACACTTCTCCACTTGGGTTTTCTGAACTACACATCCGTGAAAACACACCCACTTTCTCCTAAAGACTGAGTATAGCAGGGTGAGCAGACCCTCGATTATTAAAAGAGTGATTCATCTGTTGCCTGTTTCCGACCTTGAAAGATCACATATGATAAAAGTAATAGAAAATGGAGACAGTCAGATATAGAATTCGGTGAGTTAAAGGAAGTGAGAAGATGGGAAAGGTATATGTCTGGATATAAATATTTGCAAGAAAGATGACTGATTATAACAGAAGGCCATCGCTGTTTTTATGTTATGAGTTAACTTTTAATTAAAAACAAGCAGAACCTCTACAAATTTTGTGTGGATATTTTTAATACACATTTTGCATAACATATCAGTTTCTTATCATGAGTTAAGTACTGTATTTGACCAGTAAAATTAACTCACTCACTCATTGTCTATATTGCTTTATCCTGTATAAATGGTCATAGGGGGCCTGGAGCCTATCCCAAGAGATTTGGAGGACGAGGCAGAGGTGCACCCTGGGTGGGGTGCTAATCCATCGCAGGGCACACACATACACCCACTCATACTACGGGCAATTTGGAAATGGCAATAAGCCTAATCTGCATGTTTTTGGACTGTGGGAGGAAACTGGAGTTCCCAGATGAAACCCACCAAGCACGGAGGGAACATACAAACTCCATGCACACAGACCCGAGGCGGGATTTGAACCTGGACCATGGAGGTGCAACTGAGGTGGGACTGAGCTAACCACTAAGCCAATGTTCTGCCGCTTTAAAACTAAATATTTAAGAGAAATATATATGCAAGCATTTTCCCTTTACATTCTCCTACTTTGATCTAATCTCCCACTTTGCCATTGGTCCTCCTCCACTCAGTTGCTTAACCTGAATTGTTGAAGGACTGCAACTGCTGCTCATTTGGCCTGACATTGTTTGAGTGTGAGCCTAGAAGTTGCTCAGAGGATAAATCTTTGTATCTTTCACATAGAGTGGGTTAACAAAATTTTCCCCTGACTTGTCAATTTAAATCAACATAAATGTATGTACTGTATATATGTATGTGTACAGACTCTGTAAATGCTGTGTACAGCCAGTCTTTCTTGTATTCATTGTGAGGTCTTGAGGAATAGTTCTCCAGGGCTGAATGACTTGTTTGGCTCTCATTTTGGCAAGCAAGTTTTTAGCTATCATTTTCAGTGCAGTCCTAGTACCTGACCAATATTAGAGGAATTTTTTGTTTGTTAAACCACACAGTGACCTATGAATCATTCCAAGATGTATGTATGTATGTATTTAAGTATGTATGTATAAATTTGGACAGTGTTCTCCAAAGAGACTGTTACTAATCACACGCTACTTTTTTCACCAATAGA
>JAOVVA010000044.1:9728893-9744546 GCA_028565275.1 Leiocassis micropogon
TAACCCAGCCGACAAAGACTTCTAGACAAGCTTGCTTGCTGCACAGTCTACCTTCACATGAGAAGGTTGAATTTTTGGAATCTTAAGTTATTGAAACCATATTTTTTCGTCCATAATTTCCCATATCCTTTAGAGATTCCTTTGGAACATTTGGAGTTAGGTGCAAACCAGTCTCCCATATAGAAGGCTTTTGCTAAGAGAATTTTTACCCGCCGCTAAAGCCCTCCTTTGATAGAAGCTCACCGGGTCTTAAACTTTTCCCAAGGGCCACTTTAATCACATCTGACCCTTGAGCTGCTTTCTGTGTGGGCAAAACTCAAGCATAGCTGATCAGCACTTCTGAGAAGAATTCTTTCCAGTGATAGAAAGAGAAAAAAAGATAGAAAGAAACAGCCCCTGGACATAAGACATACTAGTGTTTTCTTACTCCAGACTCAGCCCTCTGAATCAAAAGTTCAAAACAAGCTTTGGTGGACTTCAATCAGCCCAGTTTGAACAGAGGCTTTTGGAGGGCATTCAAGCATACATTCTTCACCTAGTCAGATCATCCATTCCATCCATCCTTGTGATCCTTTATTCCTCTGATCCTTCACTTTAGCACACAATGACAAATATAATGCATCAAGTCTTCCTGTTCCACTCCATTTTCACTCATGTTAACGTAAGCATTCTTTCTACCAGATGTTCAGCACTCAAAACACAGGCGTTATTGCCTATTGCAATGGAAATCTGCAACAGTTATTTATAAACTGTTCAAACAAGAGCAGAATGTTGAATGTTTAATTGTTTAAATTGTAATTTATTTATAGAACTTTTTTTGTATTTGATAGTTTTCTTCCCTCCATTTTCTTTAGCTTTTTGTGCCTTCAAACCACTGGCTTGATCAAACATGATAAGAATGAGTAGGAATTACTATGATGGGTTTAAACTAGCATAGTTTTTATAGTAGTCCAGAGAACAGGTTGAGAAGTGAACGGGGGACTCAAGTTCACCCTTTAGCCCCTTTAGGTCTTTAAATGCATGAGTTGTGATTCTTCTTTTCCTTCATTTTATGATCTGAAGTGTGCGATCGATGCAGTGCCCTTGAACTCGCTATTAATTCCTGTAGTGTTGCTCCCCAGGGCATGTATTGACCCCCTTATTGCCCTCGTTTAGCAGTGAAAATAAATAAAGAATCACAACTGAGTGGGTTTCAGACTCTTAATGAATGTGTGCAGACAGCACCTTTGGACATTAAGAAATTGGGCTATTTATTCTTCATTCGCTTAGTACCTCGGTACCTCATGGACCTCTTAAAGTAACACAAGGTTTTGTTTGTGCCTTTTTTAAGTATCTGTTCACTCGATACAATAAATTCTTAGATTTTTTTTACTCCTTTTTTTTTCTCGAGATATTGAGCCCGATTAGCATGACCAACATGTACTTGACAACAAATGAAGTGACAACGAGAGAGATTTTCACAAATTCATAAAGCATTCCCCAGTTTTCCATTCTAAATTGCTCAAGTAGGAGTAAAACAGCAATACTAATCTGAAGAGCTGAATTTGCCTCTTCAACCTCCGAACTTAGAATAAGAGGTGATGGATCCCTGAGGATTTTCTTTTCAGTAGTATTTTTAATTCCAGCAGTGGTAATGGATTCAACACACGCATGTTTACCTGTTTAGCTGTTTATGCTTATTTCTACTGAAGAGTTTAGCAATCAGCTTGTGCCTAGAAGCATGCAAGAGAATGAAATTTCCACTTGGCTGGTAATGTTCCATACTAAATGAAGTTCTTGTCCATTTTCATAGCCATTACTTAATTTATGTCTGGTACATTACTCTTGAATGCTTCTCAATAATGAATACCAGGCATATAGAGTTGCGAGTGTTAAGTGTGTAGTGTGTTAGTTCCCTTGACACTTGAACTCAAACACATCAGCATCCTTTAAAAGAACTAATCCATTATCTCAGCAACCTGATGAGCAAATAAGTGTCCAAGTGCATGAAGCATTCAAGTGACATCAAGGGTTCACAGGCAACAGACAAATTAATTTATTTTCCGATGCACACATTTGCACACACACACACACACACACACACACACACACAGACTTCCTGCCGTTGAATTTGATGAACACATTTACACACAATTTCATTTGAGCCCTTTCTGTGGCTGGAACACTAGCCATTGTCTTCCTCATGTGTCCTGCCACTTGTCAATCACTGGCCGATGCCAGCCGTTGTTTCTTTACACCAAGTAAGTAGAACTCAGTGTGACTGTGAATAGCCAAGCTGACAATTGACCCACTAATGTCAGTAGGTGACAGCCATCATCGTGCTGACAGTAGTGAGAGGTGACGGAGGCTTATGAGTCAGCGAAAACGATAGCTGTAACCACCCTCGGGGCAGAGGGGATCTCACTAATCATATAATGCAGTTCCCTGCTGGTCAGGCACACAGAACCCCTTTCGTTCTGATAGCGGTCAGCATGATTTCGCTCAGCACAATCTATGGGAGAATGTGACACCACAACACACGTATCTAACTTCTGACCAAATCAGTGCCAACACTTCAATGGAATTATGATCATCTTACACAGCTGATAAACGCTATTGTGAGGACAGCGAATTCCACCAATCTAGGTCAGACGACGGGAGAAAGTAAATGGTCCAATTCATCTTTTTTTTTTTTTTCTGTGCCAGGATTTTAACAGCGCTTCGATGAAATGTTACCTCTCACTTTCAGATAACGCAGCAGGACCTAATGACTTTGTCTCATCCAACCTGAAATCTGAGAGACAGACACTCACTATTATCAGTTTCAAATCCCACACAGGGACAGGTATTACAGAAGATGGCTACTGAGCAGACTCTTTGGGGAGATGCAGTAAAGGGAGAGCAATGTAGTGAGCACCAGCGTATCCATCACATTGTAAGGCCGGTTATGCTGTGCCTGCATGTCCAGACTGTGGTGAAATAAGATATTACCACAAATGTGGTGACAACTGAAAGACTGGGACAAGAATAGTCTTGGAGAGAGAGAGAAGTGTGGATGTGAAGAGAAACTAGGTTGGAGGTGGAGGTTGTCAGGTGAAAATGTACGGGACGAGTCACATGTCTCCTCGCTTCTCATCACTCTGTGCTAAGTGGGAATACACTAAGAGACATGTCAAAGCCAATGCTATGTAAGGAATGACATATGACAAACATGCTGTTCAAGAGAATAATCCGTGACAGGGTGCTGTAATGTTTATTATTTTTCTAATTGCAACACATATGCTGAAAGATTTCATCCTTTAAATATTCATCATAAATTCTCCAATGTCATACAATGATTTTGTATTTATTAAAAATGACTTTTTTTCTTTTAAAAGAGATATCAGAAAGTGCTTAAAGTCAATCCTGGAAACTCTCTTATATACCACTTACTGTATTCTGTAGGGTTGTTGGGGTGGGGCGGTCTGGACCCTATCCCAGGGGACTCGGGGTGCCAGTCCATCACCGGGCACCCAATCACTCACACTTTACAGGCAATTTGAAAATGCCAGTCAACATACAGTACACTGCATATATCTGGACATGTAGTACACACAGACCCAACATGGACTCAAACCCTCAACCCTCGAGGTATGAGGTGCTAACCCCTACATCACCATGCCAACTGAAAATTCTCCCTTTATGGAAAATCACAGCTTTACCTCATATACTTATATAGTGCTGACCCTAGAGACTTGTTCAAACAAAGCTAAATCAACATCACTTCAAAATAAAAAACTTCATCATAGCAACCACACACACACACACACACACACACACACTGCATCCACAATACAAACACCTGTGTAACTATTGTGACTACAGAAACTCGAGTTATAGAAAACTGGTCACCTCTTAAAAGTAATAAATTAAGTTAAAAGTAATAAAATCTGTGTGTATATAAATTGTGTATAAAAAAAACACACTAAATTATTCTTACTTTATGGTGTTTTTCTGGTGTTGTTATTATTTTTTCTCTTTGTTCATTTCATGTGGAACAGAGGACTTTTCAGTGGAGAGCCGCACAGGAGGGTGTTTATCATGAATAAATCAGTGTCAAAGTGACATCTAGGCAAACTCCATTTCCTGAGGCTGTGGACACATTACTCAAAGACCCCTGCCATATCACCCTTGCACACCTACACATACATGTCCTTCATCAGTTCGTGACTGACTGACTCTTATTCCCTCAGCAGGGTCCCTTTATAGCTCTAAACACATTTAAGGAGCATGCTCGGGACCTGACGACAATTATGATAGCAGCGATTAAGAAAACAATTATTTCTGAGAAGTAATTACACTCTAATGTTTGAACAAACAGATGCAGGGAGAGGAATAGAGGGAGAGAGAGAGAGAGAGAGAGAGAGAGAGAGGGGCAGCAAGCGAGTGATCAGACTACTGATGCGACATACACCCACACACACATAGATTGCTTCAAATCATGCTTCTGTATCTTTAATGCTCAGTCAGGCACTTTTACTAAGCATGAGAGAGAAAATTTTTACAAAGCAAAATAGAGACTAAATGGCTGTTACACACCAATGAGACAAGCTTCAAGGCTCCTCGTCAGAAAAGCGCTTCCGCAATTACCACACTAAGTTCAAATGGAAAATGTAAAGACAAACAAAACAATAATAAATTAATGAACATGAATAATTGAGGCTCTGTCGAGAGGCAATGAAATGAATACTGAAATGTCTGTACATTTGGCTTCTGCCCAGACAAACCCCCTGAGTTTCGTCGGGCCCCGAGGCAATTTGAAAAACATAACAAAAATTAATATCATTTGAGAGCGAGCAGAGAGCAGCTTCTTTTAACTGACAAGGACAATTTCCTGGAAGCGAGGCAATAAAAGATGCCCTGAACAGACTTTTAAATATGAGCTTACATGAAAAAAGAGCTCTCATTCTCAATACTACCCATATGGTAATTCCACCTAGCCTGCTCCCTCTCTGTCTTTATCTCTCTCAGGATTTGTGTCCTGTCATGTACTATATACAGCAAGGTGTTTTAGACACATGATAACAGATTTACTCTAAATATAATGGCTCAGCTTAGACTATACTATATTACATATATTGATATCAGAGTAAACACTCCAATATGCAGAACGGGGGTTACTCCAAGACCCAGATGGGAAACCTGTTTATTAGAGTATAATACATGAATTTAGGTCCTTTAACTATACCACGGATTTTGTCCATCCACGATATTATATCTACTGTATGCAAAGAATAAAGAATATGTTTCCATTCAAAGCTATGTAGTAAAGCAACTGAGATCGCTGTCTTTAAAGATAATTGAGGATAAGAGCAGAGTGAGCCAGCCTGCTTCAAAGACGCATGCTATCACCAGCTGGTATCACGATGAAGATGATGACGAAGATACCGATCCTAATCCGCATGTAAAAACATGATTCTATTCATTCCTCCTTATCCTCTCACTCTCTGTGTCATACTCTAACTCTCTTTCTCTCCATATTCTTTTTAAAACCAGTCACTTAAACCTGTCTCGTTCCTACAATATTGACTGATAATCCAACTCTTATTGAATGTGCTCCGGAAATACCATTTAATGTTGATCCAAACATGGATAAATCAGTGTCGCAATCAATGTCTCAAAAGTTCCACCAACGCTGTAGAAAACAGATAATCGAGTGGCTTGCATGTTGTCACATGTGTTGCGTTGACTCAGTTGCTCCTTGCTTAAGGGCAATGGAACATCACACGATTCATTAGCTGGATAAAAATATCCCTAGGGCACGCTACACTGGGAAGAAGATGACAAGACAGAGAACAAAGAGAGAGAGAAAGAGAGAGAGAGATATGCAAAATAGAGATTTGCCAACCTAAAAAGATGGTAAATAACTTGCTGAAGCTTGTTGTCCCCAAAATTAAACCTGTATGGATTTGGCAGTTTGACAGTTTAAGCCCAAAACACCTAAATTAATATACAATGATCACCTTTAACATTTCAGCCATTAACACTATAACCACCTAGGTTTTGGGTTCCCCTCGTGCCACCAGGGAAGTGCTGGCCCCTTGGGTGTGGCTTCGGATCCTTCGGGTGCTGTAAATTGCAGGGTGGGGCCTCCCTGGATCAGACTTGTTTATCCAGCACACCCCATGGGTGCTCAATCAGATTGGGATATTGACAGTTTAGAGGCTGTGCAGGCCTTTGGACCCTGCAGGCATGGGTAAGTCATGGATGATCCGGCACCAGTTTACTGGTATATAATTGATATGTAAATGTGTTAATGTTATGTGGTGTTAATGTTCAGGCAGGTCAGTTTATATTCATATTGTAATGTTTTTACAGAATTACTAATGAGCATATTATTATTATTATTATTATTATTATTATTATTATTATTTATTATTAGCAGTAGTAGTAGTAGTAGTATTATTATTGTCATTGTTGTTGCTGCACATAAAATGCTATATACACTAAACACAGCAGCACATTACGTGCGAAACTGTGAATTCACTGATTTATAACAAATTCCATTAAGTAAACTTAGTTTTCCAAACTGCCCCCATTTATCACTCAAACACCAATGGTGACCACTATCACTCAAACATGGCCCAATTTGCAAACGTTTGCATGCTCTGTTTCAAAATGGCTACACTCAGCTTCAAACACAGACACACACATCACACAAAATAGAAATTTGAGTATTAAGTAAATATAAGTTTCAAGTAACAAAAAATTATTACGACATAATTGAAATGCTAATAATATTAGACATAGAAACATAGAGGGAAAAAATAAAATTTTAAATCATTTTACAGCAGGACTACAATTTAGGAAAATGATGATATTAATTAAACAATAATATTATAAGATGTTTTGACTATGCACGTGGAAAGATTATGATCATTGTCAGGATTGGATGCAAGAAAACACTGAGGTCAAGATCACAATGTATGGGTAAGACATCCAGGGTCATTTATTTTCCCAAATGAAAGAAAAGAAAGAACAACAGATGGCTGTGTTGATGAGAACATACGGACAATTTTACCAGGTAAAAAAGCAGTTCATATTTTTGATAGCAAAAATATTTGGGGCCTTTTAAATGCAAAAAAAGTATAAATGTAAAAGGTAATAAATAAATAAATAAAATACTTCTACAAATTCATTGATGATTCTATAAATAATGCTTCATTGATTGTGCATTCTTTTTACCAGAAATAGCTGTTTATTTTAAGACATGCCTACATTTTTTTGGACATTAAATGAACCATTGAGTTGAACTGTCTGTTTGTGCAGAGAGATATGTGTAGAGGGAAAACTCCTTATTCTTAGTAAAATACTCTCATTAGGCTATATATTTTCTCCTTAGTTGACATTGATATGCTTATAAATGTGCACAAAAGCTAAGATGGTTTTTAATTTAGCAGTGCATGTTCCCATTTTTCTTTCCCAATTAATCTAATCAAATGTAACCATATAATCAGCGCTCTTAATCTAACCATCTAATCCTGTGCCGTATGTTTTTTCCTGTTTCTCCCATTATGAGTGGTCGGTGCAGAGAGAGCAACACACGAGCTGGTGAGTAAATGAGCGAGCAGGTGTGCTGAGAGTCGCATGGGGCCAGATGGATCGAATGACACGCCGGCCTCACTGGTCGAGTTAGCAGGTGAGTGAGTGATGGAGAGAGGGATAGAGATGGGGGGGAAGGGAAGTGAAGTGAAGGGAAACGAGGTGTTCCACCTGTTCATGGATGACAAGTAATCACAATGCAGCCATTATTACTGCAACACAAGAGGGGGTGATGGGATAAGTGCTTTATGCACACACGTTCGGCCACAGAGTAAAGACGTACTGCATATGGTCCAGCTGTTCCTTTATCTGTATCTGATAATGGTGTTTGATGATTATTGTTTGATGCTACGCTTCTGATTAGTCACTTGTAGCTGCACAAACATGATTTTGTGACCACAAAATGGTGAAAATTACTTGAACTGTAGGGCTTTTAACAATTATTGTACAGATTATAGTCACTGCCATTCATCCCTGTAGTATGTGCTGGTTTTCCAAAAAAGGTGTTGTAGTCAAGCATTTGTTGAATCCATGTCAGGAGCCAACAGTACATTCATAACAAGCATATGTTTAAAAAAAAAAAAAAAAAAAGATAGAAAGGCAAGTATATTATATAAACTCCTACCTTCCAAATGTTTATGTTGACTACAAACACAGTAAGCTGTCTGGTTATCATCTCTTTAATATGTCATGCATCATGACCATGTGATAAATCCAAAATGTGCCTCATACTAAAGAGTTTTAAGCAGAAGAAATTTTAAGCTGGTTTTATGCTGTGTTCAGTTAGTCCATGGATCAGTATGTTTCTTAATTACAGCTGGACAGGGTAGAAATCTGATTACTCTCTGTCTGTCCATCTCTTTTTCATTTTCACCCTCTTCCTCTCTCATATACACAGACATGCAAAGAATGCGAGCAGTTAGAGGATTATCTGAATCCTCTAGACTTCTATAATGAGCTGTGAACGTGGCTGTATGCTAATACGAGATCAGGATAATTTAACCCCATGTGAATATCAGATCCCAAAGCAGCACTAATCATTACAGGCCAGCTTCTTTTAGGTTCAGCGTTGCTGCATATTAGTGAAGCAAATTCACACAGATGCGTGATTGCTTATTTAAACATCATTGTTTTATTCAATTCTAGAAGATCGATTGGTGAGCATCTGACCAGTGATGTTTACAAGTGCTCTGTAGGAACAGAGGGGATTTCATTTTGATTCTTTGTAGGCTAAGTAAACCTGATGACACAGCAGCTAATGCAGGTTAGTTGTTTAAAAGGTCTCTGCACCTCTTTTTCTTCCATGCACGCGTGCACTACACGGACACAGATTGTTGATGCAGTGTTTGGAGTGAGCACAAATAGTCTGGCTAGTTACAATAACACACATTTATCAAACATCTATGCAGTGGTTAGAGCAACCTGGAATCAAAAATGACCTCCATTAACTTGTGTGAGGTTTATCTGTGAGAGATTCCCTTGTAGCAGAAGACTTTTTATCTTTTTCAGACAGTTATCTTTTACGAAAGTGCAAAGAGTGTTGCATCACAATGTTAATGTGCACCTTGTGATAAGATACTGTGCTTGTAATAGCCTTCAAAAAAAGAATCTGTTGGGTGCTTGAGCAAGACCCTTAAACCTCAGTTACTTAGCAGGGTTAGTTTGATTTGTAAGCTGCTTTGCCTAATGATTAAATGTACAATCAAAATCATTTAACAGTTCCATTGCAAATGCCTTATTCAAATCACTAATTGTGTTTGCCCAAGTTTATACACAGCAGAAATAGACTTCTACTGAACATGAACGTAATATTTCACAGGATGTTATTTGTGCGCCTGGAGATGAGCACTGATTTCATAGCAGAGCTCAACAACCAGTGGAATATTTGCTGCTTCCCATAACTCATACATCACATACATCACTCCGTCTGCTCTGTGTCAACACTGTAAGGTGGACAGGAGTTTATATCTGTTGCAGCTACATAGTTCACATCCATGTAAGGAACAGTTTGGAGAAGTCCTGTATGGGATTAGAAGTGCTCAAATAAATTTGAATGAAAGATGCATCTATACATTCCCTTGGCAAATATGCATATATATATTAACCTTAAAACCCAAGAGGCACAGATCTGTGTCAGTGACAAAAAAAAAAAAATATATATATATATATATATATATGTGTGTGTGTGTGTGTGTGTGTGTGTGTGTGTGTGTGTGTGAAGGTTTCAGACATCAAAAAGGGCAGTTAGAACGAAAGTTATCGTTACTTTGATAACGTACATTTTACCACTACCGGAATATGCGAATAACATTGCAAAAATGTAAAACTGTCAAAATGGGCATGTTATTATGTTTTTGGTCACAGAAACCAAAAACCCATACCAAAAACACAACCAGAAAAACATGTGATCATGTGTATCTGTGCCAATATCTGTGACCAATTTTTTATTTTTTGCTCAGTCATGTTTGTGTAGTTGGGTAAAAGGAAATAACAACTTATTTCATCATGGTGCCTAGGTTGTGCTGATAAAAAAGGATATGTTACTCTATATTGAACAATACTGAGCCATATATTCAGTACGTTTCTTAAAAAAAAAAAAAAAAAGCAAAACAAAAAATGGCTAAAGTGCTTTGAGTTTTAAGGGCTTCACAGTAAGAGTTCTGCACAGTATGTTGAAGCAGTTCACACATAGCTGATTAGGCAGCTAGGATAGAGAGCAAACAGCCTGAAATGCTCTGCACCACCTTCTGAGTTTATTCATATACTGTATATGGACAGTTAAATCTGCACATGTTGTGGTTTCATGGTACAATTCTGGATATTAATTATACCATATTATAAAAATAAATTGCAATTTATCGCCCACTACTATTTCACCAAAGACAAGGCATTTTATTACTATTATTATACTAAACATTTTATTATTATTATTATTATTATTATTATTATTATTATTATTATTATTATTATTATTATTATTATTTCAGTTAAACCATTAATTTCTACATAATATATATATGTATTAATTATGTTAAAATGAATGTATGTTGCAGGGTTAAGCCAGTGCAGATTTATTTATTTTCTTATTTTTTATTGAGTTACATACATTACATTTGATTATACAGTATGGTGTCTGGTTTCAAAAGTATCTTTCAATATTGCTGTTGTAAATTATCATACTAGTTAATTGTCAGCAACCTGAGAAAGATGTATGCATTAGGTCTATGAAAGAAAGTAACTGAAGCATTTTATAACGCAGACATGAGTCTATTAGTTACACTATTGACTATTAAAGGTTTTTTGATGTACAGGATGAACAGTAACAAGGATGCACTGCTACATTTACATCAACAGTCAAAGTAAATGAAATTATAAATATTTTGTTGGCTATCACTAAAACTGTGAGGGCTGTATTGATGTACTGAACTGTTCTGAAGTAATGCAAAAGACATGTACTTCAAATTGCACATGTTGATAAAGTAACTCTTTGTCCTTTGTCGAAGGTGATGATCTCCTACTGTGCTACAGAATGTTTACAAAGATGACACCATTGACAAGAGCATTGGGCACAGATGGATGAAGAAGTTTAAAGAAGGGGAAAACAGCATTGAAGACAAACCACACAGTGGGAGACCATCAACTGCGACAAAAGGGAATTTTCAAAGAGGATTCGAGAGTTGGATTCAAAGGTGGTGCAAATGCAATGCTTGGGATGGAGATCGTATTGAGTAGAATGCAGTAGTGTGCAGAAAGAGTTGCTCTACCAACATGTGCAATTTGAATGCCCTATGTCAATAATAAAAAAAGGTATGGCTGCTTTGGCATTACTTTCAGTACAGCCCTCATATTAGTATTAGCTTACACTATGTAAAAATACATCCTTTTGTAACCTCCTTTTTTAAGCTTTGCTTCCCTAGTGTTCATCACGAGAATGAATTCAAATGCTTTATACTACAGCACTGCTGAGTTCTGACTCATCAGAAGGTGTCAGTTAATTCTCTACAACATCAGCGCTGACATTTTGTTTCTATAGTAACAGCTAATTCACAGGGAGTTACAAAAAAATCTTGTTTAAAAATGGGCTGTTATTTAGCAAAGAAAAGCATATTATAGTTGAGAGGATGGTGTTTTATGTAATGTTTATGGAAGGAGATTCAGTTGTCAGCACTTTGAAACATTACATTTTCTGATACAGGAGAGTCTTCAGTATGGACAATTTAGCAGTTTCTCTGCAACACTATAAATTTCTTTTTTTATCAAATTAAATCAAGAGAGAGAGAGAAATAAAAGAAAGACTGGTGAGCAAAAGACTGTTTAAAGCTGTCACAGAGTAAGTGACAACAGGAACTAGTCTTATGAAATATTAGATAGCATTAAATTGAATTAAGAGGTGTTCAAGTCATACCGGGACTTTAGATTGTGCAGAATAGATGAACACAGTTATGAGAGTTAAAAAGAATACCATTGTTTCTCTACATAAACCCCTTCTACACTATTACAATTATCCCAGTGTTTCACTAGTACATGAATACCATCAAGGTAGAAAGCCGAAGCCAAAAATTTTCAGACTTCACGTCTGAAACGCTGGCCTCCCGAGAACTTCTTTAACGGGCAAAACATGTGGAAATCCTTTGAAATAAGGTTAGGGCTGTACAGGGAATGTAGCAATAATTCCCAGCCAAGGTATTGCAATGTGCAAGTGGCGCTCGCGGATGATTTTGTGTACAGTTCCTAGAGGCAGAACTTGATGGCAAGTTATCTATCAACTTTCAAGGATCAGTAAACTGGTAAAATCAAGAGAGAAATAAAATTAAATCTTATTACCATACTGTGCTTGAAGTCTTCTTCAAAATATCAGTCAGTTTTATGCCTTCATTCATAAAAACAAAATTTATAACAAGTCCTGGTTTGAGTTGAACGCCCTTCGTATACACAGATAAAAAGTATGGCATTCGTTAACACTCAACAATTACAATACAATATTCATTGTTGAGAAGATACTATTGTTTAACAAAGAATGGAACAATATTTAACGTTGTGCTAGTATCGCTGTACCCTCTTGTACAGTCCTGGCCTTACTGTATATAAGCTTTTATTAAATTATGGTTTTAACTGATTAGATAATGCTAATTGTGACCAAAAATACAACTGGTATCTTCAATACATTCCAAAACAATAAATGAAAAATCATACAATCTGCTATTGTACTCTGCACAGCTATGGAAATATAGTTCAAGTGAAATAAATATATTATTCGATGCACAAGTAAACATAAAATAATCTAAAAACCAAATAGCTACAGTATGTGTTAAAGTCGGAAACACACTTTTCCCATAGGGGACAGAACATGAGCTCCTCAGAGAGCAGCAGGTCTGTGAATAGCCCGTTGCTCTGCCACTAGACTGCGGCGTGCTACTGTAATATCCTCAAATGCAGCACTGATCCAGTCTAATAGTTTGGAATAATCTCTACTCAATGTGTCCAAAAGAACATGTCCCCAGAGTTTGGACTTTACATTATTCCAGCGCACTATCTACAGTTTATTTCCAATCACTCTTATCTGGCTAACTGCAAAGCTTTTGCTTTTAAAAATCTAACAATCCATTATGGTCTCAGATTAGTGAGGAAGTTGCTGAGAAGCTCAGAGATTGTCTGCTGTGGAAGGAAAGCACTAGCTGCTTAATTTTTCAGAAGGCAGGAAACTCTCATATCCCGAGGTCATATTATAGGCTTGTGCAATTAGAAACTCAAACACGAGCCTTGATGCTTTATCCCTCATCCCTTGGTCATTCTTTTTCCAGCACACACACACACACACACACACATACACACACGCGCGCACACACACACACACACACACACACACACACACGCGCACACACACACACACACACATACACACACACGCGCACACACACACACACACACACATATATACACAAACACACACAGCGTTTCACTAGGATATAGCAAGCTGAAATTAATTTGAGCCCTGAAACTATCCTTAGAATAGCATTTGGAGGAATGAGAGATGAGAGTAATGGTCATGGTGGGAAAAGGTTTTGAGAGAAGGAGATGGAAGGAAAAAAAAACTTGCCAAAAATGCTCTATGAATAAATCAGAGACCAGCTGGATGATTTTTCTTAACTAGAGAGGTGATGAGTGAAGAAGTATGTTCACTGCAAGCATGTTCAGAGCAATTCACACTCCTTGACAACTCCCCTGTTAAGTCTCCTTTGAACAAACACACACACACACACACACACACACACATACATAAACTCCTGGATCTGTGTGTGTGTGTGTGTGTGTGTGTGTGTGTGTGTGTGTCAGTATACATCATGATGCTAATCTGTAGTTATGGATTAGCACAGTTTAATTGGATGGAAAGACCTTCACTCACCTAAATAGGGCAAAGCTTTTTTTTTTTTTATCAGAACCATCACTATCTAACATGCATGATTGCATATTCTGCTCTTGATTTAGATATCTTTGCATTGCTACTGTAGCAAGTGTACCTTGACCTTTTTGTCCTTTTGCGCTTAGACATTATTGCATTCTTACATTTAGTTCAAACTTGTAAAACATAAAAGTACATCAAAGGTATTGCAACACTGAAAACAGCATTGCTGAATTTTTCACCCTGGTTAGATTTTTCCAAAAGGTCCATTTTCACCAACCTAAAATGCAGTTTGCATGTGCATTCAAAGACTCATTGTCAGTCCTCGCAAACACTTGATTGCAGTTGTTGTCGCCAAGGGTGGCACAACCAGTTATTAGGCTTAGGGGGCAATTATTTTTTTTTCACAAAGGGCCAGGCAGGTTTGGACAGCTTTTTTCTGCACTTTGTGTTTACTTGGGTTATCTTTGTGTACTGTTAAAAGTTGTTCGATTATCTCAAACATTTAAGTGCGACAAATATGCCAAAAAAAATCAGGAAAGGGCAAAAAATAATTTTCATGTCACTGTATATACACATGTATATGTGAACTAGGAATGAGCCTGTGCACATTGCAGCTTTAGATTCCTGTTTTTGGTTGACAGTAGAGGAATTCGTTGTGGCGTTCTGTTGTTGAAGACTATCAATATGATGTGCATTCTAAAATGCTTTTTGAATTATGGCACTTGTAAACATAGTTATTTGAGTTATCGTAGCCTCCCTGTCAGCTTGAATCAGTCCTCTGACCTCTCTAATCAACAAGATGTTTCCTCCAGCAGAAGTTCCACTCAGCATATCTTTCTTTCATGCTTTCCCACCGGTCTGTTTACGCGCTAGAGATTGTAGGGTGTGAAAATCCCAGGAGATTTCTGAAATAATTAAACCAGCCCATCTGGTTCTAAAAACCATGCCACAGTCAAATTCACTGAGCTTTCCCCTTTTATGATGTTTGATGTGAACTTTAACTGCAACGTTTGACCTGTTCCTGCAGGATAATTGCATGAATAAACAGGTGTACACATGTTCTTAATACAGAGTAAAGGAATGGAAAGCCATTTGACTTTTGGCTTCATTGTATGTTGGAAGGAAAAAAAATCCCTGTCAAGATGGTGGATTACTGTGAGAGGGTGGATTACTGTGGGTAAATAAATCAAAGCAAATTCTTGTTTTCTTCTTTTTTTTCTATGACCATGCTATTAGCCATGTCATCTAGTTTTTCATATAATAAAGTACATATGATGGGCCTCACTGCAGAACACAATCAACAGCTTTTCAGAACTTTCACTTAAATTCTCAGCTTTGCAGAAAATTATTTTCTTCAGGCATACAAAGTTTTCTATAGTGAGGGTAAGCCAAAATAAGTTTGCCAAAATCAGCAAAATGTGACACTTGGCAGCTGCATGTCATAGCAAACTGTCACATCTTCGAAAGAAAAAAAAATCCAATCACATTATTTCTTTGTGTCACATGATCAATAAAATAGCTATAGTGAATTAACTTAATGCATTCAGCAAAATTCTGGAAAAATGTCAAGAAAAAGACATTTACAATGTGCTATTGCCACTCACATACCCCAGCATTCATGGACTTCTATGATAAAGTGATGTCATATACTATAGAAGTGGTAAAGGAAAAAGTCTTCAACATTCTTTGT
>JAOVVA010000044.1:9744646-9763862 GCA_028565275.1 Leiocassis micropogon
TATATATAAAAATTGTGTGTGTGTATGTGTGTGCGCGTGTGTTTGTGCCCGCAACAAAATCCTTTTTTTTCTGCCAGATTGACTCACTATAAAACACAACTAAAGACTGACTTTGTTATATTTTTAATATTAACCAACATACTATTGATACCGAATTGCATTTTACATGGCCACAAACACACCTGTAGGCTGATTTTATCAATTTTGACAAAAACTGTGAAAGGAGGATTTATCATGTTCTGCAAAATTCCCCCTGATGTAATACAGTAGTTATGTATTTTAACATCCTTCTGTACTCCAAAGTACTTCATCAGTTTGTAATATGTCTTGCATCTTTTGCAAAAACTCAAAAGAATAGTTTTCTTAAAATAATAAATTCATCTCATTCTGCAATAAAACACACCATGTTTTAATAAATACCCTTAAACAATTTATTTGCAGTAAATTGGTTTGATTTCATCACCTCTACTTTTATTGCAATGATTTCTTTTATTTCATTATGTTTTTTTTTTATTTTGATAACAGTATAAAAAAATAAATAAAAAAAACTTGTTTATCCATCTCTGCCTACAACACATTTTGCAAGACTGTTCAATTTTCCCCTCATTTTCGGTGTTAACATTATAGTGATTTGCCTTTATCATGCAGATCAAACTAAGTGCTTTTTCCTCTACAGCAATACCCATATTGACCTCAAATGGGTGAGTGTTTCACAGTTCAGCTGACAGACTGAGAAAATGAGTACCACTGGATTTGAATAGAGGCTGGCATCAGTGCAAAGCGATCAAGCAAAAAAGCAAGATAAAAGCAAATACTGTGTGCTCTACTTGCTGTGGACAGTGTAGCATTCAGACAGCCTTTAAAAAAATCTGTACATTACTTTGAATGTATGTAGTTAATGGAATCCATATGGCTCTTTGGAAATAGAAAAGGAGCTTTTAAAGACCTGGGGTAGCAGCTTGTTGACTTAAGGCAGAGCCCTAGACAGTGGCACAGGCGAATGATCACGCAGAATGCAAAAGTCTAAGTGCTGTATTTGCATGTTGATCTACATAATCAGACGTGTGTGTGTGTGTGTGTGTGTGTGTGTGTGTGTCTGTCTATGCGTGTGGATATATAAGTGTGTAAATGTTTAAAAAACCTAAAGTATATGGATAAGGTTTCACTGCACAGTCTCTAGCTGACACTATGTTTATAGGTGTATGAAACCATTAGCCGTCATAGACATTAGCACGTGCCAGGTAGACAAAACATGCATATGAGGTTCACATGATGAAAAAAGCAAGTTAAAACAAAGCATGAGATTAACCAGAGACAAATCAATGCGACCTTCCTTGGAGGTAGTAGAATATATTAAAGCTAAAAAATGGCTGAAAGCTAGCAGATACAGTACATGTCATATGGTTTGAGTCTAACCTGAACTCAAAATGTTAGCAGTACCTTTTGACAGGGATTACATATGTTTCTGGTTTCCTAAGACATGACCTACAGACATCACACTTTGATGGCTTTGAATAATGTCTCCACAATATATATATATATCCACACTGACCATGCTAAAATCATATCCAATGCTTATTGCTTCATGGTTTTGCTGATTAAAATGCAAGAGAAATGTGTGTGATCTGTGTGCAATCTTTGATCATGGTGTGTCAATGCCAAAATGTAAACGAAGAATCAGAAGGATATTTTACATACAAAAGAAGATAGAGAAAGAGATGGCCAAAAAAAGCAAATAGCCCGGGAAGAGAGAACATTCACTGAAATACCGCAACGCATAACGAGGCCTCATTAATAAAACATGAGCAGCGAGAGCTGTGATACTCTCTCTCTCAATGAGGCATCGACATCCCTTTTTAATGATATTGATTGGATAGTGGTGTGTGTGTCTACGTGTGTGTGTGTGCTTTGTTATTGATTTCCTTGACCCGAAGCCTACAGCGGGCTTTAGGCTACAACTATAGGACATTTTGCTGCACTAAAAACTACATGTATAACATCTTCACCCTGGTTCTCACGAGTTCATAACAGGATGAAGGTGACCCTTAGCAAGGAGGCAAGTCATGTGGTGTATGCATCGGTCACATGTGTAAGTGTGTGCAGTAGTGGGTGGAGAATGCTAAGGTGAGATGGCAGGTAGAAAATGGCCTGAGCCGTTTCACTTGACACTTCAGCGGCTTCAAACAAACAAGCAGAGGCCCAGAGGAGAGAGCTCTAATCCATTCAGCCATGGCAATTCTTATTATTGACTGTTGAGGAACAGAACAGGAGGGAGGGGATGCAATGTGAGGAGAGGGGGGGAAAAAACATAAGAGGTGAAAGAATAAAGGAAGAAAGGTGCCGCTTCATCCTGGCAAAACATGCTTTCTGTTGTAAAGGTTCTCGATGGGTTTCTTTGTTTCTCTTTCTAGTAGTTTAGGTATATAAAAAAGTGCATCAGATTGTAACTATAAAAATACAGTATAACCCCCCCTACACACACACACACACACACACACACAGGC
The DNA here is from genome assembly GCA_028565275.1 of Leiocassis micropogon. Taxonomy (NCBI): domain Eukaryota; kingdom Metazoa; phylum Chordata; class Actinopteri; order Siluriformes; family Bagridae; genus Leiocassis; species Leiocassis micropogon. The sequence goes on from JAOVVA010000044.1 coordinate 9,747,151, forward strand.
ACAGACACGAGCACACAAGTCTTATTTTATACATATCCTCCTTCCACTGCCAGTTCGTGATTCAAGGCGGGTGTGAACAGAGTATTCACAGAGTAAGTGCTGGCATATGTGTGTGTGCGTGCGTGCGTGTGTGTGTGTGTGCGTGTGTTTGCGTGTGTCTGCATGTGTGTGAGTGTGTCTAAACTCCCCACAACTGCTGTCAAAGTCTGTTGCAAAATCGTAACTATTTAAAAGATTTAGCATTCGAATGATTTAAACACTAATGAGCCTGTAATTTAAAACACCTAAAGTGTTTTGTCCTCTCACACCACAACAGTTTGCTAATGATAATCCATTCTTTTTAAGAGGAAATAAATACATTTTTAATTGTTCAAAGTTACATTTAATGTTGTGGAACATTCATGAGACCAGATACAGTAGTTCTTCTTATCACTCATGATGCTGTTTCCTTACCAGCTTCTCTCATCTTTCTCTCAGAAAATTTACTATCATACTTAATAGTATACTAACTACCATTGGCCCAAGTGCTCACAATGGAATGAGGAATACTTAAACAACGAATCTCCGTATGAAAAACTTCAACATATCAATAATTTGTGTTCTCGTTTTATATTTTCTATCTACTGTATCTTTATATTTTTCCTATCTACAGTATATTACAATATAATACAAAGCAGTGATTTGTCTTGCATCATTTGTAATTCATCACATATTCAAAAAACAAAATCACAAAGAGCCTATACACTGATCAGCCTTATCTTTTATAAACCATTTACATTATAACCACCTAGGTTTTCGGTTCCCCTTGTGCCAGTGGGGTGGCTCTGGCCCCTCGGGGTGTGGCTCTGCAGAGGTGTGCTGTGGTATCTGGCACCAGGACATTAGAGGCGGGTTCTTTGGATACTGTGAGTTGTGGGGTGGACCTCCATGGATTGAATTTGTTTGTCTGGTGCATCCCATGGGTATTGGGATCGAATTGGGATCTGGAGAATTTGGCGGCCAGTTTGGTGGCCTTGGGCTCTTTGCCTGGGCCCCATGTGCAGCAGGCTGTGTTGCAGTGGGCGTTCTGGTGTCTTTCTATCATGGCGTTCACTTTTTTCTTTAGGAATTTGTGTTACGTTGGCTTTTCTGTGGGATTGGACCCAACAGGCTAGCTTCTGGTTCCCGCAGGTGTAGATGGGAATGTAGGTGTAGATGGGCACCGGTTGCCAGTTTACTGGTATATAACATCATTTGAAATTAAGTAACGAAAGAAAGACTCAGATATGTAATTGGAAACGTTCCACACCTCAAGCCAACACACTGTCTGCTGATTGCTGACATATAGTACCCAGTCCGCAGTGAGTGTAACTGCATATGAGTGTGAGTGATTTGAATGTAATGACAATGGGTATATGAATCACATGCAGTGGCAAATGACTGTCATCTCTCTGATTTCAGCCTCAGATCTCTCTCTCTCTCTCTCTCTCTCTCTCTCTCTCACACACACACACACACACACACACACACACACACACACACTGCAGCTATCCTTGCATATATTTGTAACACTGTAATTTCCATGATGAAATGGACCATGACGAGAAAAGCACCCACAGCTCATTTCCGTCAATAGTGCGCTTTGTGAAACACAGAAGATGAGTAAGAAACAGAGAAAGATTCACTACAGAAGAAGGCACAATGCAAGTATAGCGTGAGTACATTAAACTTGTCTCATTTATTTCTGTCTTTCCTGGGTCTGCAATGAAAACAGTGGCTCACTGTTGACTAAAAATGCCAAGGGCATGTCTATTCCCTTTCTTTATATTTTTATGTGCCAGCTATTCTCCCTTTCTCTCCATACACCATTTTAGAGCATCAGCATTGCAAAGGAAGTGGAAAAAGTGCTGGATATATGTGCAGGAGAAATCCAGTCAGTCAGGGGTGGCAGACTGGTGCAGAGAAAATGGAGGATGGAGGCCTCCGAATGAGAAAGAGAGCACGGACTGGAGGAAGGGAGGGGGTCTATGGGAATGTGGGAAATGATTGATATTCTACTCCTCTCTCGTTTCAGTCAAATGACAAAGTTCCTTCCTTACAATCAAAATGCCAGAGAATACAAACTCAGTTCTCCAGCACTGTTCAGTCCACTGGCTAATATTTCAGCTCAATTAAATAGCAAACAAAATAGACATACACTCATTCATGCAGACCAATACACAGACAAGTATGGATTGCTGGATATCTCAAAATACAGTCACACATACACATATACAGTATTTGTGCATATGTTTAGGTTAGTCTCTCTCTCTCACTGTGTGTGTGTGTGTGTGTATGTGTGTGTTACATACAATATGCTTACAGTATATAACCTGGTTTTCTGTTTTGAAAATAATGGAGTAAAGTTACTTTACCACATACTGTATAATAGTGAGGACTATGAGAATGTGGTCTCTTAATATGAGTGTATTTACTACATATAAGTATGCAAATCTGAAAGGGAGAATATTTCATAACAGGTGGCTCATGTGGATTTTAACCATATTGGCATTGGTGCAGATGGTGATGATGATAAAAAAGTAGAGAATGGTATTTCCTAAAAGACAACTTATATAATCATTTCTAAAAGTGGATATGGATGGACAAATGGGTTGATGGATAGATGGATGAATGAAAGGATGGATGGATGGATAATTATACCACCGAATAAATAAACATATATAGTTAGATGGGATAGATGCTATGGATTGCTGAATATAATGGCTAGAAAATAAATTAATCTCTGGATGAAACAATAACTGAACCAATGGGGTATAAATGAATATGATTGACTAGGATGGATGGGTTAGGGGATGCCAGATGGATATAAGGAATGGAAGGACAAATAAGTGGATGGGAGTATGTAAGGAATGTAAGAAATGGATCAATAGATAAATAGATGCAGAGCTTCTACTATGAAGTGCTACAATTCTTAGCTTCTGGTTGACATGGGGTCATGGACCCTAGTTTATAGGCAAGCTGAGATATGAGAAATATTTCACGAAAATGGAATAATCCCTCTATATGCATACATGAGAAAATAAAGTCTGATGGATGGGTTGTTGGATGGATGGATGACCAGATACCTGGTTGGTTGGTTGGATGGATGGATGGATGGATGGATGACCAGATACCTGGTTGGTTGGTTGGATGGATAGATGGCTGAATGACTGGATGGATAGATAGATGGATGGATAGTTGGATGGATGAATGAATGAATGAATGACCGATACCTGGTTGGATGGATGGATGGATGGATGGATAGCAGGGGACATTTATGGTAAGATAATGACTCCATATATTTATGTGCAGATGGATAGACACTCTACCTAGCCTGTCTTCAGTAAACTGAGATTACTCTTAATATTGATATCAAACAGGATTATAGTACAAGGTCACACATAACAAATGACACTAACAGTGACAGGGCAGCCCACTGTTCGCTGCTTTGGGTGAATTAGAAATGATAAGCTTGCTTTAAATTTCTCCTTCCCCCCCAAGCCACATAAAGGAAGGATGGATAACAGATAACTTCCATTATTTCAGTGTATTTAATGTTTTCTTTACTAGAGGACAGAAGTTATTGCTCAGATAATTGTGTTTATCTGACTATGGGCACATGTGAAATATGAAAGTTACTATATTTTGTATGTGTGTTTGTGTGTGTGTGTGTGTGTGTGTGTGTGAGAGAGAGAGAGAGAGAGAGAGAGAGAGAGAGAGAGAGAGAGAGAGAGAGAGAGAGCGTGTGTGTCCAAACTGCATCCTAATTTCAGAGCTGCATGTTCTGCTCCCTGTGTGTTTGGGGATCAGTGAGAGACTACATGCTTCTCTTATTACTTGGAAGCACATCACAGATGGCAGATCAGATCAAACATGGACACACACACACACACACACACACACACATAGACGGAAAAAGAGAGAGAGAGAGAGAGAGAGAGAGAGAGAGAGAGAGAGAGAGATAGAGCTTCGAGGATGATATGGCCCGATCATGTAGTCGATTGCTTTTTCTAGTAACTGTGATAAAGAGGAGAAAACTTGTATGAATGAAAGGCTCTGCCATCTGACTCACTGTCCTCTGGAGGGATATGATATTGCAGCCTGCCAGCTTTTTAAAGATTATGTACATACTTTATGTATAAGATTCAAAATTAACTTGAGAAACAGAGCTGAAGTGTTAGAGAAAAAGGAATGCTCAGGGTCAAAGAACACACACACTAAGGAATGCTAAATACAACATATACATTTTTGTTTGATTTATATCTTTATTTAGTTAGTTAATTTGCCATTTTTGTTCCCCACCAGATATTTATTTCATTTTTTTCCTTGATCTGCTTAACCACCTGAACTCCCAAAGGGAGTGTGCAAAGTTTCTGAATAATTCATAATAGTTGTTAAATAATTTGGTTTATGAATAAACCAGACTTCATAAATAATTGAGAGATGTGTTTAAATACTAAGGCAAGAGTTTAACAGTGTTTAAGGGGTTAAATGTATGAAACTGAACCTAAATGGTAAGAAAATACATATTAAAAATATGATTTTTTTGAGTCTCAGTGGACATGAAAACAGTGTAATAGGTAAAAGAGAGTGATAGACAGAACATGGAGATAGAGAAAGCGAGAGAGAAAGAGAGAGCGAGAGAGAGAGAGAGTCAATGGGGCACAACCCTCTACGAAAACACACCATACCCTAAAATCTGGGGCAAAATATAGCATGTCAATGCTGCATACTGTATCTCTACACAGTGCAAATGTTCATTCATCTTTCTTTGTGATAGAAGAGAGGAACAGAGACAGAGTCGCACACATACACACACACACACACACACCTCTTCGGGCAAAAAAGTATCATATTTGTAAATGTTGTGCTGCACTGCTGTCTAGTCACCTCGTACATATAGACACACACACACACACACACACACACACACACACACACACACACACACTACAGTCATTAATCGATAAGTAGTACTCTCGCTCTCTCTCTCTCTCTCTCTTCCTCTCTCCCACTCTCAGACTGGCCAGTGATGAAATACAGTGGCACGCTGCAAACCGGAGATGTGGAAATTGCTTTTCAGCAAATTACTTTACATGCAGTTAAAACTCTCTCTCACACACACTCAGTGCAGAAGAGGAGGTTTATCTTACTCTTAATTTGACGTGGAATAAAAACACGGCATGCTGTTTCCTCTCTCTATGAGCCCAGAAGAACAGAGGGAGAGAAGGCAGCCCCAGGGCAACACATTTTCACTCTCGCTCCTCCTCCTCCCTTATGCTTTGCTCCGCATCAGTATGCTGCAGACATGCGTGATCTCACTTTCTCTCACTCACTCACATACACACACACATACACACAAGTCATGAGTCTCTAAACACTGCAGCTTTGTGCTACAGCGGTTCAATCTCTGCCTCCTTCCCTCCCACTACAGTCCATGGTGCCTGAGTCAGTCTCTGCTAAATGATATCATTCATTCAGGACTCTCAGAGGAAATGCGCCATGCTTGCCTTTATACTTGTGCATTCGAACATGAACATCTCTATTAACACACCTCTGTGTGACCCTGGCATTGAAAAATGGGAACTCTACCACACCTTTTCTGAAACTAGCCCTCACCTGTCCAGGCATACTGGCAGAGGAGTCACGCCAGGCTCAGCCACTTCTTCTGTGGCAAACAAACTCATAATAACCCAAAGGAAGTATTAAATGCAGCTATGGAAAATCGCCAAGGGTGTGTGTCCTATGTGATGAAATCATATCTTCTGTAATGGTTATGGTGAATGTCAGTATAGAATTCAGTCTATTGTTATAAAAGAGTGCATAGCAAGCACACACTATCAGTCTCGAGTTCTTGACTGCAATGTAAAAACAGAGTTCTGTTAAAGAATAAAGTTTCCCAAGACTAAAGAGTAACAATAATACAAAATAACGGTCCATAATAATGAGGTTCAGAGTTAAATCCTTGCACACTAATTGCACATCTAATTACAAATCATTGTATTAGTCATGGCTGATGTAACCCTTTAATCAGGCTGAAAGGTGCATTTGAGTAAAGTCATTCTCCTGGCTTGCCGCAGGCGTCTTATAACACCTTTCCAGTGTACAGGGCAGTATATCACAGTACGGTTGCCAACCCAAATCCAGAACTACCCATGGCTTGATTGCATACCAGTATTGATTTGCCATTATAACATTACCTGTGAATGTAGGAGTTTTCTTGAGGTTATGGGGTGGTGACAAATTTTCCCACTTCACACTAGGGGTAAATGTAAACACTAACAGCTATAACAACAATACAGAAGCTTTAGGCAATTATTTACCTTTTACTCGGAATTGTGTAGGAAGACATAAGGCAGTCAAACAGAACTTTCTGGCTTTTCTACTGCAATACATTTGAAGATCACTATGTTGTACATCCCAAACTACATTCTATCAACCATACTACCATAGACTGCATAGACTTACAAGTAGTCATTCACTAAATTGATACACTATTTAGTATAGTGAACAGGTTTGTTAGTGTAGTCTATTGTTCTGTGTTATACCATCCAGGAAGAATGTGCTCTCTACTATCACCAAGGCTCCTACACACTAATAGCCATGCTTTTAAAGCTTCAAAATATCATCAAAGTTTCCACATATCCTTCAATGATCCCCTAGTCAGAGTACATTTATCAGAAAAATTGATGCAGTTGTAAAGAACAAGTATGTTTATAGTCTGTTTCTTTTCTTTTATATTTGCTCTATTGCTTTTTGTCTGCCTCTAATGGATTAGCGATTTGAATACACAGCGAAGACTTGCACAAACATACCCACGCACAGACTTCATATGCCGTTTCATCACGACATCTACTGCAACCATGAGATGCCTGATCTGAGATAAAAAGATATACACTGGGATTCTTACACATCTTGTAGCCAGGGACTTCTAACTTCAAAACAAATTTTACAAACACCTTCTGAGCATACAGTAATGGAGCTATTCAAGTATTAGCCTCACAATCAAATTTTGCCAACCATAAAGCTTTTCTTCCTTAAAATTCAGCTCAAGTTGACATTACATATCTATCCATCTAATTGAATCAAAGTTTTTGAGGCTTGCATTAAACCCCCTTCACACTGAGCCATGTTGCCACTACATCCTCAAAAAATGGGTGAACGCAGTGAGAACTTGTACAACTTAACAGGAACACAGTAGAAACCAATAAGAATGTAGTGTTGACTCCATTGAAGTCAAGCTGGTATGCATTTTAGCCACGCTCAAAAAAAGCCTGGTGAGGAATGGGGTAATGATGTCATTGATGAGTTAACAACATAAAAAAATTTCGTAGGGACGTCACTGACACACTAGAAACATAGCTCAGATGAGAAAGCCTGGATTGTGTTCTGACTGAGTTGTCATTGGGATGTCAGTGTGTTTTTGCTACATCAATAAAGTTCTCAGAACATCCTCTTCAGACTAGTGCTATGGCCATGGGAGGTCCCTGCCACTTTGTAGAAGACCTCATTAAGTTCATATTACATTCTTCTTGTGCTCACCACATCTATGATGCACATGCTGCTGGCACAGCTATGTCATGTTCAGATTTGTTAACTTAATATACATAATTTAAGGCGGTACGGCGGCTTAGCGGGAACCTCTAGGATCCCTGCATAGTAAGTGTGTGAAAAGAGCATGGTGTGATCAGATCGGACATAGTTATAATGCGGTACGATCTCATTGGACATGGTGAGCACATGATTGTGTGAATGATATGAAATTAGTGAAAACATGATAGATGCATTAAAAGCATGACAGGGAAGTGGCTAGGAAGTAATATATATATATTATAAATAAGGTAATAAATGCATATTTATCCCTTTTGACCATGTTTCTGCTGAATTATTCAATTTCTTAGTGGTGGATCAAATGGTTACGGCTTTGAGTTACTGATTGCAAGGTCAGGAGTTCAAGGCACGGCACCACCAAGCTGCCACTGTTGAGCTCTTTACCAAGGCCCTGCACTCTGACCACAGCTTCCTAATTGGGATATGTGAAAAAATGACTGAATCTTAATCTTAATCTTTAGGATGCAGTGGGAATTTCAGGGTCTTCATTAGAGTGTGACAGGGGCATTAAACCCAATCAACTGACGTGTCCACACAAAACAGCAAATAAGAATTCAATAGTACATATAAAAACGTTTATAATGGTTGGTAGGAATTGTGCTACCTGTCTGCTTTATGGATCATGTTGAGAATTATCTCCTCTCTTTTGTAGACAAAAAAGAAATGGAAAATAATAGTGTGTATTAGAACAGGAAAGCATCAATAACTTTTTTTCTAATGTTTATCTGACTGAGAAATAAGAAATAAAATATGCATGTTGCATAAAATAAATAATGTAAATAATGTGGTGTGTTTGGTTGTATTATTGCCTTGATGTGGTACAGTACTTTCTTATGATTATTCGTGGTATTACACAGTGATATTGCTCTGGTGTTGTTTTACATTAATAATGCCTTGGTATGGTAAGCATGAGGGGGTATTTCTCATTTTTTCAGACATCCCAGGTCAAGTTGGAGCTTTTTATGTTTCCTGTAGTTTCTATCTAAGTAAGGATTTTCTTATGAATAATGACAAGTCTATTGTTCATGAGCATTGGGAACGGATGAGAGATACTCGCATGCAAAGAGGAGGGAATATGGCCAGCCACATAGAATGAGTCATAATGTGTAAGAGTGGCTGGTGTTGAGCCATTTGGTTAGAAGAAGAGTTTCGAGGCAGTCTGAGAGTATGCAATTATGAGAAGAGTACAAATGAAATACTAATGCAAAATGGGAAATAAAGAGAGTGTATAGATAATTAAAAAAAGAACAAAGAGGTAAAGGAGTTCTCTAACTAACTCCTGAACATGCTTAACAGTTTTTTTTTTTTTTTTAGGTTTAAAGAATTTTTAAGCTCTAAACTCACCGAGCCAAATTTGGTTATGTTGAGTGTCCAGGTACAGCACGTTTCTGTGCACTGTAGGTGTGAATTCAGATCTTAGCACTTGTGTGTGTTCAGGTCCACAGTGTGTTCTGGCTCACAGCACCTCTTGTGCTTGGCTGGGGTGTCTAGAGTTTAATTTAAGACCAGGCGAGGTGGATCAAAGCCATGGCCGAGTCGCTACATCAAAGAGGGAGCAGACGTTCGTATGGTTGGAGGGACCTTGATTAACCCACAAAAAGTGTTTGAGGGGCGGGCAGGATAGTTGCCTCAGAGGAACAGGAGAGAACAAATTAGAACTTTTTGCTGAATTCAATTAGTGTCTGTAACAGCTACTGTATATGTTATACATAAAGGTAAAGAGGTTTAATAACACAACCAAGTTATCATCCTGTCCTTGTGTGGAATTATGGGTCTTCGACTCATTTGACTTTTGAGGTTAGCTGCTCTTCCATAAATTTCCATATATGGGCAACTAAGGAAACTTATTTATGATTTTCAGCCTTGCCTCGCTTGCAAACTATTCACAATATCTACTGAGGTTGCCAAGTTCATGAGTGCGATTTTCCAATGTCCTTTTTTCTGTTTATAGAAAGTGATTTCAATCCAAGTGGTTGTTCTTACAACATCTGTTCATGTACATGGAATCAAGCATAACCTGGAATTGGAGAACTTTTATCAACATTATCAGCAAACCAGGCACACACTCCCTCACCAGGATGTCGACTCATGGCTTGGAATGTGTATCTTTTGCAGCCGCCATCCCATGACTCACATAGGTTTCTAAGATCCTTTAAAAGCCTCCCTACACACACACACACACACACACACACACGCACACACAAAAAGAAAATCCCAGTAGAACCTGTGAACTTTAAGCAAAGGTATCTTGTTTATATTGTGTTATAAACGATTCAACACATACATGATAGGAGATGAAAAAATCTTGGCCTTTTGCAAAATTTAAAAATTCATGGCAGCTGCAGGGATCTTGATGTATGTTCTGCAGCAGGAATATATTTGCATTGGACAATGCACTGTAGTGTTAGGATTGAAAGCCAGTGTAAAAACAAGTACAATGTTAAATCATGATAAAGCAAAAGGGAGCATTAATGCATGCTTATTTTGTCAAATATGCAGGGAAGACTGGTGTTTGTTCTTTATTCTATCAGTTCATATATTACATTAAGCAAACTGGACCTCACAGGATAACCAGTTAGATACTGTGTATTTAACTGTAAATCACAGAATGCATGTGTGTTTGTGTCTTTCTGTATGTTTGCAAAGAGCACATATTCTGAAAGCCTGCAAATTTTCTACTATTTCAAGGTGTCAAGAACACACACATATATATGTGTGTGTGTGTGTGTGTGTGTGTGTGTGTGTGTGTGTGTGTGTGTGTGTGTGTGTGTATGTATACATGGCTGTACATTCAGGCTGCAGTATTCTGGGTTTTGGACATGGCTGCAGATTCAGTGATTTTCAACACTGCCTAGTCAAAATCAATTTCTCGCTCCACAGATGAAGTGCTATCTCTCCTGTGAGGATTTAAAAACACAATGTGTGTGCATGTGTGTGCGTAAACGCGTATGTGTATGTGTTGTTCTTTTAAGATTTATCAACCAGAGCACTCCTATCTCCCTTCACTTGGCATTTGTCCTTGGTAAAACGTCCCTAGAAGGAGACAGAGTGAGCAAAAATAATACAGAAGAAATAAAGTGTAACAATGTGGGGTTTTTTTTGGTTTATTTGTTTGTTTCGGTGCCACATACCTTTGAGATGACACTCTAAATTACTGAAAGAACATTAAATTGGAGATATGCCATGCCCTTCTGAGCATGAACTCTTTTGTTCTTTATGCTTGTTACTTTCGATACTGCTGAATTCTCAGTGTATACTATACAATATATATATATAGTATATTTTAATAGTTAATATTTATAATATGTATCTGAATTAAGTTTTGTTCATTCATTTATTAATCTTGAGGAACTGTCTTATCCTGATATCAGGGTCCTGTTAGATCTGCTCCCCATCCTAAGGAACATAGTTTGTAATGCCGGAATATATTCTGGATGGACCTCCACCATTCCCACACACATTCACACATACTGTACACTCAGAGCTATGGCCAGTTTAAAATCAGCCAATCCATCTACCCATACATGTTTTTGGAAGTGGGAGGAAACCTAAGACGCCAGAAGAAACCCACAAGGACACTAGCAGAACACGAGAGTGACATTTCTTTGTTGCATTTTGGCTAGAATGGCATGCATTAAATTATCTTATAAAGGCAACAGAAACATTACATAATTTGTACTGTTTTTCCTTTTGCGGTTTTTAAACAGTTACAGCCAAGCAATCTCACATATTGGTTAGAACTTACATTCCCAAATCGGTGAGACAAGTTATGGGGGGAAAAACATCACTCAAGGCATTTTAAAAGCCAAAGATACACCACATACTGCCAATCCAAGCAACAGCCTAACCATTAGCTGGAATTAATTTACACAATCACTTATTTTACATCCAACTATTCATCACATCTGTCAGCCATGAGCAGGTAGGCCAGCAAATGTAGCTAAACATGTTAGCCCTTTCAAAAAGAAATAAAATATAGCACAGTTCTGCACTGGCAGATGGAATGCAACATTTCTGGGATTTCTCACCATGGGTTAGCACATAGTGTGTGAAAATATCATGTCAGATTAGTGTAAATGTGTTGTCACTGTATTATAGAATTATTAGTTCTACGCACAGTGGTATGTAGCACAACTTCCTGTAACAGAGCTACAGGTTCAAATAAAACAAAGAAAGTTGAAAAAATCATTTGTCTTTTGGATAATCATTAACATAGTGGTGTATCACAAGCAAGGCAACTGTGGGCATCTGATGTACAATTGGCTTTAAACTGAAGATTTTCTGAATGGAGTTTAATTATTTTTTATTTCATTTTTTCAGACTGAAGTGCTTTTTGCAGATATTTCTTCAAAGATAATTTTGCATAGGTTTACATAAAAATGTATAATGCATGATGAACAAAATATTTTAGATTTGGCGAACACTTTTTTTATTCAGAATTACTTATAGTTGATACAGGACGCAACCGAGCAATGTTAGGATTTGAAATTTCAGGGCTCAATCAATATCACTCTGCTTTAACCACTCAGCCAACATCACACCATTTACTTATTTGGTGTACTATATATATGTAGGCTACTAATTGATAACTGTCTGTATATGTGTATGTCTGTGCGTGTGCGTGTGTGTGTGTGTGTGTGTGCATGTAGACTGTAGTGAATATTGAGGTAGTCCAGTGTTGTGTGTCATGCTGGGGAAAAGAGGGGGGATGGCTGTAATTAACTGTAATTTGTTCTGGAGACATTATGAAGCTGAACAGCAGTGTGCCGAGGCAGAAAGAGAGAGAGAGAGAGAGAGAGAGAGAGAGAGAGAGAGAGAAAATGAAACAGAAAAAAAAAGCAAAATACAATTTCAAGGTCCCACTACAACGGATAATTTCACCTGTAAAAGTAACTGGATTAAAAAACCAAACTAGCAAGTTTTTATTTTTTTACACCATGACTGGATGAAACATCTAACATTAAATGTGTTATTATGAAGAATTGTGTATTAGGCATGGTACATTAACACGACTATGTACTAACTGGTGTGTTTCATACACTCACACACACAGAGAGAGAGAGAGAGACAGAGAGAGAGAGAGAGACAGAGAGAGAGAGAGACGTTTCTTAAATGAAACAACACAAAACGACAAAAATTCCCAAAAGCAGTATAACTTCATAGCACTGTCCATCTGTCAGTGTAAGACCTCAAGGAAAGCTAATGCACTATTGTAGCCCTGTCCGATCATGTTTCAAATAGTGCTCACACTGTTTTATTGTACTAAGTCTTAAATCCCTTAAAGAAAGGTAGCTCAGTGTGTGCTTGCTCTTTCTTTGATGTTTTAAGCACCAGAAAGACGTGGCCAAGGTTTCCAACCACCTGATGAGATTTTCTTTGCAGCGTTCCTCTCTGTTGTCTAATTGAATAATGCATTATAGTAGGAAAAAGTCTCATTAAATGTGAGCATTTGGATTAAAATGCTGAGTTATCCACTTGTTTTTTCCCCCCGAAATGCAAAAATGTGCACAGCACTAATAAAGTAAAAATGAGATTTTCTCTGATGAGAGGCAATTTGTTGCACGGACACCGACTGTGTTTGTGCAGCGGAATGAGAAAGCGAGATTATTTTTTTGCCATATTTAGAGAAAGTTTTCATGTCCGTTTGTTGTAGTTGTGTGTGGGCTAGGTATTTTAATGGCTTCTTAGTTTGTTACCAAGGAGTGTGTGTGTGTGTGTGTGTGTGTGTGTGTGTGTGTGTGTGTGTGTGTTTGGGTGTGTGTGTGTGTGTGTGTGTGTTCGTGCAAACAACCTGTATCTTGTTATTGCAACATTATGGAATGTGTGTTTGACCAGATGACCAGAAAGCTAGGGCTTTGATAGGAGTGATGTGTGTGTGTGTATGTGTGTGTGTGTGTGTGTGTGTGTGTGTGTGTGTGTGTGTGTGTGTATGTGGGTGCGTTGGCTCATCTGCACCATATGCCCTCATGTCTCTGTATGTTACCTGCCTGTGATGGGGAGCATCATATGAACAGACAGAAGCAGAGAGGATCAAAGAGAGAGAGAGAGGAAAACGAGGAGGAGTGGAGAGAGGAGGGAGAGAGATAGAGGAGGAGAAAGAGCCCTAGGCTGAGAGAACAGATGCTCTGGTGCGTTCCCTCAGTGCTTAGCTCTCACTCAGGCCTAGGCTGGATCCCCAGGCTAGATTACAGATCAAGCCAATCTGTGTGTGCATGATGTAGGCTGAGGCAGATACTGCCTGTCCCCTGATACTTCCGTGTCATTTATCTATGCTAAGCCTCTGGTACTGGCAGAAGTGTACACTCTTTAAGTAGTGTAGGGGGCCACAGGTGTTGAATATGCACTTCAAACATCTCTAAACACTGAAACTGATATATTGAGTGGATTGCAGCAATGTTATTTCCTGTACTGTGAAACAAAATGGAAGTTTGAACGTACACCAAGTAAAAGAGCATGTTATGTATTTACTCATTCCACGGTGCTGTTTAACTTTTCTCAGCACAGCTGTGTGCTTGTGCCCTGCAATTATTTGGCACCATGATATATACCGCTTAGTGCCCTGAGTTACCTGGCATAGGCTCCAGGCCCCAGTTACCCTATGCGGATTTGTGTTGGCAAGCTGCTATGGCATAAAAGAGATAAAACATTTCTGGATGTGTTGCTCAAGGAAAATAATCAACTTCAAGGTGGTAATTACAATTTCTTACACTTTATATATAAGTTATATATACTATGTGTACAATACATATTCTTTGTCTGTGTAATTTGTTTAAAAAGATAAAAATATTATTTTACACATTGAGGGAACATGTGGCTTGAAGAGAATAAAAAAAAAAGGCAGCTTTATCAACTTTCACAGGAAGTGGTGATTAGATGTGGTGATAGATTACCTGTGTACTCTGCCAACAAACATGCAAGGATATTTTCCATTATGTGTTACAAATAAATCCTTCAAATAAAACTCTTGAATAACCTTTATGAATGGGATATCGCTCAAAGAAAGCCAATGACACATAACTAATAATATTCTTTAGTTGATATGCAACGGGTGTTCATATAATCCTCTGCTACACTAATTTACTTATCCCAGTGTTTCACTAGCGCTTCAATACCATCAGCGTAGAAATTTTTCTTACTACACCAGAGCCATGGTTGTACTGTTTGCTTCATGTCTAAAATGTTGGACTCACAGGAACTTCTTTAATGGCTCATTTAAATATATGGAAATGGCTTGGCGCGAGGGCTGTACAGGTGATGTGCAATAACTCCCAGCAGAGTTCCTGAATGTGCAAGTGTTGTTCAAGAATGATCCTGTGCACAGTTCCCAAAGACAGGTGCATCTCGTCCACATGCTAACGGCAAATTATCCACTGATTTTCAAGGATCGGGTATTCTACTCACCGAATGTTCACAACAATGACTGCAGTGGGCTCCGGGCCACCTTGGCCAGGATCTTTTTTCATGGATGTATGACCATTTTACTGTCTCTTCTTACTAAGAGTCTCATCACCGTGAAGTGGTTGAAGTCTTCTGTAAATGTCAAACGTTTTTATGCCTTTATTCATGAGATCACAAGTCCCGGTGTGACTTGAACATCTTTTGTACAGAAGATATCAGCGTGGGGAGAACATCTTTGCTTAAGACAAACTGTGATGTTTCTACAATAATAACACATATAAATTATATTGTAGAAAATGTAAGATATTTTTAGATTATTTTGAAAGTAAAATCAAGCAATTACGTTGTGTATTGTTGCCATTTGGCTTGTTTTTCTAATTGTTACAAAGACAATGACTGCAGTTTGGCTGCTGGAGTGCCACTGCTATGCTAGAATACACAACTACATTAATTTAATGAAGCCCTCTGTTGCAAAATGGATAAGAGATGAAGTGATTCAGAGGGCTTTTTTTTTGACAGCACAAGACAATCAAAAGCACATAAGCCAAAACAAAATCGACAAGCCAGACATTTTGGGTCGACAGCTTCGACATGCTAGACGTTTGGACGAAAAAAATAAACTTGGCTGATGAAAGCTAACTGAATTACAATGATTTTCTATTTCTTCTTCTCTTCAGGCCCACTTACAAAAATATAAAGAAAAGTACAACCATAACACTCCGTACTTAATTCATCTAGGAGTTGTGAGAAGTAAAGGTGTTCTGTAGGATTAATGATTCTGCTGTAAGACGATGATTAGGAACAGGCCTCGAGTGAAACACTGAATCGTGGTATTGAAAGTGGTTTAAATGAATACCCTTAATTGAGCTTGTGTATTATCAGTGCAAACCACTCTAATGGGATAGACTGGCTTAAGGTGATATATTTTCATAAAACAAGTCCCGCAATCGATTGTTGAGGAAAGCCATAAATAATCCAGATATTGGATTTTATCATTGTTGGATGTTATTGGATTTTCATGTACACTCTAGTCTCTGAAGTATGAAGTTCAACTCAATAGCTTATTCTTTTGCATTAAGATTATAGGCTTTTTGTGTGCATGTCTTTTTTTTTTTTTGTCCATTACTCTATCAACTGCATTCATCCTGCTGTTCATCTGTGCTTCTCTAAATGCCATGGCATGCTTGCAATGCCACAGTAGTCGATGGGCTGTCAAACAGAGGAATGTTCTTCAGCGGTTTACAATCTGACACAGAGATATTGCTCACTGCATTGCTTTTAGAGAGCACTGATCAGACACAGTAGCTCATACACGAGCATTCCTGCACACAAACTGAAAATACCTTGCACACTTAGACATTCTTTTCACACTCTCCACATCTCTCATCATGCACCGTCTGTAAGATCTCACTAAAGCAGCTGTGAAAGCGATAGGTCATGAAGAGATTTACCAGCTAAAACATATGAAGTATGCAAGTGATAAAAATGCTCTGGCATGAGATTAAATAGATCTGATGCAATTAGGTAGAGGGTGGGCTGGAGGGGTGTCTTTCAAAGTCTGTGTGGGGGCTGTTTTCAAAATAGCCCTCACATTTGCACCCCTTTGATGCCTCAGCTATGATAATACAAGTTTATCGTTTGCGCCTCATGCTCAGTGCATATATAAATGTACATACATATATATA